>MNCI01027802.1:108061-139271 GCA_015680685.1 Gnetum montanum | reverse complement strand
ACACTTTTAGTTTGTGGTATCATTTGTGCTCCTAAAGCGTTACAAATGTCAAGAGGCATAACACTAATAGTTCCACCTAAATCCATTAAATAGTTATGGACATTCTTTCCTGAAATAATCAAAGTGATTAGGAAAGGGGGATGATCCTTTATGCTAGACATGGAATTACTCACGTTTTGTATTAATAACGTGTTAGGACTTTCTCCAAAGTGAACTTGCCTTTCAGGAATTGGGGATTCTTCTCTTTGGGCTACAGGTATATGAACCATATCTTGAATCACTTCTTTCATTTCATTAAAGTGTAGGAGGTCATACATCGAAATGTTGGCTTTAACTCTTTTTAAGTCCTCAACCAAATCATAATTCTTATGTTCATCTTTAGCTTCTTGTTGAGATGGAACTCTCCTAAGTACAGATGGGGGGTTTGGTTGTTGTGGGGCAATTACTTGGGATGACCCGGATTGATTGTTTACATTGTTTTTAATAGGAACTCTTTTGTTTGGAGGTGTATAGAAATTGTTCCTAGTTTGTTGTTGTGTAGTATTCATAATGTCACTAATTTTGCAATAGCGAGTGTTGTGTGGGTTAGGGTCACCTACCATAACTTGTTCTAATGAGGAAACCTCTTCATTTTCTGTCTCATGAGGTACATCAAGAACCATGATAGGGGTTTTCCCATTTTGTTGCCCTTGGGTATTTTCACCGTACAATGTCGTGAATTGAGGACAAGTCTTTTCAGAATGTTGCCTTGTATTATGAAGACGACAATAATCATCATTGATTGATGCACTTGGCTTTTCTGGTTGTATAGGGCTTTTGTTATTGTTTCTCTTTAGTTCAACCACTTCATTGGATAGTTTTCGTAGTGAAGTAAGTATTTGGGTCATCTGATTTTGAGTTTGGGTTGGTGGTTCAACAGAATTTGATGTCCCATTTGGGTTTCTGATGGATTGAATTAAGGCTTTTGATTCATCATCATTCAAACCAGTGTTGGATGGTAAGAATGAAGAGGACATGGGGCCTTGTGAGTAATTACTTAAAGGTTGGGTTGATTGAAAGGAAGGAACAACTTGAGGCATAACATTAGACATTTGAAAAGATGGTAGGAGTGCATTTGATTGCATAGGGTTACTAACACTTATCATCCCAAATTGGGTTTGGATGCTGTTCATAAGGGTTATTTGCTCTAATTCCATAGCTTTTGACATTGCACTTTGTATTTCTATTATGTTGGGATCAGATTTAATGACATAAGAAAAGAATGGATCGATGGTAGAGAGATAGAAGTTGAGAATACCATCTAGTTGTGGTCGCATCTCATTTGGCACATAGGCAAGTTGATGAAGGAATCTAAGGTTATAATCCCTAACATTTTCCCCAGGTAGCTTCCTTAGGCTACTAAAGTTACTTGATGCAATAGCAGGGCTTGTAAATTTCTCAAATTGATTCAAAAACTTGTTTTTGAATTCTTGCCATGTGTTAATAGAGGCATTAGGAAGCATTAAGAACCATTGGGTTGCTTTGGTCCTAAATGTTGTTACAAACACCCTGCATGCCACATCATTATGTATAATGTTGTGGATCCCTAATAAAGTTTCAAAACATTGTATGTGTTGGCGGGCATCATTCGTAGGGGTTGTAGGATCGAAAAACAAGTTTATGTTTTGAAGGGATTTTGGTATGTCATGGTAGTTGTGAAAGTTAAAAGGGTTTCTTACTAAGGGAGCCGGGGGTTGATGGGCTGCCATCTTAGTCCGAGGTTTTTTAGGAATTGAACTTGGAAAAAGTGAAGCTCGTTGTTTTCTCAAAGTAAATTGACGAGTAGCTGGTTGACTAGGGGTAGGAATATGAGTTCTTTGTTGAGATACTCCGTAAGAAAAGTTACTCGTAAAATAAAAAATAACGGGAAATGTAAAATGCTAATAAACTGTGAAAATTAAAGAAAATGGAAAGAAACATTTCAATGCTATATTTTTTTTATTTTTAAAAGTAAAATTCAAATTGTAAAATTTTAGAAAAGTAAATAAAAAGTAAAATAATTTAAATCACCTAAATTAAATTTCAGAAAAACAAATTAAAAGGATTGCTAGAATATAAATTTGGAAATTTTGAAAATTTGAAACTAAAATGAAGTAATAAAACTAAAAATAGGGAGCCAAAAATTAAATAGACAGTAATAAAAAAAATTTAAAGAAAAAGAAACATAAAAGGAAAATAAAGAAAAGGTTAAGAGACTGCCCTCCTTCTAGCGCCAAAAAGGTGTTGATGCGTAAATTTTGGACACGCGAACACCTGTGAAAACTCGTTTTAGGAGACTATCGCCTAGGGCACCTCCCGTATGGGTACGAAAACCTGGAAATGGTCTCAGCTAGAAAGGGCCATGTGACCTTAATAATAATCATAATATTTTAAGAAAAATATTAAAAAACTTAAATTTGATTTTATGAAAATTCTATTAAATCTTGAAAAACATAGTAAAATAATTAAAAATCAAAATTAAATATTTGTGTGGTTTTTGAATAAAATAAATGACAAAAAAAAGATAAATTCAAATTAAAATTAAAACTTATTTGGTGCTCTAAATAGAAGGAAGATTTAGCCACCGTCTCCAGCTGTATGTTGTAGAAATAAAGGAAGATTAGATAAAGCACCAAGACACAGTTTACATGAAAATAAAGTTACGCACAAAACCCAAATTCAAGATAACCTTATATAAAAAAAGTAAAAAGTAGATAGATAGTTGCCACGATCAAATTACACCAGATACACCAAAGCTAAATTGCAAGGATCCATGAAATGGATAAATTTTTCAAAATCAAAGCACACATTCAGATAAATGGAATTCAAAGACGGAATCCTTATTACATGAAAACCTCGGAAATTAAAGTAAACCGTCATAAGATTCGAACAAAATGATCGGAACAGAAAATCTCACTCAAAGTTCTGATTTAAAAAGAACGATAAACATGTTTCGCAATTGATTACAGGATTCAAAATGCGGATAGCAAAATAGAGATAAACAAAACCAATCAACTAAATCAAAGAAAACAAGGAACAGATAAAGATGCTCTCAAAGAAAATAGGTGCTACCCCCTCTGGCCTGAGAAACCCATCCTCTGCACCTCCAGATCTATGCTTCTCAGAAACCCTGCCTCTATGCTTAGATCTCTCCCACTTCACCTCAGGAAACAGGCCTACATCCCCTTTAAATAGTGGCCCGACGAGAGAAAAACCCTAACCCTAAACCGCAAGCCGCCTTTTCCACGTCAACTGCAATGTGAGCCACTTGAAATAAAAAAAGAAAATAAGCCTTAAGTCTATATTTTATTTTTTCCAATGCACATTGGTCGATCCTCATTCCTTTTATTATTTTTTTTTGGTGGGTGACGTTCTCTTTAGCCTAGTCCTATTGCTCATGATTTTTTCTATATTAATTTATTTTTCTTTTAAAAATCTATTTTTTTTACGGGCCAACAAAACCCACCAGCACATGGACAATTCTTTTGCTTTACTTTGTCAATAAATAAAGAAATAAATGCTTACTTCACCTCCAGAATCTCTCTGTTGCTTATCGAAATATTATTGTTTTAATGGTGATCACTGTTGATCAAGGCCCTATGCCTAGCATGGGTGAGGTTGGCCTCAACAGTGAGTATCCTAGGAAATAACTTAAGTTTTTGCCACTCGTTCTCTATGTTTTGCAAGGTGTAGGCATCGTGGAATGCCTATAAATGATGTTGCAGATCAGCGTTGTATCCCCCTTCAAATCGTGGGATGTTGTTCATATCTAAGCGTTTGATCTGACTATCTTTTAAATGCCTTTTGGGAATTCTAATAGGCTCCATTATATCAAGCATACTTTGGGTTGCAAGTAGGGGTTCGTCATGATCATCTCTTTCATGATGCCTATGATGTCTTCGTTGTTCCCTACTTTCCCTTCATTCATGCCCTTGTCCTCTCTCTCGACTCTCTCATTGAGCTCTCTCATTTTTCTTACCTTTATCCTCTCTGTTATGCTCATGATGGTTGCGCCTAGATGTGGAAGGAGAGGGTGAGTGATGATATGAAGGAGAAGAGGAAGGAGAACCATCATCATGGTGATGCTTCTTGCCTTCTCTTCGGCTGCTACGACCCCGATCGTGATGATGATCTAAGTTCCCGCCCTTGTCTTTTGTTGTTGTTCCCTCTGTAAACAGTTGGTGTTCATGGGCATCAAAACTAGGGTTATGTATCGTTGAGCTTAGGTTCTAATACCCCACCTCCTCACCATTGTTAGGAGGGGGAACATCTTTTGATAGAGAACCGGTTATGAGTGGTTCATCATCTTCAATTTTACTAAGGACGTGTAGGCCTTTGCCCTTCAACAGTGTATGTTGGCTCTCCTGCCTTGAGTCCATCATACGTTGTAAAGCTATGGGATGGTAATTCCTTAGGTTAAAATTTTCTACAACGTATTCAGTGTATAATTCTATCATGCCAATCTATGCCAAAGCATAGAGAAGCATGTTTGGGACTGCATGATCTAGAGGTAACACGATGTTACCTTGCAAGTCTCTCTAGCAAATTTGTTCATCTTGATGGAAGATAAAAGTAAAATTGGGAATATACTCATCAGGATGAGTATATTCCACCCTATATTGTTGAGGAACTGGCTAATTTAGGTTATGTGTTTTTGATTGCCGACTGTTCTTTGTATTGTCCCTAGGTGGTGAGTTGCTCTTATGAGAAGAAGACATTGTTATTAGTGTGCTAATTTTACTATTATATAAATTTTTCTTTAATTAACCCGAAGGTTTGTTTAGACTTCCAACAATGTGAGTGATGTCCTATGTTCTATTCAATGCACAAACACTTAGTTGGCAACGACACCAATGATGAGTGGCAAGGTACCCCTACACTCAACCATACGAATACAAGTGTAGCACGCATGATCCGGTTGAATTCTGCAGACTAAGTGCCTACATGCCCCATGGAACACTTAGGGTTAATCATTCATTGTCTTCCTAGACTTACTTGTAGTTGTCACAGTGTATGGTTAAGTAAGTCCGAGGTATATGATTTTTATAGTCTTTTATGTTTTATGTCTCCTATGCTAACAAGGTGAAGGGTTGAGAAACTAATTACTAACTCTAACTAATGAACTAAGTCTAAATTACCTTGCGTCAGCATCCATTCCCACTTACTGTACACACCATGAACCGATGCAACCGTGGCTACCAAACGCTAATCGTTGCTGGGATCACCACGCGTAACGCACGTGCTCGAAGTGGTCGTATTGAGGCACTTAACTAGGAGGAAAGGGTTGAGAGAATCTAATCTAGCCTAAGTGTGATGAGCATCTATTCCTTGATTATCCGTACACATCCTTAAATGCTCGTAATCAAGTCGTACTCATTCCACATTACTAAGAGATAAGGGTGAGAGAGAAAGTGAGAAATAAACTGCAAGGTTTATCCAAGAAGTTCTTCTTTATTGCCGTACACAACTTGTGTTCAAGTACAATATTGCTCAAATAAAGATCCGTTCACTTTAGGACTCCTACTACGGGCACATGGAAAATATTCTCTCTCTGGAGTCATCAATCTACCAGAGTTTTTCTACTTCTAGCCTATGATGAGGAAACAAGGGAGAGCCACCTCTTATTTATAGATATGACGGTGCACCACAATATTGCGTATGCGATATTGTAGGGGATGACGCAATATTGTGTCTCATCAAGCACAAATGGAACAACTTCTAGTGCAGCCTTGTCTACCAGTTCTTGCAAGAAGCACACCTCTTCTAATGAGCCTACAACCTTTGACAATTGAATCTAGCTACTGCTCTACCCCAAGCTACCTTTGAGAGAGCCACCAAATAGGAAACAAAAAGTTAGCTATGGTGGTGGGGTTTTCTCTAAGTGGATGTTGGCACTATAATGTGGGTGTGCTACTCCATCAACCCCATTCTTTCATGATGCAACTGTAGTTGTTTCCCACATGTTACCTTGATGGAGATTGTCATTTTTTGCATGTGATAGGCTTATGTAGCCATTATGTATGCCTGTGTTGTAGTAACGGTCATTTTCTATGTGTGGGAAATGATGAACATTATTGTTTTCATTTTGCTACCACCCATTACGCATTGGAAGGTGGTAGATCTGGACATCATGTGGGTAATGAGACATGGTTCCCTTGTAGTTTCCTACATTGATAAGGGGCCATTTGATGTTGGAGTAAGGTTTCCTTGTTACAACCATTTTCTACACATGATCGATGGATGTTACAGTGGACATAATGCAAGGATGGTGGTAGTGGACGTTACACGTGGGTTGTAATTACCAGGGTTTTTATGCATAGGTGGTGGCTCCTCATGTGCTAAACTAGTCCTTATAAATTCCTTGGAAAGGAAAGAGGATAGATAGTGATAGGAAGCAAAAAGCTAGCTATATTGATAGGAAGCAGAAAGCTAGCTATGCTAGATAGGAAGCAGAAAGCTAGCTATGGTGGTAAGGTTTTCTCCAAGTGGGGTCATAGTTGAAAATCCTAGGGTTCTCTCTTACTTTTGTTGCCTGTTCGGTGGCTCTCCCAAGGATAGTTTTGGGTAGAGCAACAGATAGATTCAACGATTAGCAGTTGCAAGCTAATTAGAATAGGTGTGCTTCTTACAAGCACTAGTACATAAGGTAGCACTAAAAGTCATGTGTGCTCATTTTAAGCTAAGTCATCATTTCATTCTGTCATTTTATATTTTTGCAACTAAATTGTGTCTCTATGCTATGGATTAAACATAGAACCCATTTTACTTCAAAACTCAAATTAATCCTGTCCAAGCTGTCAACTATTTCCTACTTTAATGTCATGTTTTATTGATACCCAAGTTTTATTGTTGAAAATTTAAAAAGAAAATGGTTGTCTTTCTATCGAAACTATTTTAAACTTCCTTTTATATTTCCTTAAAATCATTTAACTTACCAGCATCTTTATACGTCATGAAATGTGACATTACCCTACCAACTAAGACTATTTTCTGATTCCCCTACCCATACAGGAGGTACCCTAGACAACAGTCTTCCTAAATAAGATTTTTGGGTGTTGATGGGTCCAAAATTTACACATCAACAGATATCTAATGAATGCAAGAGTATATATTTATATGCAAATTATNATAGCAAACTAACAACATATATTATAAATTGGACTTATCTACCCATCATTATTTTTAATGTATAATAAAAATAATAATTAATAATAAAATTANCAATTTATAATATATGTTGTTAGTTTGCTATCAAGGTTTGTAATTGATTTTAATCTATAGAAGAGCTTACTAGATGAATATTGATAAGGTTTAAACTCATAACATCATAACTATAAAAATTGAAGAATGTTTTTTGTAAGAAAACTAATGGAGGATTGTACTAAGGTTTCCTATTGATGATAAAATAGAACATTTTCATAATAATGGCAATACATTGTTTTATTTTGATTTGTATTTTTATCTTGGATGACACAATGCAGGGCATAAAAAAATTAGCATCCAGAAAAGCTGTTGATGTAAATAAACTATATGGAAAACTGCTTAAATGGAAAGGTCATTCATATAGAACACCATTTGAAAGAAGTTAAATTTGGTTGTGTAAGTGGGATTAGAAAAGGAGTGGTGTATCAATTAAGTAGTTATGCTCTTTAAAAAAAAGAAACAAAAAAAAAATTGAATAATTATAAAATCATTTTAATCTGCTATACTTTTTCCAAGCTTCTAGGTACTATTCTAGAATCTATGCTTGGAAGATGAGTTGAAGGAAATAAAAAACATGCAATTTCTCAGACAAGATTTAGATGGCAACATTCTACTATAAATCATTTCATCATTTTCAAATATGTTATTGTTAGAGAAAGAGCTTTACACAAGAAAACTTTTATTTATTTCATATCTTTTTCTAAGGCCTATGGTTTTATCATTTGAAGGAAGTTATGCAGGCACTTGGAAAATTTAAAAGTTCCTAGTTATTTACTATCAAAGAAATTTACAAAAATGTATGCATTTAGTTTGCAAATAGATACGAAATTTTTTTCTTTAATAGTTTTGTTGGTGTTAAACAAGGATGTCCTATTTCTCCTACTTTATTTAGACTTTTTGTTAATGAACTTAAAGAATTGATGCCTAAAATACCAACTTAATTTGTAATTATAATTAGAAGCAATCACTCCTTTTCCCCTTAATTTATTTGGGCCTTTTATTAATGAACTTGAAGAATAGATATACAAAATCCTAACTCAATTTGTAATTATAATTAGAAGAAATCACTCTTGCTCTATGCTAATAATGTTACCTTAATTTTAAATTCAATTGAAGGATTACAATAGATTCTTAATTACAACATCTCATGCATCCAATTCGAACCAAGCTTATGAATGGATCAAAATCTAATAGAACATTGAAGTTAAGGTGCATTGCACATCAAGCAAATCAAATAACATAATGGAAAGACATAATCATTCCATTAAAAAATTATCATATAAATGCATACCAAAAACATGCTATAAGCACATACACCAACCAATACTAATATATATAAGCATCTATCAAAAGATTGTATCATACATGTAAGCACCAAAATCAATCATCTAGGATATAAACACATCAAACCTATGCATGATATCATTAACATGAGTACTTATAATACAAATAGTGCTTATAATCATTTTATTAGTTTTCCATTATATTATTTCACTAAAAATGCTTGTGCTTATTGCCTCATCTACAACCCCTTAGCACTAACCTTCTAGAGGGTAGACCTGTGCATGTACATATACTCAACATCTTGTACCAATCATAGGCGTTTCCTATACTATCTCCTTCTCAATATGTAGATTGAGATAGAGGCCTCATTGATGCATCATAATAGAGGATCATCCCAACTCCTCGAGGATGTCTCCTTATCAATCAAAAAATCCACCCTAAAGGGCTAAATCGAGGGAAAGAAAAAAATAGGCTTTGTCCTACTTTCCAATATTAAGAAATAAGGGTTGAAGTTCAAACTACTCACAATAGTAGTACCAATAGATAAGATCATTAAAGGGACAATAAGAGCAATACTCGAATCCATTTATGATTCCAAGTTTTTGGGCACAACACACTCTTGATCAAGTCAAGGCTTCCACTTGATCTTAATACAAATGATTAAAGAGTGGGGAATCCCTCATTGGCTCTTGGGAGTTAGCATCATTATTTCCACACCAGCTACCAGAGGTAATTTCGAGATAAGTGAAGCAACAATCATAAAGAAACATCAACTCATCTCAATCTTAAAGGAAGAGATCGACGATCCAAAGTTATTTCACCAAACCCATAAACTATTTTCCTATGCATGCCTTGTAGGAAATGATAAGGATGGTCACCCTTCCCCCTCCTATGGGGTGGTCCCACACAATTTGCTACTATCAATCCTACTAGGCAACATTCATCTATACAAGCTCAATCAGGAGATAGAGAGGCTCCGGTAGCAGCACAAAATTTTGATTATTCAAATAATAAAATTTATTTCATTAAAGCGTATTGATAAGTGCCTGGGACCTACAAATCATCCAAGGAAGAGGCAAGCTTTTACTCTTCCCTAGTACCAATGGGATACAAAAGAACCATTGTTGGCCCCAACACAAAGCAGCATTTTTCCTCTTTTATTTGTTCACACCCACTCAAAAAGGTAGAGGGGGACCTTCAAACACCATCTTTAGCTTCTCACCCTTTTTTCATCTTTAGGTCCTTAGGCCCTATCACCTTCCTCATTTGTGAAGATTTTTTTGAGAGGTAAAGCTTGAGAAGACAGGAAGGTGGAGAACACCCCTTCTACTACTATAATACTACCCAGGGAGATGTAAAAAATATGGTTACAATAAGCATTTCTGAATAAGTTTCCATCCATTATTAAAGCTAGCTTATCACTCTTGCTCTATGCTAATAATGTTACCTTAATTTCAAATTCAACTGAAGGATTACAATAGATGCTTAATTACAACACCTCATGCATCCAATTCGAACCAAGCTCATGAATGGATCAAAATCTAATAAAGCATCAAAGTCAAAGTACATTGCACATCAAGGAGATCAAATAACATAGTGGAAAGACATAAAAAATCCATTAAAAATCATATAAATGCATAAAAAAAACATGCTATATGCACATACACCAACCAATACTAATATATATAAGCATCTATCAAAGGACTGTATCATACATGTGAGCATCAAAACCAATCATCTAGGCTATACACACATCAAACCTATGCATGATATCATTGACATGAGTAATTATAATACAAATAGTGCTTACAATTATTTTATTAGTTTTCCATTATATTATTTCACTAAAACTGCTTGTACTTATTGCCTCATCTATAACCCCATACCACTAACCTTCTAGAGAGTAGAATTGTACATGTACATATACTCCAGGATCTTGTACCAATCATAGGCCTTGCCTATACTATCCCCTTCTCAATATGAGGACTAAGATAAAGGCCTCATTGATGCATCACAACAGAGAATCATCCCAACTCCTTGAGGGTGCCTCCTTATCAACTAGTCCATACCCTAATGTCAACTTCATAATCACAAGAAAGTACACAATATCAATATCATAAACATGACTTATCATAATCGACTAATGACAATAAGAAACTAGTGCTACATATGTCATCATATATCTAATCATAGTATTTGAGATACTCATCATAATACCATTAATAATATTTAAATCTATTAACCTTGGTGATCAGCTGCAATATCATGCCAGCGATATTTTGGCCTTCTAAGCGATATTGTGTATGCGATATCGCATCCTACCTCATTACCTATAACTAAGAGGTGGGCTCACTTGGTTTGCATAGTTAGTAGTGTGCCTGCCTCTTATTTATAGGCAATGAGGTAGGACGCGATATTGCGTATGCGATATCATGGTCTCCCAAGCGATATCACATCCTACTTCATTACCTATAAATAATAGGTGGGTGCACTTGGTTTGCATAGTTAATCTTAGTCCCTTACCCAAACTCTTGCCTCTTCTCCCTCTCAGAGTTAGAATTATTTTTGCGTGCCCGCAGTAGGAGTCATAAAGTGAACGGATCTTTATTTGAGCATTGTGTACCTAAGCACACCTTGTGTATGGCAATAAATATGAACTTTGTGATAAACCTTGTGGCATTCAGAATAGATTAATTAATGTTAATTACTATTATTTAATGCTTTCCTTAGTTACTTAATGATTCTCTCTCACCCTACAACTCTCCTAAGTAAGCACACACAATACGATCACTTTGAGCATGTGTGTAACACTTGGTAACCCAATAAAATGATTAACGTTTGGTAATCCTAGTAGTGTTGCACTGGTTCAGGATGTGTATGACAAGTGAGAATGGATACTGGTTTTAGGATCAGTTAGAGCCTAGTTAATAAGTAGTCAAATTAAATTAGTTACTTAGTTATCTCTCTCTTCCCTTATTAGTAGCAAGACATAAAAACACATAAAAAGTATAAAAATCATATGCCTCAAGTTTACTTAACCATACAATCATGACATACAAGTAAGCTTGGGAAGAAAATGATTGATCAACCCATTCTTGTTCCACAAAGACGCATAAGAACTTAGTCCTTGGAATTCGACCGGATCATGCGTGGATGCTTGTATTCGTATGGTTGAGCATAGGGATACCTCACTACTCATCACTTGGCATCATAATGAACAAAATAACATACATAATACACGTGAATACATCATCATATTAATACCATCCATCTTTGACCTCTACTCAACATGTAAATCTTGCAACCAACTAGAAGTTTTTCTCACTCATTTTTCTTGACTATAATCTAAGCACAACTTGTGTCCCTTCCACTCTACTTAATTTATAGTTGAACAAAACCTAGTCTCAAGTCACACTGGCCTCATGCCAAGCACTACGAGCTAGCTACATGAATAATGCCATTGACATTATTACCCAAAAACCATGAAAAATTAATTACCAAAGATCGACATAACTCAACCATGGATACTCTACAATCTGCACACATATCCTCATCCTTGTCGCAACCTCCACTACAGTTGCATTGCAACCTTACCATTAGCAAAATCAAGAACAACATGTATAATGAACTAGGAAAATCCAAAGAATGACCTACATTCTTACTTCCCTACCATGGCATCCTTAGCACATGGTTGCTACAACTCTCACCACAGAAGAAAATCAATTAATTTTAGGCATCACAAGGATAATGAAACCCATACTCACCATATGCCTCATCGCAATTAGGCTAAGACCTCACTATGACTTAGTACACAATCACAATTCATAGTAAACAACACCATGAAAATTGCAAAAAACTCATAAGAAAAACATACATAAGCAAATCAACACATCCCACTCACCTTTGGAGGTCAACAATGGTGACCCTATAGCCCTAAAATATGTCTAGACAAACTTCATGTGCCAAATCAAGAAACACATGTGATTTAATCCATTATGGCAATAAAGGAATCACAACAAAGAACATATCAATTTTTCATAATCTATTAATAGTTGCAAGTGATGGTAAGGTGCTTATTTCTCAAGTCAAAGACCTAATTTTGAGCTTGGGTGTTTCCACTCAAAGTAATTAGGCTTTTTCTCATCTACCAACCCTCTTGTGACCTTGCTTACTGGAATGACTACTATGGCTCTCAGTGACAATCCTCTTATTAACAGTTTACTCTTATGTGACTTATTCACAAAAGCTCACAAATATGCATACAAAACTGAAATTGGCAAAAATGGGAAGAGAAAAGACTACCCATTGAAACTTGAAGTACTACCAAAACTTAAAACTAGAAATCAAGCCACCAAAATGCATGAGAAAGTTTATGGTGGAAAATGGAAATGTTTTATGTTTTAACATATAAACAAAATATAATTATTTTTATTATGATTTCTTGTTTTTCTAAGGCTTCCATTAATTTTTCCTGATCTCCAACTAATAATGAGAGATCCACACTCTATAATCCACTCCTGGGGTATCAAAACAAAATACAAATCAATGTTATGAGCATCATACCTCATTTATAATATAACAACATAACTAGACACATAACATAATACATGACAACTAGTCATATTACTCTAACATGCAACCATATAATCATCATGACATCATGACATGATTAACCATGTAACACTAAATCATCATTATGTAAAATGATATACTACACAACATTGATATCTTAATCATAAATGTATAATAGCACATGGATTGAGATCATACTTGCCAAATGCTTAGTCTTCCCTCACAACCCTCATATCCTGCCAACCATAAAGATAATACTACACATCCAATAAGATTCATGTGTATAGTCATGGTAAATCATATTTATGAACATAATATGACTAAATCTTATAAAATATATCATAAAATAACATCAATGGCTAAACATCCCCATGACCCCCAATTGAAACTAAATGCATATATGCAAACATAACCGAATACTATGGAGTCATATGATGAGGGATTACATTAATACTTTTACAATATTTAGGAAAGTTAATGTCCAACAACTAAAACTCATCATTTGTGGCACATGTAATAAAATTTGAAATTTTCCTATTCGACATGAACATGTGAACATCATTTCCTCTTTCAAATATCTTTGCCACAAATGCATTAAAGTTTGTGATATTTAAATCACTAGGTCCAAGGAAACTAGAAATAATTTAATAACTCTTACAAGTAAAGAGCATATTGAAGTTGTAACACATCATGAATACTACAATCATCATAGTATTGTTTGTTGAAGTTACATCATAACTATTAGCTTTATTGATAAAAGCTAATAGACAATGTATGTTATAATTATACTTGATTCAACACATATATATGTAGGAAAGAACAATTATGTCGATAAAACAAATAGATACCACAAGTGGTTTATATTGATTAAGGAACAAATAATAAAATTACTTATAACAAATTTTAACTAATACGTAGTATAATATACTAACATTGTGGTGGTGTTATGCATAGTTATAGTGTATACAAATATCATGGTGTTACACAATATAGACCTTAATCATCATGTTAATCTTGCTAGAATACACCAAATCTTTAACACCATCCCTCAAGCTTAACATGGAAAATAATAATGTGTTTTACACTAAAAATACTCATCCATGACATTATAGGTTAATTAATAGAATGTTACTTCATTACTATTCTCCATGAAACTACATAAATTAGAGATTTGTACTCATAGTTAATGATTGTGGGGTAACACTCTAAATAGAATTCCTTTTATGCAATGCATTTTATAATGAGCATTGTATGACCAAAGTAAATACATCTCTAACTAGTAAAGCAATAAATTATAAAGTATAACTAAACAATAACTGTATTCATTTTCCAAATCATGTTACAAACTATTTTTAGTAAATAAATTTCTTTTGGAAAGAAAGGGAGAACAACAAGAGATAATAGTGGTAATTATCTCTTTCCAAATATATTATAACATAATGGATAATTTAACCATAGAAAAGACATAAAAGCAAGTCATGATAATTTAAAATTAAAAACATCATCGAAGTTATTAATGATATACATTGACAAACAAGAAAATGTTTAGAAAACAAAATCATCAACCAAGATACACATCTATATTTTCACTTAGAAGATTATCATATATGTTAGAAGATGATACGCCTTCTGACTCTAGAGCGATGTCCTATAACATGGACTCCATAGAAACTAGAGGTTTCTTTGGTTGTGATGCTAGAATATTAATAATAGAATCCTATTTTTTTAAAGCAAAATATTTCTTAAGGAATTTATCCCTTATCTTATTGTATGTAGCTAGAAGCTATGGTTAACACATAGTGGCGACAAACAACAATTCATAACCTTGTTTAGTAATTGATTATAGCAAACCTTTATAATTACTTGTGAACTATTTTATGACTAATTGTTCCTTCAAACTAATCATCATGTCATTTAACATTTCTTTTTCCACTGTTGCATAACTGATTTCATTGTAGCCAAGGTCATGTAATCAAATTCAACTTTATTCCACCCATCAACTTGGATGTCAATGGGTTGTGTCAAGGAGGGAAACTCTATGATAATTTGATCCTTTCTTAAGAAGACATTGAAAAAAAATCATTACACTAACTCTTTCTTTTGTTTTCTTACTATCATAGTGAGTTTGATTAAGTTTAAAATTTTAAAAACTTTAAAAAATGTAGGGAGGAAATAATCATAGGAAAAAAATGATGTAGAAGAACAGTAATAGCCAAGCACATGTCCCTTCATTTCTAACTTTAATAATGATATTTAGTGCACACAACTCCTTTCCTTCATCATGGCATAAAGTAAACTTAGTAAAGGCTAAGATATTGCATTTCTTTTGTTCTTAAAAATTATCTAATAGGTAATTATATCTCTTAGCCCAAAGTATGGCATCTTGGATTGGCTAATCAAAATTATGATAGTGGCAAAGATACATGTCTTTTTCAATTTCTTCCCATTGAAAAAAAATTTCATTAATTGTTGTCTCAAAATTGTTACTTCCTTCAAAGCATAGTCACTTTTAATCCTCTAGAAGCAAAACTTTAAATATCTTTTTTGACTTTTAGAAAACCACCAAGTCTTACTAAATTGTAAACCAATCATTATTATAAGTCCTCACAAAGTTCTCCATTAATTTTTGATCTTTCAATATTGTGAATTTAATGAATGGTGTTAACTAATATCCCTACAATTCTACATCACGACACTCACTAAACTTTGTTGCCAAAGAGAGATTAAATTAGTGATATTGAACACTGACTCTAGAAGCCAAGTATTTGATATACTCTTTTTGTCAATAGTAAATTAAAACTTTGTATCTTCTTTGCAACAACTTCCAAATATTCTAACATTGCATAATTGATGAGTGGCAAGGTACCCCTACACAACCATACGAATACGAGCGTTTCATGCACGATCTGGTCAAACTTCGTAGACAAACTAGTTGTGGTATCTAGATAGTAACTCATAGATCACAGTTTGTTATCTTCCCACCTGGACTAGTATTAGCTTTGTCAAGTATGATTTAGTCTAGAATGAGGTGCATGATGTATTCCTACACTAATGCAACTCCTGTGGATAATGGGAAATAATATCAACTAAACTAGGAGAGAGTGTGTGCGAGGGAAAATCTAAGCTAGCCTAAGTGCGATGAGCATAATCATCTGTACACATATTGGACTTTGTGCATGACTACCATTGGGATTACCAAGTGCATGGCTTAAGTATGCTACTGGGTTACCAAGTAGTCACACTTAAATGCTCATGATTAAGTCATACTCATTTTGCGTTACTAGGAGATAAGGGTAGAGAGATATTACTAAGAAAGTAGTAAATAACAATAACAATTAAATAATTAAGCTAAGTGGATGCTGCAATAATGAAGTAATCTCGATCTTTATTACTAGTCATGTGTGTATCCAAGTACATCACACTCAAATAAGGATACTATACAATTACAATCATCACACTGCGGTCATGCACTGGGAGAAAGGGTTGAGACGAAAAACTAACAAAACGTCCCTACCTTAATACTAAAACTAAAACTTAAACTTTTTCAAGAAGACCCCTACCAAATTTTCCTACCTCTTATTTATAGATGAGGAGACAGGTTGCAATATCATGTACGCGATATCATGTCTAGGCTGTGATATCGTGTATGTGATATTGCGTACGCGATATCATGGGTGCGATATCATAGCCAAAAATTCATGACTCATCATACCCCCACGACTGAATGAAAACTCGTCCTTGAGTTAATGTGAGAACAAGTTCCATTGATTACACAGTGGATAGGTATGGGATTATTAACTGACAAGAATGGATTCATGCCATAGTGTGGAATCAAAACAAAATTAAGACACAACACGAAGAATCGTAAAAGAAAATTCTATAGCTAAAAAATTGGGTCAAACTCAAGTAGTTCTTGGTAGCGGTGGCTCCTCCATGGGTGCCTTTTCCTTGTCTTGTGCTCTAGGTCTTAGGATTTGATGGTGTTGAAGTATGGCTTGGACTTTCTCCTCTTCAGTTTAGGGATCCTGTGCCATCCCTGCTAATTTTTCTATGTTTAATGAAGTTGGCACCTCCCATGGGCATGGTAGTTGCAGAAACATTTTATTTGCCTTAACATACCAAGCCACAAACACCTGTTGTTCCTCCTCGTAGGCTCTGGCTCTATCTCTGTATTCTTGAAAATATGCGAGCTGTTGAGCCAAGTCTATTACAACACCTTTCTACCCTTGGTAGTTTGCTTTGACCAACTCAAGTTCCAAATTTGCAACCTCTAATTTTTACAATATTTTCTTATGTTTTACAAATTCTGTTTCATATTTGATGTAGGTGGTGGCGACCTGTTGCTCAAGATTTTTTCTTGGGTGCCTTGCTGTTAACATGGCAAGGTTGGCATACCACAAGTTTGCCAACTCCATTTACTTTGTAAGGTCCTAGATCTACAGGACCTGACTCTTAACTTCCGCTTGGTGGGCAAACATGTCTGTGTCCAATATGGCCCGCCAATCAGTGTGTTGAGCACTGAGTGTTGATGTGGGCCTTGGCCATATAGATCTCCTTCTCGATGATTTGTTTATACATCCCCACCTGGTCCTGGAAATGCTCCTTCAATTTGTCATGTCGTTTAGCCTCATTCTGCCACATGCTTATTTCAATAGTCATCTTCTAATGAATGATGCGTACCTCCTCCATCGAGAGGGTTTGATTTTCCCTAGCTAAGCAGTTCATGTCCTGGTTGACCCTGATTAGTTGTTCTCACAACTATTGAAAATGTTCCTCAAGAACATTCTTTTGTTTCTCCACAGAGGTCAACCAAAGGTTGTCAGCAACAAGTTGTTATTTTTCTTCTTGTAAGCCTTTGAGTGCCTTGGTATGTGCGTAAGTTTACGCTTGTGCTATAGAGGCATCCCAAACAACCTTCTCTTTTTCTTCTGCCACCCTTTTATTTTATGTCAATAGTTTAGTAAGTTTCTTGATTTTGAAAGTGTCCAAGTGGTTCTGAGCAACCTTTGGCCTTGTATTCAGAAGGTTTAATACTTCCAAAATGGCTTGAACAAAGAAATCAATAGTCACACCACAAATGTTAACCGTGGTGCCTTCTTCTTTGTTGTGCCAAAATTGGTACGTTTCCCCTAAGTACCAGGCACCACTTTCAGAGAGGATAGGCCATAATGGGGATCCTTTGAGGTGATCCCTAATGACCTCCAGAGAAAATTCTGCAAAAGGTCCAAAGTTTAATTCCACGATCACTGCAGTTAATATGGACCTTTCATGGATGGCCTGAACACAATCTTGATTCAATGAGATATGTCGTCCCTATTCAGATACTACAACAACTTCTCCTTTTGCCTGCCTTGATTGTACAGTGGCAAGGTATTCTTGATGGATCTTAAATGATTATTCTTCCTGCTTTGCATGTTTCTTGGCAGGAACTTGTCCTTCACCTCTCCTAGGTCACTTGATCAGACCTTGAGTAGGACCTTCCTGTTGTCCGTGTTTCGGGGTCATCTGCAATCACACGGGGTCAATTGTTAGTAAGGTTGTTACCAAAGTTAGGTTATACCTTACTACTTTCCTTAATGAATACTTTATCTTTGTGTGACGTTACTTATTAGGAGAAAATGTTCATGAAAGATTATAATATTGAATCCTCTTTGCTTAGGTGGTTTCCAAATCTAGTTTCCCGATATAACTAAGGAGATGAAACTATTTTTGGTGCATTTATCCTTAATTATATAATTAATTATCCTTAATTATGTTCTTTGGGCAATGAATAATTTCAAAAAACTTTATGCATTATTCATCGTGTGCCCCTCCCCCACGACTAAGCTGAACACTTCGGGTTCAAGTAGGTTGAAACAGAATGAAAATCGGAGTACCAGCAAGTGAGTTATGGGTATGAAAGTAAGAGATGCACAATTGTGAGTCATAGAGAGAAATTTGAAAAGCTTCCCCCACATGAATAGTTGCAAATGATGTTGATTAGCACAGGGGGGTCGCATATAATATATATATATATATATATTGGACTTGATATCACGACCTATCGATGTTAGGGCACTTTATAGAATGTACCAAATTTTTAATAATTTTCTGAAATTAAACGATGTAAACTAAGGACATATGGACGAGTGTTAAAGGATTCCAGGGTAATTCAACTAGTTCTGAAGAAATGAAAAGTATGATGGTGTGGAATTTATCAATAAGGACCTTGGACGATAAGGGGGAGAAAAAGGCTATGTGATAGTTCATAGAAACGTTTGAATTGGAGGGATAGTAATAAGGGAAAGAATATCGTTGAAAATATGCTGAGGGTAATAGATGGTGTGTGGAAGATGTGTTATGAGTGAAAATTACAAAAATTATGCAAGTGGGTCCTCCCCAAAGTAGGTTCCAACCTATAATGCCCTTGTGTAACCATGCTTAAAAATGTTTGTAGGCACTAGAAGGGTTAAATGTAATCCACACTGGTTCCACAAAATGCACACATGTAAGTATCACCAGAATGAGGTAAGAATACTACACTATATGAGACATGAGCTACAATTACATGAACAGCGAGATGAGCTGGACTATAGAAGGGATTGTAGAGATTGGGACATGAGGTAACTTACCCAGGGCACAACAAATCCTACATGTAAAGCATGATTAATGTGTCATTAACCCGTCGTTCCAAGATCAGGACCAAGTCCATTCCTTTGATCAGTGAAATCACATTGTGTCATCCCATGATGAGCGACTATGAGAGTACCATAACAACAAGGTGTACGATCACTTGGCATTTTTTTCAAGGGAGTAGTGATTTTTGCTTTGTGGCACTTCCTTTGTTTTTTTTTTCGATTGCTAAATCCAGAGAAGCCACCAACCTTTAGGCATGGATGCATGTCTTTTTAGTGGGACCCCCTAAAATAGCATTGGATGTTTGAGTGCCTTTTGATTACTCTTACTCCCATTTTGTGTTAGATATACAAGGATCTTAGTACAACCACATTGCATGATAACTCTCACAGACATCACCAAATAGAATCCACAAGTCCCCTTGATGTCACACCCTAATCATTCCCTCTTGATCCATCCTTGTTCGTTCTGGGCACAATGAACACAAAATTAATTTTAAGTTTTAAGAATGTCAAGAATATCACTGTACCCTCGAATAAAACCTCTTATTTGTAGAATGGATGAGTGGGTGTAATAGGCTCACTGTCCAAATAATTGATTGTTTAAGACTCGATAACATAGAACACACCTCAACCAACGAGCCACATCAGTGTTTTATTCATAGATGAGATTACTTATTTAAAGATAAAAAGACAAAAAGAAAAAAAGATATTGAAAAATTAAAAAATGAAAAATTGGAAAACAAAAAATTGTAAAATTAAAGAAAAATTAAAGAAAATGAAGAATATTTATTGATCCAACTTATTATTAAAATGGGGGATATCCCGCATAACTAAACAGTTGAGCATGGCAAGGATTAATAAATGAAAGATGAGGATCCTTGAATGTTGGAAATATCAAAACTTGGTCATACTTACCCCATTGGGGTTCACACACATGATTATAGTAAGCATAGTGGGGAAATTTATAAGATGTGGTTCTTGGATAAAGAGTTGACCCACTATGATACTTGAGACTATAAGATGGTATGCAAGGATCAGGATGTCACCCTCCATGGTTGTATTCATTAGGTTGTATGGTTGTTGGAGTGTTAATTGGTGGCCTTGATAAGGCGCTCAATTCGAGGAGAAGGATGCACCATAGTGTTGGACTTGTATTGAGTTGGAGAATGTAGTGGAACTGTGTTGTCCCTTCCTACGGTCATGTCTAAAGAAGGGACACCTTTGATGTTGAGGAGGCCTCTAACTACTGTTGGAAATAGTAGCATAAGTAACCTTTGTGGGTTGTTGCTATGATGCAGACACTTCAGGAACAATTGGTGGCGTTGTAGAAGGAGGGAAAGGATGAGAATTTGAAATTTAGGAGAAGTGCAAGGTACACAAGGTGGTGGTTGTGTTGAAGACATGGGTTGATAGTATTGAGGAGAATGATAATGTGGCGAGATAGAATATGTTGATCCAATTGGAGAAATAGGATGTTGAACTAGATAAGCATTTGAATTCGAATGATGCGAAGGGTGTCTCCAATTTAGGGGTGGCTTCCCCCACGACTAGAATTGTTACCACTGTGATTGAACACAGTATCTCTATACGAACTCTAGGTGTAACATGCTTCCCCAATGCCCATATAAATGTAATAAGATTGGGCATTGGCCCTTAGGGTTATTGTACAGGAAAATGTTACATTCATATGTGTGATTGGTAGTTGAGCTCTTATTTTCTTCATCCCTTCTTTTCGATTGTCTACTAATATTTTGTCTTGCTTCTCGAGTTGTCGAAACCCTATCTCTAATGATATTAATAGATTCCCCACACTTTTTATGCATCCATTCTAGCATCTTATTGATCTTTGCCTCAATTTAATCTAATGATTTTTGTACTGGAAAAGATGGTTCTTCCTCCTTGAGATAGGTTGGTTTCTCCTTTTTCTAATTATGGACCTCTTTTAAGTTGAGATTTTCGTCTTGTTGATGTTCTTCAACACTCTCCCATCTAGCCATTTCTCCTTGTTATTTTGCTACCCACTCAATAAGCTCTTGGAATTGATGGGTTTGTAGTTCATATAGTTGACCTTAGGCATACATCCCTAGGGTCTCTCTTGTTTCATCACAAAGCCCATCAATGATATGGTACATTAGCCTTTCCTCGGAGAACTCATGGCCTGGACAATTGTTGAACAATGCATAATATCTTTCTAAGGCCATGTCCAAGGGTTCATGTTGTGCTTGTTTCGACTCTTGGATTTTTTTCCTCAAATATGAGACTATATACAAAAGAAAAATCTATTGCTACAAAATTGATGAAACTCATGTAGTTCCTGGTGGCGGTGGCTCCTCCATAGGTGCCTTTCCTTTGTCTTGTGCTTAAGGTCTTGGAACTTGATGGTGTTGAAGTATGGCCTGGAGTTTCTCTTCTTTGATTAAGGGATCTTGTGCCGTCCATGCTAATGTTTCAATGTTTGATGGAGTTCGCACCTCCCATGGGTAGGGTAGCTGCGGAAACATTTGATTTGCCTTGACATACCAAGCAGCAAACACCCGTCATTCCTTCTCGTAGGCTCTAGCTTTGTCTCTGTATTCTTGAAAATTTGCAAGCCATCGAGCCAAGTCTGTTGTGACACCTTTTTATCCTTTGTAGCTTGCTTTAACCACCTCAAGCTCAGAATTTGCAATCTCTATTTTTTGCAATATCTCCATGCATTCTGCAAATTTTATCTCATATTTGATGTAGGTGGTGACTACCTGTTACTTGAGCTCTATTCTTAGGTGTCTTGCTGTTAACATGGTGAGGTTGGCATACTATAGGTTTATCAAATTCATATATTCAGTAAGGTCCTAGATCTGCAAGTCCCGATTCTTAACTTTCGCCTGGTGGGCAAATGCATGTGTCTAATATGGCCCACCAGTCAGTGTGTTAAGCATTGATAGCATTGATGTGGGCCTTGTCCATACAGATCTCCTTCTCAATGATCTACTTATACATCCCCACCTAGTCTTGGAAGAGCTCCTTTAGCTTTTCATATCTTTTTGCCTCATTTTTCCATGCTCTTATTTCAATAGCTATCTTTTGGTGGATGGCACGTACCTCCTTCATTGAGAGGGTGTGGTTTTCCCTAGCTAAATGATTCATGTATTAGTTGACCTGGATGAATTGTTCTTGTAACTGATGAAAATTTTCTTCGAGAACATTCTTTTGCTTTTCCACAGAGGTCAATCGAAGGTTGTCGGCAACAAGCTGCTTGTTTTCCTCTTGTAAGGCCTTGAGTACCTTAGTATGTGCATGAGTTTGCGCTTGTGCTGTAGAGGCATCCCAAACAACCTTCTCTTTTTCTTTTGCCACCTTCTTATTCTCCATTAATAGTTTGGTTAGTTGCTCAGTTTTGAAAGTGTCCAGCTAGTTTGCCGTAAAAAATTGCAAAGGATCCCATTGTGCTTCTTGTAAGGCCACGAGCCTTTCTTGCAATTTTCACCTCAGCTTCAACATGCTTGACCCTCATCTCTGTCAAGACTAGCTTTGATTTAGTGGAAATGAGGTCTGATTGAATTGTCGTAACATCCTGAGGGATGTCAAACAGAGACGTCATTATTTGTCCTATTTGTAGAAATCGATCAAGAACATCCTCATGTTCCACAGGAGTCATTGAGGTTCTAGCCAGAGTTTGAGCATTTCGTGCTCCTATAAGATCTACCAGTGGCACAACAGGTACATTGAATGATTCTTTAATGTGGTCTGCGACCACTTCTATAGCTCCTGGTACATCCTAGTGTTGCATGACCACCACTGTGGCCCCTTCACCAGTTTCTAAATGCACTTGAAAAGATGCAACGTTCCCTGAGATCTATTGTGACCAAGTGCTCTCCTTTCCTCCTATATGGATGGACACTTCTCCCCTAGTGCAATCCAAAGAAACTGTGGGTAGTATGGCATTGTCAATGACGTGGAAGAGATTTGCATCATCACGACTTCTCCAACTGACCGTCTCAGCAATGGCTCAAAGATGGCTCATCGACAATATGTAATCTTGCGACGGTGGTGGTGGTTGATCCTGTTGGCCTATGCTAGGCCCTGCTTCATGTTGTTGGCTAGGTCCCGTGCTTGAAAGTTGGTTGGGCCCTGGAAGTTGAGTTGCAGTTGGCCTTGCCATTTGTTCCTTTTCTTGTTCTAGTACCAACATCTCACCAATGATTTTCCTTGCAATTGTTGGCTTTACCAATTTAGCATATGATGCATTTTTGGATTTTTAGAGGACATCATTGGTGTATCCTCTGATACCAGCATGTCTGCACAGCTTCATGATAAGACAAGGAAAGGGCAACACAAGCTTCTTTGNTTTGTGGGAAAGAGGTGATAAGTCCCTATTTTGAAGTAGATCCTCTCTTCCGTCATCAACTGCCCAAATGTCTTATCTTCCTTGCCATATGCCCTTTTCAACCAAACTCGTCACACATCAGGGTCTGAACGAGTAGACAACTGAGCAACCTTTGGCCCTGTATTTGAAAGGTTTAATACTTCCAAAATGGCCTAAACAGAGAAATTGACTGTCACACCACAAATGTTAACCGTGGTGCCTTGTTCCTTATTGTGCCAAAATTGGTACATTTTCCCTAAGCACCAAGCACCATTTTCAGAAAGGATAGGCCATAATGGGGACCCTTTGAGGTGGTCCCTAATGGCCTCTAGAGAAAACTCTATGAAAGATTCAAAATTTAATTCCACAATCACCGTGGTGAATGTGGACTTTTCATGAATAGCCTGAATACAATCCTGGGGCAACGTGAGATGTTGTCCTTGTTTAGGCACTGCAGTAGGTCCTCCTTCTGCTTTCTTGATTGTACAGTAGCACGATCTTCTTGGTGAATGCTAAATGATTGTTCCTCCTACTCTACATGCTATCCGGTAGGAGCTTGTCCTTCACCTCTCCTAGGTCGTTTGCTCCCACCTTGAGCAGGACCTTCTTGTTGTCCACGTTTCGGGACCATCTATGATCACACGGGGCCAATTGTTAGTAAGGTTGTTTCCCAAAGTTAGGTTATACCTTACTGCTTACCTTAATGAATTTATTTTGTCTTCTTGTNGTGTACCCTTCCCCCACGACTAAGCTAAACACTCCAGGTTCAAGTGGGTTTAGACGAAATGAAAAATAGAGGACCAACATGCAAGATATAAGTATGAAAGAAAGGGATGCATAGTCGCAAGTCGTAGAGAGAAATTTAAAAAAATCCATCACATGAATAGTTGAAAATGATGCTAAGTGTTGCTAGGGGGGTTCATGTATTTATAGGTTAATGTGACGTCATCATGATATTGCATACGTGATATTGCATCGGCCACGATATCGCCGACGCGATATCATGACCTATCAACACTTAAGGCATAACACAATATACCGAATTTTGAAGATTTTTCTAAAATGAATGATGGAAACTAAGGACATGTGGACAAGGATTAAAGGATTCTAGGGTAATTTAACTAGTTCTTGAAGGCACGAATAAATGTGTTGGTGGAATTGATCGCTAAAGACCTAGGGTGGTCAGGGAGAGGAAAAGGCTATGTAATAGGTTATAGGAACATTTGAATTAGAGGGGTAGTAATGGGGGAAAGAACATTTTTGATGATATGCAAAGGGTAATAAATGGTATGTGGAAGATGTGTTATGAGTGCAAGTTACAAAAATTACGTAAGCGGGTCCTTCCCAAGGTAGGTTCCAACCTATAATGCCCTTGCGTAACCACACCTTAAAATGTCTGTAGGCACTAGAAGGGTTAAATGTAATCTGCACTAGTTCCAAAAAACACACACATATAAGTATCACCGAAATGAGGTCAAAATTCTATGCTTCACAAGATACAAGTTACAAATACATGAATAGCGAGATGAGATGGGGTATAGAAGGGATTTTAGAGATCGGGACATGAGGTAATTGACCCAGGGCATAGTGAATCCTGCATGTAAAGCATGATTAATGTGTCATTAACTTGTCATTCCAAGATCAGGACCAAGTACATTCCTTTGATCAGTGACACCACATTGTTTTATCCCATGATGAGCGACTATGAGAGTACCATAACAACAAGGCATACGATCACTTAGCATTTTGTTCAAGGGAGGAGTGATTTTTGTTTTGTGGCACTTTCTTTGTTTTTTTTTTGTGTTTTTTTAATGCTGAATCCAGAGAAGCTGCCAACCCTTAGGCATGGGTGCATGTCTTTCCAGTGGAACCCCCTAGAACAACATTGGATTTTTAAGTATCTTTTGATTACTCTTACTCCCATTTTGCGTTAGATCTACAAGGATCTTAGTACAATGACGTTTTGTGATAACTCTCACAGACGTCATGAAAGAGAATCCACAAGTCCCCTTGATGTCACACCCTAATCATTCCCTCTTGATCCATCCTTCTTCATTCTAGGTACAATGAACACAAAATTAATTTTAAGTTTTAAGAATGTAAGGAATATCACTATACCCTCGAACAACACCTTTTATTTGTATAATGGATGAGTGGGTGTAATGGGCTCACTATCCACATAATTGATCACTCGAGACTTGATAACATAGAACACACCTCAACCAATGAGCCACATGAGTGTTTTATTCGTAGATGGGATTACTTATAAAAAGACAAAAAGACAAAAATATAAGACAAGAAATTGAAAAATGAAAAACTGGAAAACAAAAAATTGTAAAATTAAAGGAAATGAAAAATATTTATTAATCCTATTTGTTATTAGAATTTGGGATATCCCCCATAACTAAATGGTTGAGCATGGCAAGGATTAATAAATGAA
Source organism: Gnetum montanum (assembly GCA_015680685.1). Lineage (NCBI taxonomy): Eukaryota > Viridiplantae > Streptophyta > Gnetopsida > Gnetales > Gnetaceae > Gnetum > Gnetum montanum. Next base: position 112,792 of record MNCI01027802.1, on the reverse strand, counting down.
AGATAAGAATCCTTGCATGTTGGAAATATTGAAACTTGATCATACCTACCCCATTGGGGTTTACACACTTGATTATAGTAAGCATAGTGGGAAACTTTGTAAGATGTGGTTCCTGGATAATGAGTTAATCCACTATGATACTTGAGATTGTAAGATGGTATGCAAGGATCGGGATTTCACTCTCCATGGTTGTATTCATAGGGCCTTATGATTGTTGGAGTGTTAATTGGTGGCCCTAATGAAGTGACATGAGGTGTTGGGTTCGAAGAAAAGGGTGCACCACAGTGTTGGACTTGTGCTGAATTGGAGAATGCAGTGGCCTTGGAACTGTGTTGTCCCTTCTTATGGTTATGTCTAAAGAAGGGACATCTTCGATGTTGAGGAGGTCTCTAACTGCTATTGGCAATAGTAGCACAAGTAACCTTTGTGGGTTGTTGCTATGATGTAGACACTTCAAGAACAGTTGGTGACAATGTAGAAAGATGGAAAGGATGAGAATGTTGAAATTTAGGAGAAGTGCAAGGTACACAAGGTAGTGGTTGTGTTGAAGACATGGGCTAATAGTATTGAGGAGAATGATAATGCAGTGAGATAGAATATGTTGACCCAGTTGGAGAAATAGGATGTTGAACTAGATAAGCATTTGAATCCGAATGATGCGAAGGATATCTCCAATTTAGGGGTGGCTTCCCCCATGACTAGAATTGTTGCCATTATGATTGAACACAGTATCTCTATATGAACTCTAGGTGTAACATGCTTCCCCAATGCCCATATAAATGTAACAAGATTGGGCATTAGTCCTTGGGGTGATCGTACAGGCAAATCTTACATTCATACGTGTGATTGGTAGTTGAGCTCTTATTTTCTTCATCCCTTCTTTCCGATTATCTACTGATATTTTGTCTTGCTTCTCGGGTTGTCGAAACCCTATCTCTAATGATATTGATAGATTCCCCACACTTTTTATGCGTCCATTCCAACATCTTATTAATCTTTGCCTCAGCTTCCTCTAATGATTGTTGTACTAGCAAAGATGGTTCTTCCACCTTAAGATGGGTTGATTTCTCTTTTTGATGATTATGGACCTTTATTAAGTTGATATTTTTGTCCCGTTGATGTTTTTCAACACTCTCCCATCTAACCATTTCTCCTTCTTCTTTTGCTACCTACTTAATAAGCTCTTGGAATTGATGGGTTCGTAGTTCGTATAGTTGTCCTTGGGCATACATCCTAGGGTCTCTCTTGTTTCATCACAAAGCCCATCAATGATATGGCACATTAGCCTTTCCTCAGAGAACTCATGGCTTGGACAGTTGTTTAACAATGCATAATATCTTTCTAAGGCCATGTCCAAGGGTTTATGTTGTACTTGTTTCCACTCTTGGATTTTTTTCCTCAAGGCCGACACTCTTGCGTAGGTTTGATATCTTTCATTAAAGAGTTCTACCATTGTTGGCCAACATTGTATTAAATTTGGTTTTAATGATCTATACCATACTTTTTCTTAGCCAACGAGTGTCATAGGGAAGAGCTTGAGTTTTTTCCAACCGTTATCAATGTTGTTCCATGCACAATCATTGTAGAAGGCTTGTAAATGTTGTTGCAGATCTAATTCATAGCCTCCTGAGAAATTGGGAAACTTGTTTAAATCGAGCCTAGGTAGACGGCTCTCTTTTCAATGCCTATGGGAAATTTGAACACGCTCTTGTATTTGCGTTAGGCTTGTAGTGGCCAGTAGGGGTTCATTGTCATTAGGTAAGTTATGCTTTCGTGCGTTGGGATGATGTTGCCTTCATTTATGTTTATAAGAAAACCCCACCTCAGGTTGCGTACTCCAATCTTCATTGTCATATAATTCATTGGTTCTCCAATGAATTACCTCACTAGATGTGGCATTATCATAGTCTTGTAGGAGAGGCATGGTTGTGAAATTGTGTGTGAACTTATATGTGACTTTTTGTAAACTTTTCTTCTTAAAAGATATATCGTTAATTCCTTTACAATGACCTGGTATGATATAACTAATCTAGATAACTAGCACTGTTCCCCGGCAATAGTGCCAATGATGAGTGGTGAGGTACCCCTACAGTCAACCATACGAATACGAGCGTTTCATGCACGATCTGGTCGAACTTCGTAGATTGGCTAGTTGTGGTATCTAGATAGTTACTTGTAGGTCGCAATTTTCTATCTTCCCATCTAGACTAGTGTTAACTTTGTCACGTATGGTTTAGTCCAGAGTGAGGTGTATGATATGTTCCTATACTACTGCTACTCCTGGAGATAATGGAAAATAATATTAATTAAGCTAAAAGAGAGACAGGGTGAGAGAGTCTAAGCTAGCCTAAGTGCGATGAGCATCCATTCCTCAATCATCTGTACACATCTTGAACTTTGTGCATGACTACTACTGGGATTACAAAGCATAGGTCTTGGGTACACTACTGGGTCACCAAGTAGTCACACTTAAATGCTCGTAATCAAGTCGTACTCATTCCATGTTTAACAGGATTTCAGGGTAAAGAGATATTAACTACGAAAGTGATAAATAACAATAACAATTAATTAATTAAACTAAGTGAATGCTGCAATGATGAAGCAATCTTGATCTTTATTTTCAATCATGTGCACGTCCAAGTACGTGACACTCGAAAAAGGATGCTGTACAATTACAATTACCACACTATGGGCATGCACTAGGAGAGAAGGGTTGAGAGAAGAACTACTTAAAACTAAACATTTAAGAGAAATTCTACAACTAAGAACCAATAAACTTCCTACCAAATCTGTCTACCTCTTATTTATAAATGAGGAGATGGGCTGCGATATTGCATACGCGATATCATGGTTGCGATATTGCAACCAAAAAATGATAACTCATTAGTAAGCAAGGAAGAAATTGTTCATACATTATAACAATTGCAATGCCAAAAATTGCACAAGGGGTTATCTTGTAAGTTTTAGGATAAAAAAGAACTTCAATTGGTAGTTCTTCAAAAGTTTAGGGTTCCTACTAAAACCTTCCTATAAACAAAATAGGGTTAAAAACCTAAAGAGGGATGTATTCAAGGTTGGAATTGAAGCATGAGTTGTTGTATAATGTCATCTTGAGCAAATAGAAAGGGAATTTGTTAGAGTATACCCTTGAGCTAAGGTATAATCATTAGTTTCTTTAGTTAATCTATTAGTAATTATGAATAATTGTTGATGAGCGGCGAGGTACCCCTACACTCAACCATACGAAACGAGTGTAGCAGGTGCGATCTGGTCGAACTCCGTAGACTAAATGCCTAAACGCCCCATGGAACACTTGGGGTTAATCATTCTTTGTCTTCCCAGACTTGTTGTTGTCATGGTGTATGGGTAAGTAAGTCCAAAGTATATGATTTTTTTGGTCTTTTCAGGTTTTATGTCTTCTACGCTAAGAGCAAAGGGTTCAGAAAACTAACTAATTCTAACTAATGTCCTAAGTCTAAATTAACTAGCGTCAGCATCCATTCCCACTTACCGTACACACCCTAAACTCTGCAACTATGGCTACCAAACGCTAATCATTACTGGGATCACCAAACGTAATGCACGTGCTCGAAGTGGTCATCCTAAGGCACCTAACTAGCTTAAGTGTGATGAGCAGCCAATTCCTTGACTAGCTGTACACATCTGTAGATGCTCGTAATCAATTCGTACTCATCCCATGTGCTAGGAGATAAGGGTAAGAGAATCTAATCGTGATGAGTAGCTGATTCCTTGGTTAGCCATACACATTCGTCAATGCTCGTAACCAAGTCGTACTCATGCCGCGTTACTAGGAAAATAATAAATAACATTAAATAAACCTATTCCATGCACTGCAAGGTTTATCCACAAAGCTCATCTTTATTGCCGTACACAACTTGCGTTCAGGTACAAAGCTACTCGAATAAAGATCCGTTCACTTGGGGACTTCTACTGCGGGCACATGGAAAATATTCTATCTCTAGAGTGATCAAACTGCCAAAGCTTCACTACTTCTAGCCTAGGATGAGAAATGAGGGGAGTGATGCCTCTTATTTATAGATTTGATGGCAGAGCGCGATATCGCGTACGTGATATCGCAGGGGACGACGCAATATCAAGGTGCATGCGATATCGCTTCTCATCATATCCCCATGACTGAATGAAAACTCATCCTCGAGTTCCTTACAATAATATCAGGTAGGTATGGAATTATTGAGGGAAATGGACCTAATGGGATGACATGTAAATGGATCATTATTACAAGACTTGACAAAACTGGTGTTCATGACAACAAGGGTGAACACCTTATTACAATGACATCAAGCCTTTGTTGGCAACTGAAAGAAAGAAAAATAGAGAAATAAGTGTTGCTACTGCCAACGCCAAGATTGTGCCTTCATTGTCCATCCATAAGCGCGTCATCAATCTTGCTCCTTGAATAGCTACTTCAATGCTACTCCATTCCAAGTGTTTGCTCCAGATCTAGTCCGTTGTTGTATGTCTGCCATCTACACACACAACGCAATCATATATTAGCAAGGGTGGTTGAATCATCATGTAATTAATACCTTGCTTCGGTGTAGGTCCATTGGCTAGGTTGTGGTATGGTTGATATGGATCTGTGAATATATTAAAGATGACTACCAAAGGTGTAGGGGTTACTAAGAAAATCAAAATTTCGGGGCTAGGAGAAAATTGAAAAAATCAGGCCCTGTACCCCCATGACTAATC
>MNCI01027802.1:0-107900 GCA_015680685.1 Gnetum montanum | reverse complement strand
GAGAAGGATGGAGAGAAGAGAAATGGAATGGAATCCCAAGAACAAGGTGGTGTATAGCCCCTTGTGTGTTTGATGATTAATGGGACTTAGCAATTCTCATTCCAACTCCAGCCTCAACCCAACCACATCCAGTGACTTCGCATTAACGCATTCGGTTAAACCATCCACTTGGGTGACAAGAATGCAGACTCCAGGAGCCACCACCATTCTGATGAAACAAAGGAGAGAATGGGAAGTGAGAAGGGCCTTAGTTAGAGGGAACACTTTTGGTTCCATAACCAGTGCTTGTAGCCCAAATATTTATTCCATCTAAGGGGTGTGCTTTGAATTCTCAGTTGGTTTTTTTTTTTTGTGTTTTTATGCATGAGAACCACACCATGCAAAGACTTCTTATTTTTATTGTCTCGGCTTCCAATAATTAGGTAACATAGGAATGGCAAGAAAACTCAAGAAGAAACATTCAAGCACCCAAGAGAATGACCAACACAAAAGCATCGAGTTCCCTTGAAGTCACATCCTTTTCAACCCTTGAGTCCTTCCGTAGTCTGAAAAATGCCTAGTCACCGATTCATTAAAGTTCTTATTAGAAGGGAACTGTACATTTCTAAGCCGAAAGAGACCATAGAAACAGGTGGATGGATGGATGAAGTGGTCTCATTGCCTGCCATATCAAAAGAAACATACCTTAGTATCAACATTGTGACTTAAAGGTAAAAACCAAACATTAGCAATCAATATGAAAATAGTTCATACCATCATGAAGAACGATTATTATGGGACAAACTTATAGGGTGGAACACACACACACAAAAATTGGAAAAGGTAGAATGATGTTGTAAAAAAAAAACTAAAAAAGTTAAAAAAAATTTGTACAACAAAAATTAGAAAAGTTAAAGAAATTTGTAAAACAAAAATGTGTAAAACAAAAAATTAAAAGAACTGAGGGCCCCATATGATTAGCATAGGTGGCCATCTCCCCCATGACTGAGTTGTAAGGGAGAGATCCAAAATAATCAACGTCTGTTTGAATTTTGTAGAAGTGTCCAACTTTTCCCAATTGATGATCTTAAATTGAGGGGTGGAAGTTGCAAACGCTCATATTTCAATGTGTCTATGCCTTCGTTATGGGCATGTGTTTCCTCTGTTTGTTTCATGCATATTTGTCTGCTCCTTCTAGTAGCTGTCAACCATGGGGTGTCTTCTACTGGTTGTGTGGTTGCTACATACAGGCATCTTTATTGCAAAGTTTCTTGGGCACACCTGTTACATGGAGACCATTCCTCTATGTCATCACCCGATGAATCACTGTATGTGATGCATGGAACTTTCCTCTTCTCGATCTTTCCACATATGTTTACCTTAGATATTTCCAAGGAAAGATCGTGGATCCTAAGGCATGCATCTACTGTACTAAGCCATGCCCTTCCCATTATAATCGGGAAGTCCCTTCATTGTTGTTCACTTTAATCACCAAAAAATTAGCTAGGTAAGACCAACCACACATAGTGGTAATGACATCCTCCATCAATCCCAAGGAAATGGTGATGGACTGGTCTGCCAGCTCTAGTTGGATGTTGCTCTTCTTAAGTTGGGGCAGGTTCCAAGCGTGATACATCTCTCATGAAATTAAGTTGACTCTGGAACCTGAGTCAAGAAGAGTCCTATGTGGTTCATTTTCGATGATCTACAAATAGATTAAGGGACTCCTAGGGTCATTTAGTTTCTTGGGAAGATGGCCCACCTTGATCCAGTCAGTTACGGTATGCGTTAACATAACTGTATGCATTACGCTCTATTGGACTAAAGGGTGCTCCGAAGCATTAGATGGTGGAGGAGTGTACATGGCCTCAACCGCTTGTTGTTGCAAGAGTTTATCTGGGCTGTTAGTTCTAAAGTAAGGTCTTCTCTTTTTATAGTTGTCAGAACCAACAGCAGGTTGGATATTTATAGCTCTCGCAGCGTGACGTTGCTGCGGTTGAGGAGGAAGTTCCGCTTGCATTGTTGGAGCAGGAGGTGTTATGGGAACTACTTGTGGTGGAAGAGGTGCAGATGGATTAGGAGGATAGTGTGGGTATGGAGTGTCCCCCGGAGGAGAAGGAGTCCTTCTGAAGTCCTCCCAAGCTTGGTAGTGATGGTTGGGGGTTTTGTGACCCATAGAGTCACTTGGAGAAATCGGTTGCTACACATAATAACCATATGGATCAGGCTACCGGTAAGGGTACTATTGTGTTGACGATGGCATCCCCCATGACTATGGGTATTGCCACTACTGATGCTGTCCAATGGGCTGTGGTGGAGTTCCACTTGGATAATACGTTAAGGGTTGGTGGAACTGTCTTAGGTTACCTTGTGAATAAGGTAACCTATGGGGTGTTTGCCATTGGTTGAGTCTTTGATTAAGCGCATGCACCCCAGACTCTTGTAGATGTGAGATGATGGGGCAACATCCCTTAGGATGGTCATAATGGCAAATCTCACGTCCACCGTCATCGTCTGTGTCAGAATCCTCAGCCACATCGGAGTTAGTGATTTTTCCCTTACCCTTGTTATGTGCAAGGCCTAAATCTCTGCACTTTTTCTTACCTTTGTCACTACTTTGTTCTACCTTAGACTCTTCTACAATTTTCAAGACTATTTCGATTTTAAGGTCTAAGGAACTCCATACATCATCTACCTTAGCCACTATTTTAGTTGTGAGTTTTTGAATCGACAAGGTTTTTCGGTTTACCAACTCTTCAAGTGGTGACTCATCCTCTTCATCACAAAATTTCACTCCCTTCTTTCAAAGAGAGGGATCACGGTTGTACTCTTCCACACCTTCCCTTTTTTATAGCTCACCTTCTTCGTTTGCTACTTGCTCCAACAAGCTTTGCACTTCATGGGCTCTAAGTTCTGAGAGTCTCCCCTGGGCATAAGTTCCAAGGGTTCTTCTAGTTTCATTCCTTAGCCCATCCACGATGTGGCGAAGTCGATACCGCTGAGCGTATCCATGGCCTAGGCAACGATGTAACAATGTGTAGTAACGGACCATGGCAGCATCCAAGGGTTCGTATGTACCTTCCTTCCAGCCTTGGATCTACTTACGCAAATTCGACACTTTGGAGTACGTTTGATACTTTTTGTTGAACAGTTCTAGCATCGTACTCCACCTCCTGATGGTTTCCGGTTCTAAGGACCGGTACCAGTTCTCTACTTCTTTGGTGAGTGTCCTTGGGAATAACTTAAGTTTCTGGCACTCATTTTCTATATTCTGCAAGGCACAGGCATCGTGGAATGCCTGTAAATGATTTTTCGGATCAGCATTATATCCCCTTTCAAATCATGGGATATTTTTCATGTCTAATCGTTTGATCTAACTATCCTTCAAATGTCTTGTTCGAATCCTAACTGCCTCTGTTATGTCAAGCATACTTCAGGTTGCGAGTAGGGGCTCATCATGATCATCTCTTTCATGATGCCTGTGATGTCTCCATTGTTTCCTACTCTCCCTACGTCCTTGCCTTTGCCCTCTCTCTCGACTTTCCCATCGAGGTTTTTCATCCTTCTTACTTTTATCCTCACCTTTATGCTCATGGTGGCTACGCCAAAATGTGGAAGGAGAGTGTGAGTGATGTGAATAAGGGGAAGAAGAAGGGGAACCATGGCCATGATGATGTTCTTTGCCTTCTCTTCGGCTGCTACGGCCCTGATCGTGGTGGCGATCAAAGTGCCCATCGTTAGCATAAGTGGTTGTTCCCTCTGTGAACAACTAGTGTTCATGGCCATCAGAACAAAGAATATGTATTGTTGATCATAGGTTCTAATACTCAACCTCCTCACCATCATTAGGAGGGGGAACATCTTTTGCTAAAGAACCCATGATAAGGGGTTCCTCATCTCCTATTTCGCTAAGGACGTGCGGGCCTTGCCCTTCGACCATGTATGTTGGCTCTCCTGCCTTAAGTCCCTCATACGTTGGGCATCCGTGGGATAATAATCCCTCATGTCAAAATCCTCCACAACGTATTCTACAAAATGTTCTTGCATGCCAATCTGTACCAAGGCATGGAAAAACATGCGAGAGATTGCTCGATCTGGGGGTAACACGATGTTACCTTGCAAGTCTCTCCGCTACAGTTGTTTGTCCTGATGGAGAACAAAAGTAAAATTAGGAATATACTCATCGGGATGAGTATATGTCATCCTATATTGTTTAGGACTTGGCTGATTTTGGTTATGTGTTTTATCTTGCCGACTGTCTCATGTGTGGTCCTTAGGTGGTGAGTTGCTCTTATGAGAAGAAGGCATTTTTATTGGTGTGCTAATTTCACCGTTATATAATTTTTCTCTTTTGATTAACCTGAAGGTTCGTTAAGGCTCACAATGATGTGAGTGATATCCCTTATGTTCTATTAAGTGCACAAACACTTAGTTCCCAGCAATGGCGCCAATGATGAGTGGCGAGATACCCCTACACTCAACCATACGAAACGAGCGTAGCACGCGCGATCAGGTCGAACTTCGCAAACTAAATGCCTAAACGCCCCATGGAACACTTGGCGTTAATCATTCGTTGTCTTCCCAAACTGACTTGTTGTTGTCACGGTGTATGGTTAAGTAAGTCTGAGGTATATGATTTTTTTGGTTTTTTCAGGTTTTATGTCTTCTACGCTAAGAGCAAAGGGTTGAGAAAACTAACTAATTTCCTAAGTCTAAATTAAATAGCGTTAGCATCCGTTCCCACTTACCGTACACAACCTGAACTCTGCAACTATGGCTACCAAATGCTAATCATTACTGGGATCACCACAAGTAACGCACATGCTCGAAGTGGTCGTACTGAGGCACCTAACTAGCCTAAGTGTGATGAGCAACCGACTCCTTGACTAGCCGTACACATCCATAGATGCTCGTAATCAAGTCGTACTCATCCCACGTTATAGGAGACAAGGGTGAGAGAATCTAATCGCGATGAGTAGCCGATTCCTTGGTTAGCCGTACACATTTGTCAATGCTTGTAACCAAGTCATACTCATGCCGCGTTACTAGAAAAACAATAAATAACATTAAATAAACCTATTCCATGCATTGCAAGGCTTATCCACAAAGCTCATCTTTATTGCCGTACACAACTTGCGTTCAGGTACAAAGCTACTCGAATAAAGATCCGTTCTCTTGGGAACTCCTACTGCGGGCACATGGAAAATATTCTCTCTTTGGAGTGATCAAACTGCGAGAGCTTCGCTACTTCTAGCCTAGGATGAGAAATGAGGGGAGTGCCACCTCTTATTTATAGATTTGGCGGCAAACCGCGATATCGTAGGGGACGACACGATATCGCGGTGCATGCGATATCGCGTCTCATCAATTGTGATAGTTTATAAGATATCATGTGAAATAATGAAAGGTTTGAAACCCTATATTTAGAGAAGCTTGAAGTTTGGTTTGCTTTGCAATGTCTTCTCTTTTTAATTTGAATTTAGGATTAAATAACTATGGAAGTGTTTTGATCTTAAAGTGCATTCCTAAGATTCTACCTAGTCAGTCAAACTTAATGTTATCCCAAATCATTCTGTTAATGCTATTAATGTAAATTTCAATATTTCTAATGATTTTCCCCTCTCACATTTCACAATTCATGATAAGATCTGGGTATTTTTTCTTATCTTAGACAAAAATAGAATTATTTTCTTGTAAGAATAATCTATTTAATTTAATCATTGAAGCTTAATGACAGCTTTCCAAAAGGTATTTAACACATTATTTGAAGAATCATAAAACTCACTACTCATACTCAATATCCTTTCATATGTAATTTCTCTTAATGAATTAAATTCTTGTTCAATAAGTGGTAGATTAGTTTATAGGAGGCAAAGTTTTCATTCATTGGTATAATAGGTCGATACCTCTTCAAGGTATTCTTTACAATTGCAATTTCTAGAAAATCTACAAACTTATAGTTCCTTTAGTGAAGTGAGCTGCATTTGTGATTTGTAGTAAGGTTCTAGTTAGTAGATAGCATGTGGCATTACAATTCAATTAGGGATATGACTATGATTGTTGATGCATAGTTTTGCAAAGCCATTAATTGAACTAAATCAAGCATTATACTTTCAATGGAGTTTGTGCTTCTTAATGAATTAATTCAAGTTGCTATTACATGTACAATTTCTGTTTAGGTAGAAAAGCCAGATTTAAAAGAAAGAGAGGTGAGTTAGGTGCACTCCCAACTTGGGGGGAACTTGTTCATAAGCCTTATTAACAAATGTTACTTTCTTCCACTTTTTTTTTCACACTACATAATATTAACAAGGTGAGGTAACCCAACAATGTGAATCAAATCATTCATCAACAAAGCACAAACAAAGTTAGTTTCACTACATTTAATTTAATTTAAGTGGCATTTTCCATTACTCTTGTTTAAAAAGAAAGTGCATAAGAGATTAAAGAAAAGTTATGTAATATTTAAAAAATAGATAATCTTTATGAACTATATAAATCAAATTATTCATTAACAAAGCATACAAACATTAATTTCATTTAATTTTGGTGTATTTAATTTAATTTAATCAGAAATAAAGGGTATTCCATATTATAAAATTGAATTAGGAAGCTCCAAGTTATGGGTTCGATTCTGATGAACAAAGCTAGGTTATAAAGTTCTAATTTTACTATATGTCTTAAAGGTAAATATTATTAAAAGAAAGTTTTACATGTCAACATGATACCCCCTACTCCATGAGGCATGTATGCACATGCATATTTATCAAAATTAAAACTATCATCATATCTACTCTAAAGTTATATAGCAAAACATGATACTTTGATCGAACTTAGTAGAACATGATAGTGTCTTAGCATACCCTTGAAGATTAAAACCTACCAATATGCTAATTTGTCATTTGTTTATTTTATTTACATTGTTAACGATTTCAATATTAACTTTGTTGAGGCATTCTTATACTCCTCTAAAATTCTTTTAATGTATCATGTTGAGTATTTGAAATGATTGTAAGGTTCTTGTTTCTAAGGTTGAAAGATGTGGGTTTGAGCCTAGCTGTAGCTACTCTAAGAGGTTAGGATTTCACTCATTTATTGACCCTCATAAGCTTTTACTTGGTAGAATGAGCATTCAAAATTCCTTTTTATGAAATTTGTAAAAAAATTTATAACTTAGTGATGTACAAAGGAAATGAACTTGTGACATGGAACTATATGTCTTAGAGTGCACCTATAGTTAAATTCATTTAGGTTCCAACAATGAGGTGTTAGCCTAGTGGTAAAATTCTTGACTTGGAAGTGTTGAGTTATGGATTTTGGTTGGAAATGTTGACTTATAAAGTTCTAATTGAATTTTATGTCTTGGGGGTAAATATTGTTAAAAAAATGAAAAACAAAAAAGTCTTAGGTTCCCTAGCCACCCCAAAGTAATTTTTTAAAAAGGGTAAGGCAATAGGTAGAAATATGGTTAGAACATTGCCTCTAAGCAAGCACGTATAGGCCACTAGGGACAAGGTAATTTGAGTTAACCAACTCACCAATGACCTATGCTCAATGTAAGTTATTAAAAAATTATAAAGTGCAACTTAAAAGGTATTTCCTTTTTGAGGGTTCAGGAATAGGGGTTGAAGGCGAGTAGTAGATAACTATACATGTACCTATGAATCGCAAACTTGAAACTTTCATAAAAATTCAACACAACATAGCTTTCCCTGTTTTAGAAGTAGGTTACAATGAAATGCTTCTTTGGAGATTAAAGCAAAAGTAGTTTTGTTCAGCGTTGGGTTGCAATAAAATCCTCTTACTTCTACACGATTGTCAAAGGCTTTACAGCATCCAAGACGTCAAAACTGTTATTATCGTGCCCTGTTAGGCTTAATTCTTTGCACATGCGATCCAGCAACCTCAGAATCGATGCCACAGCAAATCAATCTCTCTCCACAAATCTGCTGCTGCAAGAGATAAAGAGAATTGGACCAATACCATGGAAAACCACGAAGGCCCACGCTTGCTTTCAAAGCTTCGAAGTCAAGAGAAAAGATACAAAATGTTGCCAACACGAAATGTATTCTTCGCTTGTTTTAAGCCTCTTCATCTGCTCAACAAAACAATGCTTGAAAATTCGAAAACCTCCGTCAATCAAGGTCAAGGGAAGAAATTCAACCTGAAAAGTTTCCGTTGATCACCGTCATCACTTTTTCATCGTCGTCAGTCGATTCCACAGTAGAGAACGCGTTTTTGGCAATCATTGAACAGAATAAGCATACGAAAAGCAGTCAGCTGCAGGAATTATCGAAGGTCAGGTAGACGTAGATCACACCGACGGCAGCAAGAAACAGCAGGAAACTGCGTTTCATGAACAGACGAAAGAAAGAAAAGAATTGATAGATGCAATAATCCTGTCGAATTCTTAAGGTTAGGCTTTACAGCTTGCAGCGTTCGGTGTAATGTCCGGACAAATGAATGAATGCGGCACCACATGTGGTGGCCCGTCTCATCTCCACTTCAATACTCACTGTGCAAATATTAAAGCCTTCTGTGCGCATTCCACCAAGCCGCACCTGACCGATCTCGGCTTTTTTCATTCTTAGTTAAAATCCCGCCCTGTTTCTGGATCTACTTACTACGGTCTTTGCTCTTGAAGTTTTCTGCTTGGAATTCCAGTATAGAATCCCTCTTCTGCGCATCTTTGAAGTTTTCTGTCTGGAAGCGCGGCAAAGTCGATGTTGATTCGGCGAATATTGGTTAGGGCTTGCATTCTTGCAGTTCTATGGCAATGGACAACTCTGGCGGCGGAAACTTGTGCAGGAATCGTGAAGATGAGGCCTCGCAGGTGCGTATTTTCGATACGCCCATTCGGCGGAGTGGGAGACGGCCAGACTCTGAATACAGAGGCTTTTGCAACTGCAATTTCTCGGATTCGCCAAGTCAATGAGCGAACATCCGGCGGATGCATGCTTTATATTCCCAGCGGCGTCTGGCTTACTGGTCCGTTCAATCTTACCAGCCATATGACGCTGTTTTTGGCCAAAAATGCTGTGATGAAAGCTTCTCAGGTAATGGTTAGAGTTACTAGGGTTTTAGTGCTCTGCGAGTTTTGCTCTGTTACTGTGGTTTTAATCGTTCAATTTAAGTGAAAACGGAATACGAACAGGACACCAGCTCATGGCCTCTAATTGCTCCGCTTCCTTCCTACGGGCGGCAGGGAACGTCCCGGTGGACGATATATGAGCTTCATTCATGCCGATTCTGTCGAGGACATCTAAATATAATGCTGTCGACTTAGCAAAGCGATCCTCGAAAAATTCTGATTTAAGGAAAACTACCATAAGCAAAACAATCCTCGAGATGTTTCTGGTTTAAGGAAAACTAGCGCAGTAGCGCTTCTTAATTTCCTTACAGTAAGCGAAAGACAAGTTTGGAGCCGTAGAGGTCGGATTCTGTCTGTTTGTTACTGCAATGAAAATGGCAGACATGCATCACCTACCAATCAGCGCCATAATAAGCCGAAGCTACCGGTTGTTAGGGCAAGGATTGCGATTATTTATGTTCGATACGATTCATAGAGCGAGAGTATTTGTAGATGCTGATTTGCTCTGCGTATGTGACTCATTATGTACTTGCTGGAATAGGGAATTACGGAACCATTGACGGCCAAGGCGAGGTCTGGTGGAACATGTGGAGAGATGGATCCTTGCAATACACCAGGGGAAACCTCATCGAAATCATTAACTCCAGAGACGTAATAATTTCTAATCTGGTTCTTAGCAACTCTCCTTTCTGGACCGTGCATCCGGTGTACTCTAGGTGCGTAGCTTGCTGAGCCATTTTTCCGTAAATCTTGTCGCTAGTGTGACCAGATTTACAGTCCTCGTATTTGCTCTTCTCCGTAGCAATTTCAACGTTTCAACGCCCAATATTTACGTATCAAAATTTAATAGAAAAAAAGAAAAGGAAAAAGATTCCTACATGTTTTCTGGCTGCATCATATCTTAAGATCTGCCTTTCATGCAAAATGCCCAAGGAATCCGCTGAGACGAAATCACATAACTAGAATCTCTCATCCTTTCCGTCCTGTCTGTGCACCAGGGGGCAATAAAACAATGGCAAAGTTTGGGAAGCTTACGCGGGCGTTAATGGGGACGCCGATAAGATGTGTCGCAGAACTTAGAGATGGAGTTCTGGAGATCCGGGCAGGGCGCGGGAGACACAACCGCCGAATTTCCGATCACGTTGCTGCAGTGCCATGGCGAGGCCGGGGCCGGCGCCGCAGTTTGCAGAGAAATGTTGAACAGGCACAGATTGGACATGGGCGACTGGTCCAGACCCTGGAAAGCTCCGGCAGTTCGGATACCAGTGCCCACAACATGCATTACAGCGATGTCTTGAACCAGAGGCAGAGCGCTGCGGTTGTAACCGTCAGCCGAGAAACGAATGGCGNCTGCGATGCCAGAGAATCCTCTGGTCTGGCCCCGGACCAGGCGGATCACTATGTTGGAGCTCGGCCGCCCGAAGGCGATGCCGTACTCGTCCCAACCGCTCTTGATGGCCACCATGTCGTCGCCGTTGCTGATCTTGCAGTCCTCTATGCAGACGTTGTCGCTGGAATCTGAAGCAAGTTTATGTTTCAGAGGTCTGAACTAACTGGGTTGGGTTTGTTTTGTTTTGTTTGGTTTGGTTTGGTCGGTTGTATCTGCAGATATTGAATTACTGATTCATAAATCTGAAGGTTTCTCCAGACGTTTTATTTAAGAGTAAAAGTAAGTCTTTGTAAGTGTAATCCCAAAAAATCCTTGAAAGACAAGAAAATAGTTTTGGGGTGGGAGACGTTGCAACATAATTGAAATATAAGTGCACCATTTATGGAAGTTTATGACTCTGCATTACAACTAGTAGAATTGAACCTGACCGGTGACCGGGTTTTAGCAGGCCAAAATCCTTAGGAAGAATCCGAACCATGTTTTAAATCTGATAAGTAATATAGCAGAAATACAAATGCTTAAATGGATATTGAATAATGAATACAGTTAAACCATACCATACAAATATTAGATTAGAGGAAGACTTCAGAAATATCGGAAATCAGGGAATCACGGGTTAGTGCATAGTTTCTAAGATAAGCAAAAGGTGCTATATCGTTGTTTCTAGGAAGCAATAGAAAAGAAGATTAAAAAAACATTGAAGATGAATGAGATGATCCAGAGAGCTTGCATATAACTAAAGAGTGACCACTATTATCAATAAGGCAGAAGTCCCATAAGGCAGAAGTGAAATGGGAATTGGCATAACGGTTTTAAGATAAAAAAAAGTTGCTACATCATTGTTCCAAGAAGTCATAAAAAAAAAATACGTGAATTAGATGATCCAAAGAAATTGCATAAAACGAAAGATCCAATGTAGACCTCAAAAAAGACGGGTACTGATTCTAGTGCACTGTGTACTGATTCATGATGCACAGTGCTAGGAAAGGATGAGAGATTCTAGTTATGTGATTTCGTCTCAGCGAAAACTGCAAAGATTAGGGAACTTAATAGATATTCCCTATAGATTTGAGACTACGTATAGCCAATAAAAAAAGTGTTCCATTATGGTTATCCGTCTGTCTACTTATTTTGATCTTGGTAGAATAGGATGGGGCCTTTCTTATCCATTGTGTCCATGTTTTAGTGGGAAGTCCTTGCAATCATTTTAAAGGAAAAGAACTTTGATGATTACACAATGATAATAGTTTCAACCAAAACAATTTTACTGGGAATAAAATAGAAACCAAAGTGAGGGTACTTTATGATGGTTTTAGAAAGAGGCAAAACTAGTTGTGAACATAAAAATCCATACATGTTTGAGAAAATAAGAAAATTCTTTTCTTAATATTTCACCTCCACTTAATTCACTAACATAGTTTGCCTGGACAAATAAGGATCCACATCCCAAATTTGGTCATATGATTTTTCATAATTTATTTTTAAAATGTCAAATAGATATTATTCATTCTTCACTGCTAATATTCAAGAAATGTAAGTAAATTATATAAAATATAGAAACAGCTGGAAGGGGAAAAACATTAGAGACATCAAATTCAAGTGTAGGGAAAAGCCTTCTCTTTTCTTCTACCAAAGATGAGCTCATCCAATAATCACATTGTATACTAAACTAGTAAATTATCTAAAATATAGAAACGTGGATGAACCATCACTTGGAGTGATGGTAAGGTACTTGTTTCTCAAGTCCTAAGACTTAGGTGGAGTCACTCAAAAGAGGTTAGGCCTTCCCTCTTTTGTTAATCCTCCTAGAACCTTGCTTTAGTAGGATGAGAATTGAGCCTATGGGTAATAGAAATTTAGATAGAAAAGGAAAAATTGTTAATTTACACCTTGATTAAGCAAAATAATAAAAGAGCAAAAATAGAAATTCAATTATGAAATTAAAAGGAATGCACCAAGAACACAAGGATTATCCTAGGGAAAGCATATAAAAACCTTAGTAATGGCTCTAGCTCCTAGTAAGCCTTAAGTCTAACCAAGCAAAATAGAAAAAAAAACATATTTAATGGTAAAAGAACTTGAACTATTGATGCCTTGCTCACACTCTCACACTCATGCTTTGTCACTCAATGCAAATTTGATATTTAATCCCTTGGTACTTTGGTACTTAGTAGTGGATACTTTAATTCGGCATAGCCCCATCATCTCACTCATCATTTATATAGTGACTCACATATTTAAAAAAAAAGATGAGAGGCATAATTAAAATAATATAAATAAAGAACATTTTATATAGCCACAAATACATAATGGTTGCATCGATTATGGTTATAATTTTTGATAGGCTTCTAAACATAAACACATTACTTAACACAACCATTACAAAAAAATTTCAGCTAGTCAATTACTTAAAATAAATGACTGTTATTGAAATGAGAAACACCAAATTTAGGCATAGGAAAAAGCATCCTCTCTCTTTTCTCCTACCAAAGAGTAAACCTTTCTCTTTTCTCTTGTCAAAGACAAGGATGAACACTATTGTAGAAAGCCAAAAATTTGACATTCTTTTTCCTATTCCATGTGGGACTAATCCCTTATTCCTTTGTCATCCAATATTCTCTTACCCTTCGCTATATTTTCCTCCAACCATCCAATTTTGTCCAATTTTATCTTATCTTCTGCCACATTGTCCTCTACTTTTTGTTTGCCTTGGCCAATTTTATCTTATCTTTTGCTACATTTTTCTACTTTTGTTTACCTTGGCCATCTATTGAATTGTCATAGCCTCTATTACCCTCAGCGGTAGCCCAATTGGTAGGCATCTGGATGGAAATTCATCCCTTTACTGAGAACACATAGATCACGCTCAATTTTGAAGATAAAGCCATTTAATCACAAAACCAGAGCACAAAAGGCTTTAATTTTGGTTAGGAGGCTAACACATCTCACGTAATGGGGGTGGGGGAGAGTATATTTTGTCGCCCTCCACATCACGCGCCACATGCAGGGGAGTCAAAGAGTCATTGCATGGGAGCTGATGAGTGGCGAGGTACCCCTACACTCAACCATACGAATACGAGTGTAACACGTGCAATCCAGTCGAACTCCGCAGACTAAGTGCCTACACACCTCATGGAACACTTAAGGTTACTTATTCATTGTCTTCCCAGACTTACTTGTATTTGTCACGGTGTATGGTTAAGTAAGTATGAGGTATATGATTTTTATATCTTTTTATGTTTTATCTCCTATGCGATTGAGGTGAAGGGTTGAGGGACTAATTGACTAACTCTAACTAATGAACTAAGTCTAAATTAACCTAGCGTTAGCATCCGTTCCTACTTATCATACACACCCTGAACCAATGCAACCGTGGTTACCAAATGCTAGGCGTTTCTGGGATCACCACGCGTAACGCACGTGCTCGAAGCGGTCGTATTGAAGCACTTAACTAGGAGAGAAGGGTTGAGAAAGATTTAATTCCTAATAAAGCATTTAAAGAATAAACAATAAATAACATTAAATAAAATCCTAATTAGCCTATTCCATGCACTGCAAGGTTTATCCAAGAAGTTCTTCTTTATTGCTGTACACAAACTTTTGTTCAGATACAATGTTTGCTCAAATAAAGATCTGTTCACTTAGGACTCCTATTGCGGGCACATGGAAAATATTCCATCTCTGGAGTGATCAATCTGCCAGAGTTTCACTACGGTCTAAGCCTAGGATGAGGAAACAAGGGAGAGCCGCCTCTTATTTATAGGTATGACGGTGCACCACGATATTGCGTACACGATATCGCGAGGGATGCGATATCGCGACGGCCATCATACCCCCATGACTAAATGAAAACTCGTCCTCGAGTTCTTTACAATAATATCGGGAAGGTATGAGATTATTGACTCAATGGAACTAATGGGATGAAATGTGAACGGATCATCATTATAAGACACAACAAAACTGGTGTTCATGACAACAAGGGTGAACACCTTATTACATTGACATCAGGCCTCCTTTTGTAGCTGAGAAAGAGAGAGAGAGAAAGAAGTGTTGCTGCTGCCAATGCCAAGATTGCGCCTTTCATTGTCCATCCGTAAGTGTGCCATCAATCTTGCTCCTTGCATAACTATTTCAACATTGCTCCATTCCAAGTGTTCCTTCCAGATCCAATCCATTGTTGTACGATTGCCATCTGCACACACAACACAAAGTTTATATTAGCAAGGGTAAATGAATTTCAATGTAGTTGATACCTTGCTTTGGTGAAAAATCCATTAGCTAGGTTGTGGTATGGTTGATTGCGGATCTAGAAATATATAAATGATGACTACCGAAGGTGTAGAGGTTAGGAGAAAATCGAAAAATTGGGCCATGTACCCCCATGACTAATCGCGAACCTCTGGTAGCGTTAGAATGGAGAAAGAAAAAGAATAAGAAAGATAGATAAAAAGAGACAACTAGGACATCGATGAAATGGATGTCAAGATAGAAATGAACAAAATAAAATGGATTGCAAAAATGTTAAAGAAAAGAATTTAACTAGTGCCCCAAATAGGAATGTTAGTGGGTCCTCCCCAAAATAGGCTCATGCCCTTAATGCCCTGACAAACCCACATTTAAAGAGTCCGTAGGCTCTGGGAATGTCATTTGGAATAAGAGTTAAAGTCTTAACCACAAGAATTTACCAAAAATAAAAAAATGCATCAACCAAAATATACACTAATAATACAACCGACAATGAGAGGAACAATGGAGAGAAGGGTGGAAAGAAAAGAATGCAATGGAATCCCAAGAATAAGGTGGTGTACAGCCCCTTGTATGTTTCATGATTAATGTGACTTGACAAATCACATTCCAACTCCAGCCTCAAACAAACCACTTCCAATGACTTTGCATTAATGCATTCGGCTAATCCATCCCCTTGAATAACAAGAATGCTACCCCCAAGAGCCACCACCATTTCGACGAAACGAATGAGGAGAGAATGGGAAGCGAGGAGGGCCTTAGTTAAAGGAAACAATTTTAGTTGCATAACCAGTGCTTGTAGCCCAAGTGATTATTTCATCTAATGGGTGTGCTTTGAATTCTCACTTTTTTTTTCTTCTATGTTTTTTTTTAATGTGTTTATGCGTAAGAACCACACCATGCAAAGACTTGTCATTTTTATTTGCTCAGCTTCCGATAATTGGGTGACATCAAAACGGTAAGAAATCTCAAGAAGAAAACATCCAAGCACCCAAGAGAATGGCCAACACAAAAGTATCAAGTTCTCTTGAAGTCACACCCTTTTCAATCCTTGAGTCCTTTCTTAGTTTGAGAAATGCCTAGTCACCGATTCGTTAAAGTTCTTATTAAGAAAGAGACTGTACATTTCCAAGCCAAGAGAGATCATAGAACTTGTGGATGAATGGATGAATGGACTCATTGCCTACCATATCAAAAGAACGTACCTTAGTATCAACATCATAACTTAAAGGTAAAAACTAAACATTAGCAATAAATGAAAAACAGTTCATACCATCATGAAGAACACTTATTAGGTGACAAACCTACAAGGTGGATCACACACACACACATACACACACAAAATGAAAAAGTATAATGATGTTGTAAAACAAAAACAAAAAAAGTTAAGGAAATTTGTAAAACAAAAACGTGTAAAATAAAAATGTGTAGAACAAAAATGTGTAAGACAAAAACTAAAAAG
Source organism: Gnetum montanum (assembly GCA_015680685.1). Classification (NCBI taxonomy): domain Eukaryota; kingdom Viridiplantae; phylum Streptophyta; class Gnetopsida; order Gnetales; family Gnetaceae; genus Gnetum; species Gnetum montanum. The sequence continues at coordinate 91,733 of MNCI01027802.1, read as the reverse complement.
AATTGAGGGCCTCCAATGATTAGCATAGGTGGCCATCTCCCTCATGACTGAATGGAAAGGGAGAGATCCAAAATAATGAATGCCTATTTGAATTTCTTAAAAGTGCCCAACTTCTCCCCATTGATGTTCTCAGATTAAGGGGTGGAAGTTGGCGACACTCATACTTCAATGTGTCTATGCCTTCGTTGTTGTCATGAGTCGTTTCCTCAGCTCGTTCCATGCATGTTGGTTTACTCTTTCTAGTAGCTGTCAACCACGGGGTGTCTACTACTTGTGTGGTTGCTACATACAAGCATCTTTGTTGCAGAGTTTCTAGGACACACCTGTTGTATAGAGGAGATGTTGTGCCTTCCTCCATGTCATTACTCGATGAATCACTGTATGTGATGCATGGAACTTTCTTCTTATCAATCTTTCCATATATGTTTACCCTAGATATCTCCAAGGTAAGATCGCGGATCCCTAGGTACACATATATTGTGCTTAGCCATGGCCTTCCTATTATAATTGGGAAGTCTCCTTCATTGTTGTTAACTTCGATCACCAGAAAATCAGCTAGGTATGACCAACCACACACAGTGGTAACAATGTCCTTCGTCAATCCCAAGGGAATAGTGATGGACTGGTCAGCCAGCTCTAGTTTAATGTTGCTCTTCTTAAGTTGGGGTAGGTTCTAGGCTTGATACATTTCTCGTGATATTAAGTTGACTCCGGAACCTGAGTCAAGAAGAGCCTTATGTGGTTCGTTCCTGATAATTTGGAGATAGATTAAGGAACTTCCAGGGTCAGATAGTTTCCTGGGAAGGTGGCCTACCTTGATCCAATTGGTTACAGTATGCGTTAACATAACCGTATGCGTGAAGCTCTGATTTTGGTTTGAAGGGAGCTCCGAAGCCTTGTATGTTGAAGGAGTGATCATAGACTTAATCGCTTGTTGTTGTGAGAGCTTGTTTGGGCTTTTGGTTCTGAAGAAAGGTCTTCTCTTTTTACAGTTGTCATAACTAGCAGCCGGTTGAATGGTTACGACTCTTGTAACATGACGTTGTTGTGGTTGAGTGGGGAGTTCCCCTTGCATTATTGGAGCAGGAGGTGTTATGGGAACTACCGATGGAAGAGGTGCAGATAGAGTTGGAGGATGGAATGAATGTGGAATGTCTCCTGGATGAGAAGGAGTCCTCCTAAAGTACTCTCGAACTTGGTAGTGACATTGGGGAGTTGTGTGACCCATAGAGTCACTTGCAGAAACCAGCTGTTGCACATAATATCCATATGGATCTGGCTATCGATAAGGGTACTGTTGTTTCGGCGATGGCATCCCCCATGACTGTGGGTGTTGTCACTATTGATGTTGTCCGATGGGTTGGGATGGAGTTCCACTTGGATAGTACATTAATGGTTGGTGGAACTGTCTTGGGTTACCTTGAGGATAAGGTAACCTTCGGGGTGTTTGTCGTTTGTTGAGTCTCGGGTTGAGTGCATACACCTCAGACTCTTGTAGATGTGAGATGATTGGACAACATTCCTTAGGATAGTCATATTGGCAGATCTCACATCCACCGTCATCGTTTGTGTCTAAGTCAACAACCTCATCGAAGATAGTTATTTTCCCCTTACCCTTGTTATGTGCAAGGCCTGAATCTCGCCTTTTTTTCTTATCTTTGTCATTACTTTGTTCCACCTTAGACTCCTCTATGATTTTCAAGACAATTTCAAGTCTGGAGTCTAAGGAATCCCACAGTTGATCCACCTTAGCTGATACTTCTGTTGTTAGTTTTTGAATTGGCAAGGTTTTTTTGTTCACCAACTCTTTGAGTGGTGACTCATCCTCCTCATCAAAAAATTTCACTCCCTTCTTCCGAAGGGAAGGATCATGGTTGTATTCTTCCGCACTCTCTCTTTTTCGTAGTTCACCTTCTTCTTTTGCTACTTGTTCCAACAAGCGATGAATTTCATGGGCTCTAAGTTTTGATAATATTTCTTGGGCATAAGTCCCAAGGGTTCTCCTAGTTTCATACCTTAGCCCATCTACGATGTGGCAGAGTTGATCCTGCTGTGCGTAACCATGGCTTGGGCAACGATGTGGCAATGCGTAGTAGCGGCCCATGGCAGCATCCAAGGGTTCATGAGTACCTTGCTTCCATCCTTGGATCTACTTATGCAAGTTAGACACTCTGGAGTACATTTGATATTTATCGTTGAAGAGTTCTAACATCGTACTCCACCTCCTAATGGTTTTTGGTTCTAAGGACCTGTACCAACTCTCTGCTTCCTTTGTGAGTGTCCTAGGAAATAACTTTAGTTTCTACCACTCGTTCTCTATATTTTGCAAGGTGTAGGCATCATTGAATGCCTGTAAATGATGTTGCGAATCAGTGTTGTACCCCCCCTCAAAGCGTGGGATATTGTTCATGTTTAAGTGCTTGATCTGACTATCTTTTAAATGCCTTGTTGGTATTCTCACTGCCTCCGTTATATTTAGCATGCTTTGGATGGCGAGTAGGGGTTCATCATAATCATCTCTTTCATGACGTCTATGGTGCCTACGTTGTTCCCTATTTTCCCTTCTTTCATGCCCTTTTTCTCTTTCTTGACTTTCCTGTCGAGGTCTCATTTTTTCTACCTTTATCCTCACCGTTATGCTCTCTATGACTGCCCCTAGAGGTGGAAGGAGAGGGTGAATGATGTGAAAAAGGGGAAGAAGAAGGAGAACCATCTCAATGACGATGTTTCCTACCTTCTCTTCTATGGTTTCGGCCCTGATCGTGATGACGATCTGAGTGCCCATCCTTATCATGTGTTGTTGTTCTCTCAGTGAACAACTGGTGTTCATGGGGATCAAAACCAGGGTTGTGTATCGTGGAGCGTAGGTTCTGATACCCCACCTCCTCACTTTCGTTAGGAGGGGGAACATCTTTTGATAGAGAACCCGTTATGAGTGGTTCACCATCTCCGATTTCACTTAGGACATGCGGGACCTCTTTGCCCTTCAATAGTGTATGTTGGCTCTCCTGCCTTGAGTCCCTCATACGTTGTGCTTTTGTGGGATGATAATCCATTATGTCAAAATTTTCCGCAACGTATTTAGCATATAATTTCGTCATGCTTATCTGTGCCAAAGCACGAAGGAGCATGTTTGGGACTGACCAATCTGGAGGTTACACTATGTTACCTTGCAAATCTCTCCAATGCATCTGTTCATCTTAATGGAGGATAAAAGTAAAATTAGGTATATATTCATTGGGATGAGTATATACCACCCTATATTGTTGAGGAACTAGCTGATTTAGGTTATGCATTTTAGATTGTCGATTGTCTCTAGTATTATCCCTAGGTGGTGTAATGCTCTTGTGAGAAGACGACATCTTAGTTTAACTCGGTGTGCTGATTAACCGTTATATAATTTTTCGTTTAATTAACCCTAAAGGTTTGTTTAAGTTCTCAACGATGTGAGTGATATCCTATATTCTACTTAGCGCACAAACACTTAGTCCCTGGCAATGGCGCCAATGATGAGTGGCGAGGTATCCCTACACTCAACCATACGAATACGAGCGTAACATGCGCGATCCGGTTGAACTTTGCAAACTAAGTGCCTACACGCCTCATGGAACACTTAAGGTTAATTATTCATTGTCTTCCTAGACTTACTTGTATTTGTCATGGTGTATGGTTAAGTAAGTCTGGGGTATATGATTTTTATATCTTTTTATGTTTTATCTCCTATGCTATTAAGGTGAAGGGTTGAGGGACTAATTGAATAACCCTAACTAATGAACTAAGTCTAAATTAACCTAGCATCAGCATCCGTTCTCACTTACCATACACACCCTGAACCAATGCAACCGTGGTTACCAAATGCTAGTCATTGTTAGGATCACCACACGTAACGCACGTGCTCGAAGCGGTCATACTGAGGCACTTAACTAGGAGAGAAGGGTTGAGAAAGATTTAATTCCTAATAAAGCATTTAAAGAATAAACAATAAATAACATTAAATAAAATCCTCATTAGCCTATTCCATGCACTGCAAGGTTTATTCAAGAAGTTCGTTTTTATTTCTATACACAAACTTGTGTTCAGGTACAATGTTTGCTCAAATAAAGATTTGTTCACTTAGGAATCCTATTGTGGGAACATGGAAAATATTCTATCTTTGGAGTGATCAATCTGCCAGAGTTTCAGTACGGTCTAAGCCTAGGATGAGGAAACAAGGGAGAGCCGCCTCTTATTTATAGGTATGACGGTGCACCACGATATTGCGTACACGATATCGTGGGGGACGACGCGATATCATGAGGGATGCGATCACGATATCGCGGCCCATGCGATATCGCGTCCCATCAGGAGCCAAATCTAAAAAGTCAAGGAGCCAAAGAGTCATTGCAGGGAAGTTGAATCTCTATTCAATTGATGCCCCTTGACCATTGGGCTTCCCATTTTTCTCTTCGTATTCCCTCATGCGCACGCACCACGTGCAGGGGAGCTAAAGAGTCATTGCAGGGGAGTTGAATCTTTATTCAATTGATGCCCCCAACCCTTAGGCTTCCCATTTGTCTTTTCGTATTCTCTCACGTGCATGTACCATGTGTAGGGAAGCCAAATAGTCACAGAAAGGGAGCTGAATTTCTATTCGATTAATGCCCTCGACCCCTGGGCTCCCCATTCATCTCTTTGTATTCCCTCACACGTAGGCCCCTATGTGGGTAATAATGAATATTTATTATTATAAATGGTGGGTAATATTGAATAGTTATTATTATTATAAATGGTGATGGTTACAATTACAGTATTAATGAATATTTTTTATTATAAAGAGTGAGTAATAATAAATATTTATTATTAATAAAAATGGTGACGGTTACGATCATGGCAACAGTTAAAGTGATGACGATTATGGTGTGATGCAGTATTTATAGATAGTGAACTTAGGCATTGTGTTACAAGATTAAAAGGTGCAATATTGGAATTTGTGCATTTTAAGAAACATGGATTCTGCTGCTATTAGTCCCAATAGAGAAGGTGAACACTCTTTTCAAGATCAGCAACAACAACCATCTACTATAACAAGTAATGCGATTCATGGAGGTCATGGTAGTGGGCGTGCGTGTGGGCATGGTTGAGGTAGAGGACCACCACAGATTATATAAACTAAAAATTTAGAATCGATGACTGTAGAGGATGGCGTGAATGGGAACGACAACTAATTCTACGAAATTCAGGGGTATGTAATTTATGCTTTTTTTAATATTTCAAAACAAATATTTATTATAGGGAAATCATTTCATTTTACTTACATACTTACATTGCATATATATTTTTAGGTTGCATCAACTTCAAATCCCCTCTCATCACTTGGAAATTTATCGAATGCAGTGATCCACATTATTGATACTAATAATGTAAATAATCAAGTTGATACTAATAATGTAAATAATCAAGAAGAAATGCAGGTTGGTGTTTGTCCATACTCAAGTTGGTACATATTTTAATTCAATTTTTAATTTAAATTTTGAAACATTTTTGCAAGACATTACAAATGCATCTGTGCCTATTAATCAAGCAACATCTGTTTCAGAAATCACACATGAAGAAGAACAACAATTGTAAGAAGATCAAGAACAACCACATTATAGTGAGAGTGAGCACCGAAAGAGGCAATGTCGATAGGAGGAAAATTTATTTCATCAAATAAATGAAGCTACAGATGTTGCCAGTGCACCAACAATGGAAATGCCTTCTTCGGAACCTATTTAATCTTTTTCAAGATTGCAAAAGGCAAATACAGAAATTGCTCAAGCAATACATAATTTTAATACTATAGTTAGAAGGTTTGCAAATCCATGTTCTTGTAATGTATGCAACAAAATGTTTCTTGCCATATTATTGGATTTAATCAGAAGTAGAGGACCACATGCAATAGTTGCATTAATAAAAAAAAACATAATATTCTTGACAGTTTTGGTTGTGAAATCAAATGATTTTCTATTGAAATTAACATGGATCCTAGTATCCAACCACCTATCCTAGGTTGTTTAATTAAGGTTGTAGAAATGTTAATTACAAAAATTTAATCCCATTTTACAAGTTACACATGCAGTTGGCGAACAGTTCAAGTATAAAGGTCACATAATTAGCTTTGCTCAGGATGTTACATAAATTACTAAAAAACTTCATCTGAGAATTAAAGATATCTCTTTCTTGATATTGAGAAGAGCAGATAAAATGGGCACTAAGTATAATTTCATTGTCAACAAGAGACGAGTTTATGAAGTTTTGATTTTTAAGAAGGCGAATGATCTGTACTATTAAGATGTTGAGATCGATATGCATGCATTAGATGATGTTGTTGATACCGATGATGTTAACATCTTCCATAGCATTCCTTATATTCCATTGTTAGAAAAAAATGGAGAAATGAGATTGTAGTTTCAAGGTTTTTTGCTTCAGACAGATGAATAAAACATTATCGGTCACACATTATCAGTTGCATAATGTCCTAGAATTGTAAGAAAAAAAATTGATTGGATAAGAGCATAGATACATAATCCATCATTGTAGGATTCAGATGTTGCTTAGTGGCCTTCCATGTCAGATTCTTCTATTAATGAGTTTAACATAATGGGGTTGTTTACGATAGCATTGCCAATTTTTTTTTGAAAAAAAATGTGATTTTCTTGAGCAAAGAGCTAAAGATGTCAAATTGCATGAATATGCAAAACATCTTATTCGCTACAAAGATGGTAGATTTGGATGCCACAAGTGATTTAGGTAAATATTAATTCTTCTTTTGTTTGTTATTATCATTGTTCATAATGTTTTATTATAACATTTAAGCAACGATGTGTGATTTATTTATAGGTATTATATTTATAATATCATTAGAAAAAGATAGGCAATGGAATTTACTGTTGTATTTTTTTAAAAAAATATTGTTGATGCACCCATAATTATTGAAAAACTATGAGAATAATTAAATAATGCTCCATCACATGTCATTGTTGATAGTTTAATGCGATATGGTACATCCATTCATGGTACACCATTTTATTGAAGAAAATGTAAAGCAGAGTTAACTGACATGGTGAATGAATTGGGAACACTTACAATTTTTTTTACTTTGAGTGTAGTAGATCTCTATTAGCTTGAGTTACATAATCTAATGGAAGGAGATCCACCTGAGAACTCATCAGAACTCAAATATTGGAGGTAGAGTAATATCATAGAAAATTTGCATATAGTTGTAGAGTTTGTGCATCGTCGTCACATTGCCTTTTTGAAAATAGTTTTGATGAATGAGTTCCATGTTGTTGAGTATTGGACATAATATGAGTGGCAGCATTGTGGATCTCCACATGTGCATGGTTTCTTGTGGATACAAGGTGCTCCAAAGGTAGATGAGCTTGACCATAATGATACGAATGTCATGCGTAGGGCAAAGGAATTTTTTGATTCAATTACATATGCATGGAATCCAAGATTTACAGACATCAAAATAATGTAAGTTCTCATTTATCTTTTCTATTCTTTACATAGTTTTTTTTTGCTGATATTGCTTAGAATATAAAGATATTAATTTCTCTATTGTTACTTCTTTCAATTTGTCTTCTCACTTAAGTTTTACATGTAAATATGTTACGTCATCCATGTGAATTGACTATTGAACAACTACAATGTATGGATATGGAAATTGATTATGCTGATTTGCTTAATGTTGTTTAAAGATATATTGTATGTAAACCTAGTGCATGCTTACGAAAACATAATGACAAAGAAGTTTGCAGGTGCCACTTTCTAATCAAAATGTTGTATCATTACTATTTTCTCACCATTGCATTCATTTTTATTAGCAAGTAAACTTTAATTTATCATGGGAAAAAATATATAGATATTCAACTTTTGTATTTTTCAATTCTAGGTACAATGTTCCTTGGTCGTTATCTTTAGAATCAACTCTTTAGAGAGATCTAGAAAATAATAATGAGATTACTAATGTTCCTTTAAAAAATAATTTGAGGCTTAATGTTCATAACAAAATAGGGAAAATACAGATTTTCAACTAGTAATGTCACAATATGTTGTCATAAAATATATCGCGAAACATGCAATTAAAACAGAGAAGAAATCATAATGTTTTCATGACATGTTATTGCAAATTTTTGAGTCAAGAGATCCTCATGAAGATGCTTTATCAGTTTATAGAATGCTCATGATGGATGCTGCTGCAAATAGAGACATTGGTGTTGTGGAGGTTTGTCACATGTTGTATGAGCTTCCTTGGATAAACTGTAGTCGTGTTTTCTGCACACTCAATGTTTTTCGAGAGGTATACAGAAAAGTTCAAGTTAACTCAGATGAAACTAATGAAGTTGAAAACTACACAAATCTTATTAATATGTATCAGAAAAGTTTGCTTTTGATGGAGGGTGTCTCATTGTTGCAAGCTTTTAAAGAGTAGAATTGCGATATGAACAATAGATCCAACCCAAATTGGAATTTGTGTCACCCAGAGCTAGATGCTATTATTAGACATTATCTTCATCTGCAAAGATAAGTATACAACATCGACTATCACAGGTAAGCTATATAATAATTGATGAAATGAGTTTTGTGGAAGAAAAATTATTACAAAGTATTATAGATAACTAAGAAATTTTTTTCTAAAACATCACAATGAAGTTTTTGGATGAAGATCTGTTATATTGATAAGTGATTTGGGTCAGCTTCCTCCTGTGCTTGATGTTGTGCCTTATGCATCCAAAAATCTAGATATTATAGGGGTTTGGGAATCATTTGATACATTTGTTGTTTTAGATGCAATTTTTTGTTAGTCTGGAAATGATCCTCAATAATAAAGATTTAGGAAAATATTGATGCATATCAAAGAAGGAAAAAGCCATGATGAAGATTATAATTTCTTGGCTACTTGAATGAATCTTCCATCCACATAGAGTGGATTAGATGGTTTTGAAGAATCAATGCACTTATATGATACAAAAGATAAAGTCCAATCACACAATAAGAAGATGTTGTGAACAATGTAGAGATCTATTGCATTGTGTGTAATAGATAGAGATTCTCGTGGATTCAGAATCTTAGATGACGACGACAACGATATAGAGTGATCTCTACTTATATGTGAAGGTGCAAGGGTAATGCTCACAATTAACCTTTGGCCTGAAACAGAATTGGTGAATGGTGCACTTGGCACAATTTACATTATTATGTATCCTCAAGGTAAACAACCATCTACATTACCATCATACATTATTGTTGATTTTGACTCCTACATCGGATGTGCCTTTGATAATGGTAATCCTCATCATATGCCAATTATACATGTGGTTCGAGGAGCCAGTTACCATTAGAGTTGGCATAGACCATGACTATTTATAAATCTCAAGGAATGACACTAGATAAGGCTACTACTGAGATTAGTTCAAGAGAAGTTACGAGTCTAACGTTTGTTGCATTATTTAGAGTTAAGACCATTGATTCTTTGAAGATTTATCCTCCTTTCTCTATGCAAAGATATAGAAAGATTTCAGATGCTAAACATCTCTAAAGTAGAATTGCACAAAAAGTTTGTTTTACTCAATTGTAGGATTAGGCATATTGAGTTCACAATTATCATTATATTTTGCTTTTTTCTCAATCCTATTATACAACTCTATAATGTTTATTGCAATAATTATGCAATGTATTCTTTCATCAACATATATGAAATTACTTGTATATATTATTTGGAATGCAAATAGTGATGATAATTTAAAAAATAAATAAAAAAAATTAAATTCTACTCATAGCCTGTGAAATTGCTACATAATAGAACTTATGGGTCTAACGTTTATTAGATTATCTAGAGTCAAGACCATTGATTCTTTAAAGATTTATCCTCCTTTCTCTGTGCAAAGATATAGAAAGATTTCAGATGCTAAACATTTCCAAAGTAGAATTGCACAGGAAATTTGTTTTGTTCAATTAGAGGATTAGGCATATTAAACTCATAGTTGTCATTGTATTTTTCCTTTTGCTTAATCCTATTATATAGCTCTGTAATGTTTGTTGCAATAATTGTGCAATTTATTCCTTCATCAACATATAATATATAAACTTTTATTTTAACTAATTTGTGTTACCCATACTTTTAGCTTAAGAATAGTCTTGAGTGGAAGAGAAAATGTAACACATAATTTTAACAGAGCAAAAATATTAAAGATGAAATATATTCGTTAAATTAAAGCAATAAAAGTTAACATTTTACATTTCATCACATAAGTCTCAACATAGATGAACATAAATAAAACATTAATAAAGATAAAAGAGAGAGATGTGGACTTAGTAGATTATTTATTAATCCATTAGCTTTGATGATTCTTGGTAGGTGGATTTTGGATCTCCCTGAAGATACTCGCAATAAAATTTGATGGCCTAAGTTAGCTGCTTGGACCATCACTACCTCTAATCAAGGAAAATTACTGCCTTCTTTTCGCTGGGATGCTACCCCAACCTTTCTCCCAATCATTCTCAAGGGAAAGCCTATTAAGCCCTCGCACATGGACAATCATTTCCTCCAATCGAGGACTACCTCAATCTTTCTCTTGGTCTTTCTCAAGGAAAAGACTTTCAAGCCTTTTACACCATTTAACTTCAATGGATTTTTACTCAAGCTAGTTTGGAGTAGGGCTAACACTATGGTGAGACAAAGGGGTGTAAGATGGGAAAGAAAAGAGACATGGTATTAGAGAGGAGATAGGAGGGACTACCTCAACATTTTTCTCAGTGTTTCTCAGGAGAAAGACTTTCAAGCCTCTTACATAGTTTAACTTCAATGGCTTCTTACTCAAGCTGGTTTGAGGAAGTAATTAGAGTAGGGCTAATGCTATGGTGAGACATAGGATGAGACAAAGGGGTGTAAGATGGAAAAGCAAGGAGAGATGGCTAGTTTGAGAGAGTAATTAGAGTAAGGCTAACAGTATGATAAGACATATGATTAAACAAAGGGGTGTAAGATAGAAAAAAAAGGAGAGATGGCATTGGAGAGAAATGGAAGGAAGAAAAGAAAAGAAAAGCTTACTAGCCTTTTGTTGATTGCTTTTCTTGTTTTGTGAGGAACCTTTTTATAAGGTTTTCTTCTTCCTCTCCTTCTCTTCCTTTTCTAGGAGGTAGAGGCTTTCTTCTTCCTCTCCACGTATTTGCCCACTTGGCCATACATGATCTTTTTCATGGTGTGGTGTCAAATGCAGTGATGCATGGTGCATGGATCCTCCAAATCTCCTTGCTTTCTTCCATGCTTGACACTTGCTAATCAAAAATAATTTTTCTCCTTCCTTTTGTATGAGAAACTTGCCACGTATCTACCCATTTGGCCAAGTGTAGTGGTGTGTGAATCCTCCTAATCTTCTTGGTGATTTGTATCTCTTTGGTTTTTGACGTGGTTAACACCTGTCAATCAAAAGTTAAAATAACTGAAAGTATCTATAGAATTATAAATTTTGGCATTTTTTTAACAAAACAATTGACAATGAAAATGCTCAGAGCCGTATGGGAGGGGATCTTCCATGGACAGATCCAAATACCCCAAATGTCCTTGAAATTTGTTTAGAACAGAAAATATAAAGGGCAGAAACAGAGAAGCCGTATAACAGAACTGAGAGGTCAGCAAGTAGTAAAATCCGTTTCCGTGAAATACAAGTGCAACAGTCAGAAACAGGCACGCTGGGAATCAAAAGTGCAAAACCATCTCAGCCAAAGGAGATTGGAAAAAAGACTGCAGCTTCCATGGCCTCCGCTTTTTTGTAGGAAGAGGTGTTGACAAGACAAAAATACCTAGAAGACTCCAATACCAGAAAACATTTCCCTAGTGCGGACATTGAAGACAAAACCCACAGAAAACTTATTGACTCAACCCAAAACTAAAAATTTAACGAAAACATCTCCACCATGCGCTAGAATAACCAGAAAAACAGTCTTCATCTCATGGCCAAAGTTGCGATGAACGCAGAGTCACCAAATCATGCAACAGCACACTGTCAAGATTGGATTACGAAGCCTCCTCCTTGAGCAAATGAGAAAGAACAACTTGGAGATCTCTGCAGAAGAACAGAAACAGCAACCAAAATCCTTTCCACAATGCCCAAACCCAAAATCTTTGGATTTCACATTGCGGCCCAGCATTCGTTGATTGGATTTTCCAAACACAGGAACACAACCAAAACTTATTTCACCACCACTACTCCTGCTGTTATTGTTACCGTGATTGGCTTTGTTGTAGAGAGATGCACAGGAGAAACAACAACAACAACAACAATATGAAGAAGAACTCTCACATCTACCACGATACAAATAACAGAGACAACACACAGGTCATAGGATTATGGAGGAGGAGCAGCATGAGAGAATAAGAAGAGGCATAGGGCAGAGGACGGTAGCAGAGATGGCAGTCATTGGTGGGACATGGGGCAGCAAACGATAGCATATAGGACACAGGTGCATCGGTGGCGTGGTTTTGTTGAAAGGGAAACAACAGAAGGAAAACTTGCAAGCTAAGGTTATGAAGATTACGGGCCAACATCGCAGTCAAAATTATGGAATTTGCAAGCTAACAAGGTGAAGAATCCTTGTCTGCTTCAATCCAAGAAATGCCAAAACACAAAGCCAATGCAGACGAATTCTTCCTTCATAGTAACGAAATTTGTAAAGCTACAAAACTAAGCAACGACATGTGTAAAGCTGTAGAATTGAGCAAGGTTGTGTCATCAATGCCATGGCAGCAGGATTATGGCAACATTGCAGCGGGCATTATTGTAGCAACAGGAACAACATTGGTGTGATGTGGATGACAATGACAGTAAACTTGAGTTGATGGGAAGGTTACTTTTTGTTTGAAGTCATTTACACTGGGTTATGTTTTACGAGCTTTGGTGATGAAAGGATAAGGCCAATTCATGGTGATGTTGACGTCAACATCTTCCTTTCCAGAATCGTAATCTAGTTTTTCATCCATAATCATAGAATCTTTTAGGTTCAACTCATTTCCAGAATCAACTTCCTTTGCATTCGTTTCAAAGATCACCAATTCCTTCAATCTAAGCATCGAAGAATCTACTTCCTTCTTAGAATCCTCCTCCGTGTCTTCTACATCATCAATAATCACCAAATTGTGCTTCATATCCTTGATGCACTCATTTTGATACATCTTGGAGATATTGTCCACGTTTTCTTCTTCTCCTAGAAGGTGGATTTGACCAGGCTGCGGACCAGCACCATGTTCTGCTACAGAGCGGAGTCGGGGCAAGATAAAAGCAGCGAAAATACAATTTTTAGAACGGCCAGGCCTCTGGGATTGAGCTCTAGAAGCGAGAAACACAAAGAGGTGGATGGATGCGCCAAAAATACAGACAAAGGCTTCAAGAGCAGATTATGCACAGAAAATGATTCTCCACCAATAGTAGCTGTGGTGATGTTTTTGTGAAGAATCGCGGCCTAGATTTTTGCAAGAATCATGTTGAGTTCTGAGCACGAAGCTTTTTGCCCCACCAAAGCACAAAGTGAATCAACGAAGGCCTCTACTAGGGTTTCTTGCCACGAAGATTGCAAGAGAACTTGCGAATTGCAAACTTCTTCTTGGTGTAACATGATTTCCTTTTAGCTTCTATAAAGCACAATTCCAGTATGATGCCTAGAACTGGATTTGAAGAGGGAGATTCGTTATCATTATCACCATCATCATCATCGTGATTGTTTCGTCATCATTATCACCATCATCATCATCGTGATTGTTGACAGAGGCTTGAGGTGATAGCCATTGCCTTGCAAGCTCCTATTGGCCATAGTTATCATGATAAATTTAGGCCATGGTTATCATGCTAAAATTTGGCTGTGGTTACTAAAATAGTGGGTGGTTATCATTAGTTTTTTAAGGGCCCCTTCACCAATATAAAAGGGACCTCCCTCACCTCAATTCAGATCCATCACATACATCCCCTTTCCATCCCACTCTTACATTCTTCTCCTATTGCATGAGAGAGAGGCTTCTTCTAATTCTCTCCTTGTGATCAAGAGAGAAGCTTGTTATTCCCATTTCTGATAATAAGATCCTTCTACATTTGCCTGTGGTTTCATTGCTCTTTATTTTCATCTCATTTCATATTTTGCTGCTAGATCTGCTAACAGTGGTATCAGAGCCATGTTCATAGTCCATGGAAGTGTTGTAGATCATGCATACAAATTTTACAAAATGGTTGGCAAATACAAAATATAGAAGTTCAATGGAAGCAACTTCACATTGTGGAAAATGAAGATATAGGAAATTTTGCATAAAGATAATTGCCTGGTAGCTATTGGAGAAAGGCCACAGGAGGTCACGAATGTGGCAAGTACCTCATATGATGGTGATGTTCTATATAGTGAGGCAACTATTGCTGAAGGTAGAAAGAAGCTCACTGATGCTTGGATCTTGGATTCAAGAGCAACATGGGATATGAACTCTTGGAGAGAATGGTTTTATCACTACAAACCAATCTCAAAAGGATCTATGTACATGGGAAATGATCATGCTTTGAAAATCGCTGGTAGTGGTACTATTAAGATAAAGATGTATGATGACACTCTTCACACCATACAAGAGGTACAACATGTGGAGGGCCTGAAGAAAAAATCTATTGTCTCTAGGACAACTAAATGATGTTGGGTGTAAAACTCATATAGAGAATGGGATCTTGAAGATTACCAAAGGTGCACTTGTGGTAACGAAGGCGGAAAAGGTTGCTGCGAATTTGTACATGCTTTTGGGGAACACACATCAAGTGGGAGAGTCTTTTGTTGCATCAACTAGTTTGGAAGAAGAATCGATGATGTTGTGGCATCGAAAGCTTGGTCATATGTTAGAAAAACGTTTGAAGATTTTCTCTAAATAGAGACTACTTCCTGGGTTCAATTTAGTATGTTTACCATTTTGTGAGCATTGTGTTACTAGTAAGCAACATAGATTAAAGTTTAGCACATCAACAGCTAAGCGTAGAGGCATCTTGGACTTGATGCACTTTGATGTTTGGCAAGCACTAGTCACTTCTCTAGGAGGAGCAAGATATTTTGTATCTTTCATTGATGATTACTCTAGGAGATGTTGGGTGTATCCAATTAAAAGGAAGGCAGATGTCTATTCAGTCTTCAAAGTTTTTAAAGCAAAGGTAGAACTTAAGTCCGAACAAAGGATCAAGTATCTAAGAATAGATAATGGAGGAGAATATACAAGTGATGAATTTGATGCATTTTATCAACAAGAAGGCATCAAGACGTAGTTCATAGCAGCACACACTCCTCAACAAAATGGAGTGGCAGAACAGATGAATAAAACCTTGTTGGAAAAAACAAGATCAATGTTGAGGGTTGCAAATCTAACCAAGTCATTTTGGGCATAAGCATTCAATACTACTTGCTATTTAATCAATTGGTCTCCATCAACTGCGATTGATCTAGAAACACCAATAGAAATATGGACTGGTAAGCCAACTATTTATTCTCATCTCCATACATTTGGAAGTTTTGTGTATGTGATGTACAATGACCAAGAAAGATCAAAGTTGGACCCAAAGTCCAGGAAATGTATCTTCTTAGGGTATGTTGATGGAGTTAAGGGGTATCGCCTATGGGATCCCACTACCCACAAGGTTTTCATTAGTAGAGATGTGATATTTGTAGAAGGTTTTGTAGAAGAAGGCAAAGAGAACTTGCTTTGCAGGTTGAACATATTTCTGTACAGTCTCAAACAAGTGCCAAGGTGTTGGTACAAGAGATTTGACTCGTATATCATGAGCCTTGGGTACAATAGACTCAATGCAGACCCTTGTACATATTTCAAGAGGTTTGATAAAAATTTCATCTTTTTGCTATTGTATGTGGATGACATGTTGGTTGGAGGCCCCAACAAAGAGCAAATCCAAGAATTGAAGCACAATTGGCTAGGGAATTTGATATGAAAGACTTGGGACTAACAAACAAGATTCTAGGGATGCAAACTCATCGAGATAGAAATAACAAGAAGATTTGACTTTTTCAAAAAAAATACTTGGGTAAGATCTTGCGACGCTTCAACATGCAAGATTTTAAGCCAATTTCTACCCCACTTAATGTTAATTTCAAATTATGCTCTGAGATGTGTCCTAGCAATGAAGTAGATAGGAATGAAATGTCTCGAGTACTCTATGCATCAGCAGTGGAAAGCCTAATGTTTACTATGATTTATACAAGACTAGACATTACACAAGCAGTGGGATCGATTAGTTGGGACATGGAAAATCCTGGACAAAAGCATTGGAATAGATGCTCATATGGCCTAGAAAAAGCATAAGCAACATAGAATGGCAAGTTAGAAAGGATGGTGTGGAGATATGATTGATCCTTAATAAATATCTCCAAGTGGGAGATTGTTGGCCATAGTTATCATGATAAATTTAGGCCATGGTTATCATGCTAAAATTTGGCTGTGGTTACTAAAATAGTGGGTGGTTATCATTAGTTGTTTAAGGGCCCCTTCACCAATATAAAAGAGACCTCCCTCAGCTTAATTTAGATCCATCACATACATCCCCTTTCAATCCCACTCTTACATTCTTCTCCTATTGCATGAGAGAGAGAGGCTTCTTCTTGTTCTCTCCTTGTGATGAAGAGAGAAGCTTGTTATTCCCATTTCTGATAATAAGATCCTTCTACATTTGCCTGTGGTTCCATTGCCCTTTATTTTCATCTCATTTCATATTTTACCACCAGATCTGCTAATAGCTCCACCTTGTTGTTGTTGTTGTTGTTCATTGCCATTGTTGTTATGTGTTTGAGTTTGTTTCCAGACGTTGTTGCTGGATTGTAGATATATGTACACAAAGCTCTGGCTCTACCCATCATGAAAGTTCAAATAAAATCCATTAGTGTTTGCATTTGCTATTTGTTAAAAAAATGCTTTCCTCTTTTACTAAAATTTATGGCTGATGAGACGCGATATCGCATGGGCTGCAATATCGCATCTTCCCCTACAATATCGCGTACACAATATCGTGGTCCGCCGCCAAATCTATAAATAAGAGGCAGCACTCCCCTTATTTTTCATCCTAGGCTTAAAGTAGGGAAACTTTGGCAGTTTGATCACTCCAGAGATAGAATATTTTCCATGTGCCTGCAGTAGGAGTCCCCAAGTGAACGGATCTTTATTCGAGCAGGTTTGTACTTAAACGCAAGTTGTGTACGTCAATAAAGACGAGCTTTGTGGATAAACCTTGCAGTGCATGGAATAGGTTTATGACATGTTATTTCCTACCTGTTATTTATTAACTACATTAGCACGACATGAGTACAACTTGATTACAAGCATTAACAAATGTGTACGGCTAATCAAGGAATTGGCTACTCATCGCGATTAGTCTCTCTCACACTCAACTCCTAGAATGCAAAATGAGTACGGCTTGATTACAAGCATCTACAGATGTGTTCGGCTAGTTAAGGTATCGGCTGCTCATTACATTTAGGCTAGTTAAGTGCCTCAGTATGACCACTTTGAGCACATGCGTTACGTGTGGTAATCCCAGTAACGATTAGCGTTTTGTAGCCACAGTTGCATATTTCAGGGTGTGTACGGTAAGTGGGAATGGATGCTAACACTAGTTAAATTAGACTTAGTCCTTAGTTAGAGTTAGTTAGTTTCTCAACCCTTCACCTCGATAGCATAGGAGAAGAACACATAAAAGATATAAAAATCATATACCTTGGACTTACTTAACCATACACCGTGACAACTACAAGTAAGTTTGGGAAGAAAATGAATGATTAACCACAAGTGTTCCATGGGGCGTGTAGGCATTTAGTCTACGGAGATAGTTTATACTCATCTTGATGTGTATATTCCTAAACAATACAAGATAGTTTATACTCATCTTGATGAGTATATTCCAGACTTCACCTTTATCCTCCATCAAGATGAATAGCTACGATGGAGAGATTTGCAAGGTAACATTGTGTTACCCCTAGATCGATCAATCTCTCGTATGTTTTTCTGTGCCTTGGCACAAATTGGCATACAAGAATTATACGTTGAATACATTGCGGAAGATTTTGACATGAGGGATTATTATCCCATAGATTTCCAACGTATGAGGGCCTTAAGGCAGGAGAGTCAACATGCACTATTGAAGGGCAAGGTCCCACACGTCCTTAGCAAAATAGGAGATGAGGAACCCCTTATCACGGGTTCTCTAACAAACGACGTTCCCCCTCCTAACGATGGTGAGGAGGAAGGATATCAGAACCTACGATCAATGATATAGATCCTTGGTTTTGAAGCCCGTGAACACCAACTGTTCACAGAGGGAACAACCACTCATGCTAAGGATGGGCACTTTGATCATCACCACGATCAGGGCCATACCAGCCGAAGAGAAGGTAGGAAACATCATCATGGTGATGGTTCTCCTTCTTCTTCTCCTTCATCCAATCATTCACCCTCTTCTTCCACATCTGGGTGCAACCACCATGAACATAAAGGTGAGGATAAAGGTAAGAAGGATGAAAGACCTCGACGGGAAAGTCGAGAGAGAGGACAAGGGCAAGGACGTAGGGAGAGTAGGGAACAACGTAGACATCATAGGCATCATGAAAGACATGATCATGATGAACCCATACTCGTAACCTGAAGTATGCTTGAAATTACGGAGGCAGTTAGGATTCCCACAAGGCATTTAAGAGATAGTAGGATCAAATGATTAGACATGAATAACATCCCACGATTTGAAGGAGGATACAATACTGATCCGCAAAATCATTTACAGGCATTCCATGATGCCTGTGCCTTGCAGAATATAGAAAATGAGTGGCAAAAACTTAAGTTGTTTCCAAGGATACTCACTAAGGAAGCAGAGAGCTGGTACCAGTCCTTAGAACCAGAAACCATTAGGAGGTGGAGTATGATGCTAGAACTGTTCAACGAAAAGTATCAAACGTACTCTAGAGTGTCTAATTTGCATAAGCAGATCCAAGCCTAGAAGCAAGGTCATCACAAACCCTTGGATGCTGCCATGGCCTGCTATTACACATTGTTACATCATTGCCCAGGCCATGGGTATGCTCAGTGGGATCAACTTCACCACATCGTGGATGGGCTACGGCATGAAACTAGAAGAACCCTTGGAACTTATGCCCAAGGGAGACTATCACAACTTAGAGCCCATGAAGTGCATAGCTTGTTGGAGCAAGTAGCAAAAGAAGAAGGTGAGCTACGCAAAAGGGAAAGTGCAGAAGAGTACAACCATGATCCCTCCCTTCGAAAGAAGGGAGTGAAATTTTGTGATGAAGAGGATGAGTCATCACTCGAAGAGTTGGTGAATCGAAAAACCTTGCCGATGCAAAAACTCACAACAGAAATAGCGGCTAAGGTAGACTACGTATGGAGTTCCTTAGACTCTAAAATTGAAACCATCCTAAAAATTGTAGAAGAGTTTAAGGTAGAACAAAGTAGTGACAAAGGTAAGAAAAAGCGGAGAGATCTAAGCCCTGCACATAACAAGGGCAAGGGAAAAATCACTAACTCCGATGTGGTTGTGGATTTGGATTTAGAAGATGACCATGGATGTGAAATCTGCCACTATGACCATCCTAAGGGATGTTGCCCCATTATCTCACATCTACAGGAGTCTAGGGTGTATGTGATTTATCCAAGACTCAACCAACGGAAAACACTTCGAAGGTTACCTTATCCACAAGATAACCCAAGGCAGTTCCACCAACCACTAACGTATTATCCAAGTGGAACTCCCCCACAGCCCATCGGACAACATTAGCAGTGACAATACCCACAATCATGGGGGATGCCATTGCCGAAACATCAGTACCCTTACCGGCAGCCTGACCCTTATGGATATTATGTGCAGCAACTGATTTCTCCAAGTGACTCTATGAGTCACTCAACTCCCAACCGTCACTACCAAGTTCGGGAGTACTTCAGAAGGACTCCTTCTCCTCCGGGAGACACTCCATACCCACACCATCCTCCTAATCCATCCGCACCTATTCCACCACAAGTAGTTCCCATAACACCTAGTGCTCCAACAATGCAAGGGGAACTTCCTCCTCAACCACAACAACGTCACGCTATGAGAGTTATAAATATTCAACCTGCTGCTGGTTTTGACAACTGTAAAAAGAGAAGACCCTACTTCAGAACCAAAAGCCTTGACAAACTCTCACAACAACAAGCGGTTGGGCCTATGTTCACTCCTCCATCATCTAACACTTCGGAGCATGCTTCAGTCCAACAGAGCTTAACGCATACAGTTATGTTAACACATACCGTAACTGACTGGATCAAGGTAGGCCACCGTCCCAGGAAACTAACTGACCCTGGGAGTCCCTTAATCTATTTATAGATTGCCAGAAATGAACCACATAGGGCTCTTCTTGACTCAGGTTCCGAAGTCAACTTAATTTCACGAGAGATGTATCATGCCTAGAACCTGCCCCAACTTAAGAAGAGCAACATTCAACTAGAGCTAGCAGACCAGTCCATCACCATTCCCTTGGGATTAGTGGAGGACATTATTATCACCATGTGTGGTTGGTCCTACCTAGCTAATTTCCTGGTGATTGAAGTTGACAATAACGAAGGGGACTTCCCAATTATAATGGGAAGAGCATGGCTTAGTACAGTAGACACATGACTTAGGATCCATGATTTTTCCTTGGAAATTTCTAAGATAAACATTTGTGGAAAGATCGAGAAGAGGAAAGTTCCATGCATCACATACAATGATTCATCAGGTGATGACATGGAGGAAATGTCTCCATGTAACAGGTGTGCCTTTGAAGCTTTGAAACAAAGATGCCTGTATGTAGCAACCACACCACCAGTAGTAGACACCCCATGGTTGACAGCTACTCAAAGGAGCAACCAAATATGCATTAAACGAACTGAGGAAACCCATGCCAACAATGAAGGCATAGATACATTCGAATATGAGCCTCGCCAACTTTCAACCCTCAATCTAATATCATCAATTGGGAGAAGTTGGGCACTTCTTAGAAATTCAAACAGATGCTCATTATTTCAGATTTCTCCCTTACAACTCAGTCATGGGGGAGATGGCCACCTATGCTAATCATATGGGGCCCTCAGTTGTTTTTACATTTTTGATTTACAACATTTTTGTCTTACACATTTTTGTTTTACAAATTTCTTTAACTTTTCTAATTTTTGTTTTACAAAGTTATTTAACTTTTCTAAGTTTTTGTTTTACAACTTTCTTTAACTTTTCTAGTTTTTGTTTTACATCATCATTACACTTTTCCATTGTGTGTGTTTGTGTGTGTGATCCTCCTGTAAGTTTGTCACCCAATAAGTGTTCGGACTGATGGTATGAACTGTTTTCACATTGATTGCTAATGTTTGGTTTTTACCTTTAAGTCACAATGTTGATACTAAGGTATGTTTCTTTTGATATGGCAAGCAATGAGTTCACTCCATCCATCTATCTGCCAAGTTCTATGGTCTCTCTCGGCTTGGAAATGTATAGTCCCCTTCTAATAAGAACTTTAATGAATTGGTGACTGCGTATTTCTCAAACTAAGGAAGGACTCAAGGATTGAAACGAGTGTGACTTCAAGGGAACTTGATGCTTTTGTGTTGGTCGTTCTCTTGGATGTTTGGATGTTTTCTTCTTGAGTTTTCTTACCATTCCAATGTTACCCAACTATCGAAAGCTGAGACAATAAAAATAAGAAGTCTTTGCATGGTGTGAATCTCATGCATAAAAATACAAAACAAAAAAAAAAAGAGAGAGAGAGAAAAGTGAGAATTCAAAGCATGCCCCTTAGACAAAATAAAATTTGGGTTACAAGCACTGGTTATGGAACCAAAAGTGTTCCCTCTAACTAAGGTGCTTCTCGCTTCCCATTCTCTCATTTGTTTTGTTGGAATGGTGGTGATTCTTGGGGAAGGCATTCTTGTTATCCAAGTGGATAGTTTAACCGAATGCATTGATGCGAAGTCACTAGATGTGGTTGCTTTGGGGCCGGACTTGGAATGAGATTTGCTAAGTCACATTAATCATGCAACACACAAGGGGTTGTACACCACCTTGTTCTTGAGATTCCATTCCATGCTCTTCTCTCCATTCTTCTCTCCATTATCCACCTCATTGCCGGTTGTATCATTGGTGTATATATTTTGGTTGATGCATTGTTTTCTTTTGGTAGATTATTATGGTTAAGACTTTAACTTTTGTTCCAAATAACATTCCTGGAGCCTACGGACTCTTTGAATGTGTGTTTATCAGGGCATTAAGGGCATGAGCCTGCTTTGGGTAGGACCCACTGACATTCCTATTTGGAGCATTAGTTAAATTCTTTCCCTTAACATTTTTAAATTAATTATTATTTTGTTTATTACCATCTTGACATCCATTTCACTGATGTTTTCAGTTGTCCCTTTTTATCTCTCTTTCTTGCTCCTTTTCTTTCTCCATTCTAACGCTATCAGAGGTTCATGATTAGTCATGGGGGTACGGGGCCCAATTTTTTTGATTTTCTCGATTTTCTCCTGACCCTGAAATTTTTGATTTTCTTCCTAACCCCTACACCTTTGGTAGTCCTCATTAATATATTCCTAGATCCGTATTAGCCATACCACAACCTAGCCAATGAACCTACACTGAAGCAAAGTATTAATTACATGATGATTCATTTACCCTTGCTAATATAAGATTGTGTTGTGTGTGCAAATGACGATCATACAACAACGGATTGGATCTGGAGCAAACACATAGAATGGAGCAGCGTTGAAGCAGCTATGCAAGGAAAAGATCGATGGTGCACTTACAGATGGACAAGAAAGGCGCAATCTTGGCTTTGGCAGCAGCAACACTTCATTCTCTCTCTCTTTCTCAGCTGCCAACAAAGGCCTGATGTCATTGTAATAAGGTGTTCACCCTTGTTGTCATGAACACCAGTTTTTTCAAGTCTTGTAATAATGATCTGTTCACATTTCATCCCATTAGTTCCATTTCCCTCAATAATTTCATACCTTCCCAATATTATTGTAAGGAACTTAAGGATGAGTTTTCATTCAGTCATGGGGGTATGATGAGACGCGATATCGCATGGGCTGCAATATTGCATCGTCCCCTACAATATCGCGTACGCAATATCGTGGTCCGCCGCCAAATCTATAAATAAGAGGCGACACTCTTCTTATTTTTCATCCTAGGCTTAAAGTAGGGAAACTCTGGAAGTTTGATCACTCCAGAGATAGAATATTTTCCATGTGCCTGCAGTAGGAGTCCCCAAGTGAATGGATCTTTATTCGAGCAGCTTTNGTCTCTCTCACCCTCAACTCCTAGAATGCGGAATGAGTACAACTTGATTACGAGCATCTATGGATGTGTACAGCTAGTCAAGGAATTGGCTGCTCATTATGTTTAGGCTAGTTAAGTGCCTCAGTATGACCACTTTGAGCACATGTGTTACGTGTGGTAATCCCAGTAACGATTAGCGTTTGGTAGCCACAGTTGCATAGTTTAGGGTGTGTACGGTAAGTGGTAACGGATGATGACACTAGTTAAATTAGACTTAGTCCTTAGTTAGAGTTAGTTTCTCAACCCTTCACCTCGATAACATAGGAGAAAAACACATAAAAGATATAAAAATCATATACCTCGGACTTACTTAACCATACACCGTGACAACTACAAGTAAGTCTAGGAAGACAACGAATGATTAACCCCAAGTGTTCCATGGGGCGTGTAGGCATTTAGTTTGCGGAGTTTGACTGGATCGCGCCTGCTACGCTCGTTTCGTATGGTTGAGTGTAGGGGTATCTCGCCACTCAACAATGGCCTTATAAATAGTTTGAGTTTCTTTATTTTTGTTGGAGAGGTGGCAAGTATGAAGAGATTCATATCACAAAGCATATTTGGAGATTAGTTGTAAAGATTTTGGAAGATGCAAAAACGAAATTGAAGATAAAGCACATCTCCAACTCCCATGCATAAAGACACATGGCACCCATGGTTCACTTCCTAAGACACATGGCAACCATGCTTTTCTTCCAAAGAGAAAAATAAAAAAGAGGAGAAGAACATAAAGGCTATAAAAGCCCATCCAAAGAGAAAAATAAAGAGGAGGAGAAGAACATAAGGGCTATAAAAGCCCATACACATAGATGGAGAGGATATGATTATCAAAAGAGAAAAAAGCAAAGTCTTTTAGCATCTCTCTTTTACTTTCCATATCTTGCTTCTTCTTCCCTTCTCCCTTCCATTTTTTTATTTCATTCCATTGTCTCTTGATCCCATATCCCTTTTCCCTTTTCATAATAGTGTTGTTGTTGCTATATGGAACTCATTGCCTAGTGTTGTACGTGCAATCAGTTGCTGCTTGGATACTTCTTGCTGTTGCTGCTAGTAGTTGCTACTAGATGGTGTCATCATCTACAAGTTGTCAATGTTACCTACAGGTGCTACTATATACTATCATCATGGTTATTTGCAACTATGATCAATCATACTAAGTTACTTCTTTTCTTTTCTTCCTGTGTTATTTGTTTATCATTCACTTAATATAATGATTTTCTTTCCTGTTATTTTTCCTTTCAAGTAACTTAATATTTTCTAATTTAATGTTATGTTAAAATTCTTGGGCTAATTGTGCCCATAAGCAAGGTGCCATAGACAATAGCCTTGCCAAATTGTGCACTTCAGGGGCATTGTGCATTAGTTTGTTTCACAGCCCAAATTTTTGATCAACAACTTCCAAATGGTGGGTTCCTTAGTGATTGACATGATTGATGCATGGCTTTTTATGGGAGGCATCTATAGTGAAAAGAACGACAATAAACTTTTATTTAAAATGCATTTTGTGGGACATATAATATTCTATGTTATTGTTTAACCCTTGTCATTGTCTTAGTGCTTGTGCTTTTAAGGTAGTAAAACAAATAGGTAAGTTGCAAGGATGTTGGTCTTAAAACTAAATTATATTAAAGGAATAAAAGAAGAGAGGTGAAAGTTTAGCATAATGTAAAAGAAAAGACTTAATGGTTTTAGAGATGATTTTTTAGGTTTCCATCTTTACGACAGATTCTAAAAAACCTTTCTTCTAAGGTAGAGAAAAGATAAGAGCTTACCCTCTTTGAGAAACGACCTCTTGAGTTTTATGTTTATTAAACTTGAAGAGAGGTGAAATATAAGGTGTTTTTTTATTGATTAATTAAAAAATTAGAAAGTTTTTTCTTTCCATACTTTTCACCTTCCTCCTTAGTAATAATTAATTTTCTTCATCTATTTTTTGAAAGTGTTAATTCTAAGGTTGTACATGTGAGTAGACAATCCTAAAATTAAAAAGTTTTTTCTTTCCATATTTTTTTATGATGTCTACTGAATGTCAAGTATGTGATATACTTTGATATTTCTTAGCTCATTATTAAATTTTTTATTAGGGTCTGAAATCTTCAAGTAATTAAAAGATGTTAATTTTGGGTCCTTAGTTAATGGTGCACCTTCAAACATAGATCACATGTCTTTATAGTCACATGGCCAATGCTACTCTCACTAAAGAAGTGGATATAAACATAAATCTCATGCTCTTCTAGTGACATATCAAGGTCAATTAAGTTCGTTAATTAATTAATCAGTAATCCCAATAGCAGTATATCTTTGGACATTGATCACATACCCTTCCAATAACTTACCAAGTGGTTTTGTTTTATGGTTTACCTCTCTTCGCCCTTGCGTATTAGTATCTTATAGTCAATGTAATTGTTTCTTAAAAAAATTGGTTCTGAGATGGTATTTTGAGAGATCAACAAGTTCCCTTGATGCCATATCCCTTCCACCAATCCTTGAACCTTCATCCTTCCCTCTAGGTTTTATGATTATAGGGGTTTATGTAAAGTTGTTAAAATGATAAGAACTATAATGGATCCATTGCGATTGCATTGCTTTGAAGAGCACTTACACCAATTTGAGCTCCAAAGTCGCCAAGTATTCCAAAGTAGACTCAAAATAGACCATGCCTCAATAATCACAGAGTCAACTAGGAAGGCCAAAAATGGTTTTAAAACATGCTTCTACAAGAAGTAAACAATAGGCTTTTAAAAAGCTCATATTGTAAATATTATGTCCTTAAGAGTGCAAGCAACAACACTCAAAGTGGTGACATGCAACACTCTGTGTCGTTATGTCCATATCTATGCCATCTTATTAATAGAAGATTAAGGAATGGTTGAAGTGGTTTTTACTAAGTATTGCAACCATACATTTGGAGATGGATGATATGAAATGAATCCTCATAATATAATTATGATAACATACCTACATTACCATGCAAATCATGTTAAACAAACTAAAATACAACCAAAATATATAAAAAATTGAAAAAAGTTAAGAAATAGAAAAATAGCAAAAACAATAAAATGAATTAAGAAATAAAAAAGGAAGAAACAATAAGTAAATGGTAAAAACAAAAAAATTAATCAAAATAGAAAAATATTAATAAATGAAAAAAATATTTTGGATGTAAAAAGAAGTGTGGTTACCACTTGCTTTTCTAATAATAACCTCAATGTGTCACCTGTGAACATGACTTAATTAACGTATCGCAGTTTGGCTAGCTCAAGATAATGAGTGAAGTCCTCAATTTCAAGCTTCTTCAGTTTTTAGTTTAGCCTGATTCATTGCATTTATGACATCTAGCATAATTTATAGACTCCTTTATCAACTAAATATTCCAACAGAAATGCTTAACGGCTTGTATAATATGTACGAGAATAAAACAAAAGCGTTGCTCACGTAAGTCAACAAGGAAACAGTTTAAAGAAAAAAAGACGAATCAAACTAAATGAGAGTGCTAATCACTGCACGGAGCCACTCCAAAGCGATAGATAAATGAAATAAAAGGATGGATCTGCGCGGGAACAGTCGCCAATGGTGTCACCCACTAACTGCAGCAGGAGAATACGAACGCATTTTCGATTCATGATTCTTAATGGATTGCTTGTTGATTCTCCGAAGCAGATCTTTAAGAAGTGTGTTGAAGTGATTGTTGAGAAGATTGCAAAAATATACTTGAAATTCTGGTGGTGGATCCCATCAGGCAGGAAAGCAAACCAAAGCGTGGGTACTGATGGAGCAGTTGAGGTTTTTAAGCCGGTGTCTGCAATGTGAAATACTGGCGTGGTTGTTGGTGGAGATGATGATGAGCATTTTCTGCGAACAAAATTTTGGGTGGTCTGCAGCAACACAGATTGCAGCATAGGGAGTCACAATGTTTTTGCTGCTAAGTCGGGGATAAGATGGTTGGAAGAGGAGTGAAAGCCTTCATCGGCCAAACTTAACCCACATTTTCTATGTAACGAGCACGTTACCATCACTTCAAGTGACATGACGATCCCTACCAAAAGTTTAAAATACAAGAAGGAAAAAAGAAAAAAAAAAAACTATAAATATCTTGAAAGAAAAGTTTTTTTTGGGGTACTTTTTAAAATATATTTCTAAAGCTTAGCACCAAGTCCCGGTCCTTAAACAATGCATCCATATAATATAGTTTTTTGATCTTCCAAGCCGACAAGCATAAATCCTTGCACTTGTTTTGAAAATATGCAAAGCCTTTAAACATCTGCTAATTTTTCTTTGATACACTTTCTCCACATGTAATTATTTATATAAATAATGCCCAAATATTTTAAAGAATCTAGTATTTGCACATTGGTACCTCCAAAATGAAAGTTATAGTAGGTATTTTTTGTACCTCAAGTTATCGATTTGGTTTTATCTACATTTCTTTGAAGAATTGGAATAACAATAGTTTTGTAAAATTTGCAACATATTTTGCATACCTTCTATGATAGTGGAGTGGAGATCAAAATAGCATGATTTGCATATAAAAAGAAGATTTAGTGCTTGGGATCCAATTTTGATAGCATCACTATCTTACCCATTGTACAAACATTCTTGCATTTCATATATAAAGATACCAAGAAGAGTTAGAGAAAGTGAACAACCTTGCTTAACTCCAATTTTGATCAGGAATTGAAATTTTTTCTCTAAATTATTGATGAGTCATCATTGGTTGGTTGCACCAATGAGGCCTCATTGATGCAGTCGACCGCATCGACGAGGCCTTGTCGATGCATCTCACCTTGAGTTGACAAGGCCCTGTTGATGCAGTGTCTATCTATCACCTATAAATATGTGCCTACTAGCCACATTTATGGTAATCTAGATTTCAATAATAGTGAAGCTCTTGCATTTTTTCCATTCGAAAGTTAGAATTTTTTTCCCTAAGTGCCTGCAGCAGAAGTCATTGAGTGTACGGATCTTTATTCGAGCATTGTTGTACCTGAGCATGATAGTGTGTGTGGCAATAAAAATGAGCTTTTTGATAAACCTTGGAGTAGTTTGGATAGATCAACTATTTTATTTATGCATTTACTGTTCTTAATTATTTATTAAATGTTTTCAATTAATTATTAAATATTTTCCAATTATTACATTCACGACATAATTAAGCGAGGTAGATTACACACATAAGTATGACTGCTTCGAGCGTAACATGTATTCACTTGGTAATCCCAACAGCGTTATCATTTGGTACACCTAGTAGTGTAGCGCTTGGTCGCCCAACAACAGATACGTGGATTCAAGACATGTACGAAAAGTGGAAACAGATACTTATGTTAGGATTAATTAAATGGTAGTTAATTAATTAAATTAGATTAGTTAATCAAATTTCTTTTACCTACATTGCAAGCACCTAAAATATAAAATACAAAATGATAAAAATTGGATGCCTGAGTTACACTTAACCATACCAACGTACATCACAAGTGTAATTGGGAGGACAACGATTGACCTTAAGGCTAGATTCACTTCCTAAATTATTAGTGCATTGGAAACAACAAAGTTTGTGAAATTCAACTGAGTCATGCATGAACACTTTATGATTCATATGGTTAAGCATAGGGGTACCTCGCCGCACATCATTGGCACCATTACTAGGGACTTTGTTTGTTGAATGTGTGCTATTTAGGTCTAAGTGGATACCAATAATATCATTGTACGAACCTAAAGGTCAATAACATTCTTACTATATATATATTATAAAAGAACATTGACAGTTCCATTTTGATTTATAAAATATCTTCTTCTTCTTGCAATCCTAAAGATACCAAACCACCAGTTCCACAAGAATGCAAGGTGATATACACTCATCTAGATGAGTTTGTGCCAAATTTCACCTTCATCATACATCAAGATAAATACATGTGATGGTGTGATATGGAGGGCAATGTCATTTTTCCCCTTGATAGATTTGTGCTCAGAATGTTGTTTAAAATCCTTAAGAAGTTGGGCATAGCAGATCTTCATGAAGAGTAGGTTGTGGATGGATATGACACTCAAAACTATTGTCCCACTGAAACACAACGTAAGTGAGATAAACATTAGGAGAAAATCCATGAAGCTACAAAGGAAAACCATTACACTAACTCCTTGTTCCTACTAGATTAAGAGGACAATGAGGATCCTCTCTTGGAAGGTTCTCAACATGAAGATTCTCAACCCCATGTTACTAATGTGAGGGTGTGAACTTGACCTTGCAATCAACTATTCATAAACTGAGTTTAAGAAAGAGTGATAGCCAAGGTAGGGACTTGGGTGAACATCGCAATAACAAGGGATCTAATGATGGTGATCATAATAAGCGCAAGAGTGGTGGCAGACACTGTGGTGGCAGTGGCAGTCCACCTTCCTTTTCATCTAATTCTAAACATTCCTCTTCACCTGATGGTTCTCATGGAAGCTGCTATTAAAACAACTATGATGAAGGTGATCGACAAAATAACAATGACTATGAAGGCCACCAAAATTGAGGGGGTGGTCGAAACCATCATCGACATCATCAACGTAGTGATGATGATTAACCTTTATTGGTGACTTGAAGTATGCTCAATATTGCGGAGGTAGTGAAAATCCTAACTAGGCATATGAAGGATAGTCAGATCAAGCACCTAGATATGAACAATATCCTAAGATTTGAAGGGGTGATACAATTCTGATCCGTAGACACATCTACATGCTTTTTAAGATGCCCGTGCCTTACATAACATAGATAACGAGTGGTAGAAACTTAAGCTTTTTCCAAGGACACTCATTAAGGAAGCTAAAATTTGGTACCAGTCCTTAGAGCTAGAATCTATCCACAGGTGGAGTACTATGTTAGAACTATTCAATGAAAAATACCATACATACTCCAGAGTGTCTAATATGAGAAGGCAAATCCAAGACTAAAAACAAGGAGCACATGAACCCTTGGATGCCAGCATGGGCTGATACTATTCACTCCTACATTGATGTCCTAGCCATGGTTACTCTTAGAGGGAGCAACTTCACCACATCATAGATGGGCTTAGAGTAGAAACAAGAAGAACCCTTAGGATGTATGCCCAAGGGAGGTTGTCTAAAATGAGAGCTCATCAGATCCAAAGGCTAATAGAGCAAGTAGCAAAAGAAGAAGGTGAGCTATGAAAAAGGGAGCGTATTGAAGAGTATAATAGGGACCCATCTATCAGAAAATGAGAGGTCCGATTTTGTGATGAGGAGGAGTCACCACTTAATGAATTGGTAAACAGAAAGACCTTACATATTCAAAAATCTATTTTTGACATTTCAGCCAAGGTTGACAAGTTATGGGACTCTTTGGATGAAAATTTTTAAACTGCTTTGAAGATTTCTAAAGAATCCAAAGAGCAAAATAGTGATCGTAATTGTAGATGACGAAAAGAAGCTAAACGTGCCTACCAAAGAGCTAAGGGCAAAGCTGTTGCAATAGAGGAATTTGTAAAATATGAATTTGATGATGAAATTGAATGTCACATCTATTAATATGAACATCCAAAGGGATGTTACCCTATGATGTCACACTTACAAGAGTCTAGAGTGTATGCATTAAATCCTCACCTAGCATGTAGAAAAGCTCTAAGACAATTGCCTTACCCTCAAGGTAGTCCAAGGCAGTTCCACCAACAGCAATAAGCTTACTATCCAAGTGGAACTCCTTCACAACCTTATGAATAATACCAATAGTGGTACTAACCAAAATCATGGGGAATGCCATTGCCAAGGTAGTAGTAACCTTATCGGTAACTAGATTCATATGGGTACTATGTTTAGCAACCTGTCTCCCCTAGAAGTTCAACAAGTCATGCATCATTCCAGCATCACTATTACCCTCCAGAGTACCACCAAACACATTCACCATCTACTCGAGGAGAAAACCCATATCTGTATCCTTATTATCGTCAACATCCCTCTGCACTTACACCTCCACCTTCAACCCAATTACCTCCTACTTTGTCTATGCAAGGTGAGATTCCTTCACAACCACAACAATGAAATGCTACAAGGGCTGTACACTCACAACTAGTTTTTCAACCAAGTGTTCTAGATAATTGATCAAGGAAATGACCTTTCTTTTGGCCCAGTAGTCCTCTATAGACCTCACAACCTATTATAGCTTATCATCCTACATCTCTAGCACCCTCATCCTCTACATTAAATACCTTTGAGCACCCTTCAAACTAAGTGTTGCCTAGGATCCACACTATAATGCTAACTCATGCTATTTTTGACTAGATCAAGGTTGGAAACCTTCCTACAAAAAGATCTGATCCAAGAAGTCTGCTCATCTTTCTACAGATTGTTGGACAAGAGCCATGCAAGGCTCTTTTTGACTCTGGTTCTAAAGTTAACCTCATCTCCCATGATATGTACAAGGCTTGGAACCTACCATCTCTTAAGAAGAGCAATATCCATCTAGAATTAGTAGATCAATCGATTATGGTTCCTTTGGGATTAGTAGAGGATAGTGTGACCATAGTTTGTGGGTGGTCCTATCTTGCTAATTTTCTAGTAATCAAGGTGAACAATTGCAAAAGTGACTTCCCCATCATCATGGGAAGGACTTGGTTAAGCATGTTTGATGCATGAATGGGTATAAGGAACCTATCTCTCGAAACATCTACGGAAAATAAGTTAGGAAAAATTGAGAAGAAGCATATTCCATGCATTGTGTACAACGATAACGGGTGCAATTACATGCAAATAATTTGATCAATGAAGAGTAGATACATTAAGGCATGCAATCAGTGTGCACAAGATATTAATATTCAACAGTGTCTATACATAGTAGCCACAAAGAAAGAGGGCACCCAGTGGCTGATAGCTGATTCTAATAGTAACACAATATGCATGGAACCAACTAAGAGTTTAACTTATGCATATGTTGAAGGCATGGCCAAAATTGAACAAGTCCATTTCCAACTCTCTAATGAAGGTGATGATAACTATTTGGGAGTGTTGGAGATCCCTGATCACTTCAAGCAGGAGCCCTTAGAATTAAAAACTTTATCAATCGGAATGGAGTATGCATTTTTAAAGAATGGTAAACTGGTCATCATTAATGCCAAATATTTTTTTTGTTCAAGAGTAAGTTTGGCATTAATGAATCCTAGAAGGCAATCACATAGGTGGCTAAACCCCGAAATGAAGCAAATAATTAAGGAGAAGATAGAGAAACTCCTCAAGGTGGGTTTTATCTCTCCAATCATGGATAGTAAGTGGTTTAACCCACTTGTAATTGTACCAAAGAAGGGTGGTAAATCGTGGGTTTGCATTAACTTTAGATTGTTAAATATGGAAAAATTTAAGAATCACTTTCCTTTGCCAATTGTGGATCAAGTATTAGACACCATATTCGGGCATTATTATTATAGTTTCTTGAACAGTTATAGTGGCTATAACCAAATCCAAATTGTACTAAAAGACCAATCCAAGACAACATTCACGAGTCCTTGGGGGACTTTTGCATACTATAAGATGCCATTTGGCCTATGTAATGCCCCTGCAACTTTTCAACACTTGGTCCTTAGTATCTTTCAACAACAAATCAGTAGTGGTGTTGAAGTCTTCATGGATGACTTCTCTACCTATGGAGCTACCTTTGAGTAAGCCTTGGACTGACTTGAGCAAGTATTGAAGAGATGTGTTGAGACAAACCTGGCAAAAGAACCATCTCATGGTCCAAAAAGGCATTGTGTTAGGGCATTGAATTTCACAAAAAGGAATTAAGGTAGACCTAAAAAAGATAAGGGTCATCCAAGGAATAACATGTCAACTAGAGATAGTTAAAGATGTTCGGTCATTCCTTGGACACACTAGTTACTACCGATGCTTTATTGAGAATTTATTTAAGATTGTAAAGCTGTTGGTAGAACTTACAAAGAAAGATTCACCATTCATTTGGACCAAGGAATGTGAAAACACATTCCAACAATTAAAAAGAAAACTCGTAGAAACACCAATCCTATGAGCACTGGATTAGTCCAAACCATTCCATATCATGATAGATGCATCTAACTATGCTTTGGGAGTAGTGCTCATGCAAATGGACTATAAGAAACATGAATATTATATTGTGGAGGCATAGTTGAATTACACCTCACAAAAAAAGAATTAATGGTAGTGGTGTCCGTGCTAGAAAAGTTTAGACATCATGTGCTAGGTTATAAGGTATTTGTACATATGGACCATAGTGTAATTTGCTTCCTTGTGAATAAGCCAATGGTGAGCCTTTGTGTTATATGGTAGCTTGTGATCTTGTAGGAATTCAATCTTACTATGGTAGATCAAAAAGGGACTGAGAATGTGGTTGTTGACCATCTTTCTTACTTAAGATGGGATAACAAAGAGGAGGAGAGTCTACTCTTTGATTAGTTTCTAGATGAACTTCTCTTTACTGGAACAATAAATGAACAAACACCTAAAAAAGCAATATGGTATAATGGCATCCTCACATATCTTCTTATTCAAGAGATGCCATAAGACTTGGATTTTAGGAAAAAGCAACAATTTCTTCATTAGGTCCAATACTTCATGGAAATCATGGACACCTTTATAAGGTGTGTGCTGATGGCCTGATCTGTTGGTGTGTCCCTGATGAACATCAATTGTGTGTTCTCCAAGATGCTGATGAAGGAGCTTGTGAAGACCACTATGTAGGGAGATGCATGACCATAAAAATCCTGATGGCAGAATACTATTGGCCTATAATCTTTAGGGATGTCCACAAGTTTATCAAGTCTTGTGAATGTTATCAACATGATGGAGGGATGACTGCTCGTATGGAAGGTCTTCAATAGTGGATTCAATGACTAGAACCTTTCAAGATATGGAGCATTGACTTGATGGATCCCATCACACCCATGTCTAATGGAAAAGCGTATATTATAGTAGTAGTTGACTACTACACAAAATGGGTTGAAGCAACAACTGTTATAGATTGCACATCATCCACTCCTGCTAGATTTATACAATAACATATTGTAAATAGGTTTGGGATGTTGTGTTCGCTAAGTTCTAATAATGGAACTGATTTCACAGGTGCCACATTTAGAAAATTAATGCAACACTTGGGGGTAGAACATAAATTAACAACACATTATCACTCCCAAGACAATGGTCAAGTAGAGGTAACCAACCAGGAGATTACAAAAATATTAATGTGAACCATTAGCAAATATAGGAAGGATTGGAGCAAAAAACATAATGATGCTCTCTAGGCTTACTGACCAACTTGGAAACTTCATATTAGATATTCTCCCTACAAGTTACTGTACAAAAAACTTCCAACACTCCTGGTTCAATTTAAGCTCTCTACACTCTCAATGGCCTACAAATTAAACCTTGACCTAAGTTTAGCATAAAAAGAAAGATTGATCAATTTGAATGTGCTAGATAAAAATCACTTAGTGGCCCTATCCTTGAATAAGGTGAATAAGGCATTCAACAAGCAACACCATGACCTTAGAATTAGGAAAGTAAAGTTTCAACCAAGAGATAAGTTTCTCTACTGGAACCCCACACATGTACCTCAAAAGGAAAAATTTTAAACATTGTGGGAGGGACCTTATATAATTGATAAAACCTTTCCCTATAGGGCCATGATAATTTACAAACCTGATAGCCCAAATAAAAATTAGTTGGTCAATATTCAACAAATTAAACCTTTCCTAGAACCAAGATAGGATAGTGTAAATATCGCCTCAACTAATGGACACCGACGTTCTATTTTTCGGATGTCATCTTTTCAAATTAGTCATGGGGAAGATGGCCATCTATGCTAACCATTACCATGTTCTCTTAGTCTTTCTACCTTTATGTTTTTCACATTTTTGATTTTACAAATTTTTGATTTTTAAATTTTTCTAATTTTACACCATCTTTAGTACCTTTAAACTTTCTTGATTATTTTACACTTTGTTATATATTTTACTTTATTTTGTTTCTTTTGATTGGGTGTGATATTTTCCATATTTTCTAATAAATTTACTTTATTGTCACAGGACACAATGCTATTGTTGTTGTTTACTAATGATGGTTTATGGTTAATGTGTGATTGTCGGTCTCTAATTTTTATTTTTGAATTTTGATGTCTGATGACTTTAACATGGTTTATTTTCATGGAACAAGAAGTGGGTCCATGTCATCTTCACATCCAATGATCTCTATAGTTTTCCTTGTTCTAGGAATTTGAGGTTCCTTTTTCATTAAAGAAACTTTTAATCAATCAGTAACCTTGGTAGTCTGGAATTAGGAAGGATCAAAAGGTTTGTAAAGGATGTGACTTCAAGGGGACTTAATACTCTTTGTACTCTTCTTCTTGCTTGAGTTCTTGAGTGTTTTTTTTACAAACTTCTTACCATTTCATACCACCCAATGTTAGGAAGACAAATAATGTCGTTGCATGGTGTGGTTCCCATTATTCAAAAAAAATGATGGAAATTCAAAGCACATCCCTTTGATACAAATAAGTCCTCACATGGTGTGGTTCCCATTTCAATAATAATAATAATAATAATGGGAATTCAAAGCATACCCCTTGGACAAATAAAAGGGCTACAAGCATTGGTTATGGGACTCAAAAGACATATACCTATGCCTAAAGGTTCTCTCTAACTAAGGTCCTCTCTCTCTCTCTCACTTTCTACTTCTCTCTCCTCCTCTTGGTGGAACGGTGGTTGTCTTGTGGGGATACTCTTGTGTTTTGAGTGGGTGGATCGATCTTAAAGTGATGATGTGAAGTCACTAAAAGTATATGGCTTTGGTATGAACCAAGGATGGAACTTCTCAGATCATTTTAACCACAACTCCACAAGGGACTACTTATGACCTCAATTTGGAACTCCATTCAACCTTCTCTATCATCCATCCATGCTACCATAACTCACTTCATTGCCAGGTTCTATGTTATGCTCTATGTCTTAGTCTAACATATCCGGTTTCTTGAGTGGATTCTTTTGGGTTGGTCGTTAAGTTGTCATGATCATTAAATCGACTATGGGGCCCATGGACTCCTTAGTTGAGGTTATGTAAGGGCAAAAAGGGCATGAGCCTACTATGGGGAGGATCCACTTGCATATCTTTTGACTTGATTAGTTAAGGTTCCTTACTTTTGACATCACTACAATCCTATATTTCATATTTTCCATTGTGTAAACTACTTAGCACTCCTTAATCTTTCATTACATTCATCCATTAAATTAATTTTTCTCCATTTTTTCAAATTTATGAACTTAAATGCCATCTTCTCATGATTTCATACTATTCTTGGTCTTCTAAGCTTTCATTTGATCCCAATTTCATCGAAAAATTCCTTGTATTTTGAAAGTTTGACCAAACTCAATAGTGGTCAACAGTTGTGCTGACGAGGCCTTGTCGATGTAGCCGACCACATCGATGAGGCCCTATCAATGAGGCCTCATTGATGTAGTGCAAAAATACTATATATACCACCAGACACTTTGGAATTTTTTGTAATTTTCTCATAACACACGGGGAATGTTTGCAATTTTTCATAGCCCAAAACCTTCCAGAGTCCATAACTTCCAAATAGTTTGTCCAAATCACTCCGTTTTTTGATCCTGCACTTACTGAAGGCAAGATCTTTATCATGGGGGATACAAACCTTAAGGTTTCTAATGCAGTTTTTGAAAAAATTTTCTAACTTTCCCAAGGGTTAGTAATCTTAATCATATATAAATATCAACTTTTTCCAAGTTAACCCTTCCAACAATCTTTGGGATGATTTATCAATGATAAGGCATAAATAGAAATAATAATTGAGGTAATTAAAGTAGCCATAATCACAACTTAGCCAAGTTTAACCAACCTCAAGAGTTAAGGTATCCCAATTATTTTATGGTTACACAATAATTATTAATCCATAGTTCTATTGTGATTATAGATGACATCCAAACAAAATGTCCACAAGAAGGAGAACCCTCAAAACCATGGGAGAAGCAACTTAGAGCTGGAAGGGGCTAGTAGGAAAAAGGCCAAGAACAACAAGAGGCAACCCATGCAAGAGGACATCTTCATGAGGAGCCTAAAGTGGAATCTATTCGATAGATTCTTGAAGAAGATGTGCCTACATAACAATCCCAACAAGGAGAAGTGCTTGGACCTGTGCTAAGGCTTGAGGTCACTCTAACTCAAGCTTACCTAGACATCATCAAGTCTCGAGAGATCCAAAGATAAATTCTTTAAGAGATAAAATTTAGGCCATTTTTGAAGAAATCTCCAGAGGATTCCATGACACAATGGCAAGCCTCTTCCATGTGGCCAGTTATCACATCTAGTGGGGAGTGGTACATGGAAGAGACCTATCTCTCCTGGAATAGTTGAAGGCTAGGGTCCATTGTAAAAATTAAGGACATTCAAGTGTCCTACTTGATAGAGGCCATCACACAGGCACTAGGGTTACCAAACATTGGAACATAGTTGGCAAAGATATTAACAAAAGATGATCTTGAGGCAAAAGGGAGTGTACCCAGTGATGCTACGAGGTGGATCATAAGGAGTATGGTGTGCTCACAATGGCAGAGAAGATTTATTTTAAGATTGTGGCCTATCACCTCAATCCAATGGTAAGGCCAAGTAAGGTGACTACTTTCTCCACTCGAGCATGCACCACTCTAAGTAGAAAATTTTCTGTTAACCTTCCACAGCTAATTTATTTGGAGATCAAGAAGCATTTCAATGAGAATGAATATGGAAGGAAGGCCTTTCCCTTTTTGTGCCTTATCAAAAAAAATTGCAAAAGAATAGGCATCATTCACTATTTTAATGATACTCTCAGGCATGCTCCCTTGCCTCATGGGTAGAAATCATAAAAGACAAGATGTCAAGAACCACTTAAGAAGAGAAGCTACTGCCACCACCACCCACTCAAGAAACCACATTGGAGGCCCTCATAACCCTTGAACATTTATAGAAAATTTGAGAACAGCTCTTGATTGAACAAGAGTAGCAAGTAGGAATGAGTGGGGCGAATCCATCTCTGTATTGGTCAGTAATGAGTCACCTTAATGAGGTGGCCCAAACAGTTAGCCAAATGGAGAGGGGTGGTTTCATTTTCTCTGTCCAAAGAACATATCTACCTTCGAGGTTGGATCCCAATGCTCAAGAGGTGATGGTGTCATTAGCAACACATCATATATTCAAAAAAATATTTAGGAATGTAACCACTTTCTTGGTGAGGTTGGAGGAATGTGAAGAGACAACTATCTTGGTGATGCAACACTAAGGGTAGGAGACAATGACATAAGTGGTAGCTGACCATCTAGTTGAAGCACTGAATGCACCTGTGGCATTTGTACCAGATGTATCTACACTTCAAGACATGTAGACATCTGTGGGCATGGTCTGCGGGCATGGTCAGCTTCATGTAGCTCAACATGAAAAATTATTGGAATGATAGGTAGGAATCAGGCAACCAACTTTAGACATCTTTGATCTACTAGAGAACATCACTGCAACCTAATTGGAGCTACTGAATGCAAGGTGTAGATGCATCATTTTGGAGGAGCAACTAGAAATGGTCCAAGAGCAAAATCAATGCTTGGTTGTAGAGGTTGCTGAACTTTGTGCCTAACTTGCAAAACAAGCAATGCTCAGCCCAACAATGACAAGAGATGAAGCTATCAAACAACTTTAAGAATGATTTCAAAAGGGTAAGGAGGAAGCAGTAATGGCCATCTTCAAAGAGTTAGTGGTAGAAGCTGAAACACACTTAATCAAAAAGGACTTGAATCAGATGCACCAAGAAAATGAAGCATTAACTGTGCAAAATTATCACCTGCAAAATGTTGATGCTTAGAGAGATCAAATGCAATAATTCATTCATCAAGAGTAGGAGCAACTTGCCAGAGTCAACACTGAATTGAGGAAATTAGCCATAGAGAACCATAATCTATCAATGGAGGAGGTATGCACCTTGGGACAAAAGTTTGCCATCGAAATCATTTTATGGAAGAATGAAGCTCTCAAGTTTGAGAAAGTGAAAAATCACTATAGGGACTAGGTTGGCTTGCAAAAGGAAATCAATGAAGAAAAATCTAGATGGTAAAGGAAAAAGTGAATAAAGCCCTTTAGTAACTCTAGCAAGGAAGAGAGATGTGGTATCCCATCCTTGATGGGATTGACACCTATAACAAAGTGGAGATCCACTTGAAGGAGTTGCAGATCGAAGAAATGACAACGTCTACGGAGTTGGCCAATATCCATTACACAACGCTAGCAATGCTGACAGTTAGATGATCGTAGTCAAAATTGGAGAAAAAAGTGGCTAGCTCATATCTGTTATATGAGGTTGAGTTCACTACTAATGTTAAACTCAAAATTCTCAAAGGATGATTCATAGATCAACAATCTATCGTTGACTACTGAGCTAGATGGATGAATGACTACTCGGAGTTGAAGAACATAGTGAGAGTGTTTGACATTAAATGCAAATTTTTTTTGCTCGGTTTGTTAATGCTAAGGAGTTATTTTTAGCAATCCCGTGTCCTTGGGATGTTCCTATTTCAACCCACATTGGGTAAGCTATGTGGATAGTGCATGATCCTAGGAGTAAGGAGGAGAAAATGAAAGCACTACTGGATGCTTTCTGCCTTCTACCTAAAGTTGTAGTAGTAGTAGGACAACCATAGCCACCTCAACCATTGCAAATGCATGAAGTCAATGAAGGTTTCTCAGAGCCTCAAGAACCACCATTGCCTAGGATCATTTGATCTTCTCTAACAAGCTTCACATCATCAAGGAATGTGTTGTTCAATTTTTGAAGAGTTGTATCATGGTGTTTAATTTTGTGTCCTGAACACCACCATTTTTTCTAATGTGTTGATCCATACACCTGGGNAGTTTTCATTTAGTTGTGGGGGTATGATGAGTCGTCATTGGTTGGTTGCATTGACACATCTTGCCCTATATTGATGAGGCCCCATTGATGTAGTGTCTATTCATTACTTATAAATATGTGTCTACCAACTGCATTTATGGTAATCCAGATTTCAGTAGTAGCAAAGCTCTTGCATTTTTTCCATTTGAAGCAAGAGTCATTGAGTGTATGCATCTTTATTAGAGCATTATTGTACTTGAGAACAACAGCATGTGTGACAATAAAGATGAGCTTTCTGATAAACCTTGTAGCACTTTGGATAGATTAGTTATTTTATTTATGCATTTACTATTTCCAATTATTTATTAAATGTTTTTATGTAATTATTAAGTATTTTTCAATTATTACATTCATGAGACAATTAAGCAAGGTAGATTACACACATAACTATGACTGCTTCGATCATAACACGTATTCGCTTGGTAATCCCAGCAGCGTTATCGTTTGGTACACCCAGTACCATAGCACTTGGTCACCCAGTAATAAATACATGGGTTTAGAATGTGTACAAAAAGTGGGAATGGATACTTATGTTAGCATTAGTTAAATGGTAGCTAATGAATGAAATTAGATTAGTTAATCAAATTCCTTTTACCTACATTTTGAGCACCCAAAATATAAAATATAAAATGATAAAAATCAAATTCCTTAGTTACACTTAACCATACCAACATACATCACAAGTATAATTGGGAGGATAATGATTGACCTTAAGGCTAGATTCACTTCCTAAAGTACTAGTGTATTGGAAATGACAAAGTCAATAGAATTCAATTGAGTCACGTGTAAACATGTTGTGATTCGTATGGTTGGGCATAGGGGTACCTCGCCACTCATCAATTACTATCTATAATTTCAATAATTACTTCATCATATAATCATTGAGTTGCTGCAATCAAATCTAAAGGGAGACCAATTTTATGCAAGCGCAACCATAGTTTTGTATGAAAAATTACTAAATAATATACTTTTGCAAAATCAATAAAATAAATAAAAAAATTTCTATTAGGCATTTTTGCAAATTCCATGCAATGTCTAAAAGTAACTAAGTGATCAATAATAGAGTAATTTTGTTTAAAACTTTCTGAACATATTACCTTATCTTGGTTTCCTTCAAATCTTGTGCTTAACATCTTTTACTTTAGCTCCAAAACTGATTCTCCTTTCTAATAGTGTGCCTAATATATTAGCAAAAATATTAGTCAAACAATAATTTGATAATTTTTCAAATTATTTTTATGCCCTTTTTAATACAACAATATAGTTTTACTAATTTTCCAATATTAATATAATCCTTATTCTATTGCTAAATTTAATTTGTGCCAAATTTCTCTATGAATAGAAAATCATGCCCACTTTAATAATTCTACAATCTGAATTCCCGAGTCTAAGTGCACTCTTTAATATTGTTAAATGCTTCTAAGAACATAGAAAGTATTGTAAGTGTTTGTTAGCAAATTTTCAAAGTTATGCACCCATAAGAATTAGGATATGCTAAGGCTTTCTAGACTAAATTTCTGCTACACGCTAGGTCTAGATGGTTTGTGGATGAGTGAAAGCCTAACCTCTTCAAGTAGCCAAGCTTAGCCTAAGTCTTCAACTTGAGAAATAGGTATCTTACTATCACCTCAAATGAATAATGGTTCTTACCAAAAGTATAATATACAAGATAAAAAAATAAAAATGAAAAAACAAAAACAAAAACAAAACTATAAATATATAAATTACATGTAAGATTTATCATTGTGAATTCCTAGTCTAAGGGAATTCTTTAATGGGATTAAATGCTTATGGAAAGATATAAAGTATTGTAATTGTCTGTTAACAAATTTGCAATGTTATACAACCATAAAAATTAGAATATGTTAAGGCTACCTAGATTAAATTTCTTAGCATCAAATCATTCATCATCATGTAATATAAATATATAAATCACATTTAAGATTTGGCAGTGAAAGGTTATGTAGCCACACGAATCACCAAATCATCCATCATCATGAGAGAGAAATATATAAATCGCATGTAAGATTTCTAAATTTGGAGCCTAGAATTGAACCTTTGACCTCCAAATCTATAATCCAAATTCTTAAGCCTTGTTGATCTAGTTAAATGTCGATATACCCCAAATTTTTAAACCTCATTAGACTAGTCAAGTAATTGAGATCGATAGTTGGAGCAAATCATCAATGTAGCACTAACCATTTTTTCTTATCCTTTTAACTTTCCATTCCCAAAATCATTTATGTAGCACTAAGATCCTTTATCTTAATTGAAAAGAGAAATGAAGTTTTAGCTCTTGAATATCACGTATGTCATTTTTTGCTATTAACATGTCATCATCATATAGAAAAGAAATAATGTATTTTTTACTTGTATTTTTAACATACATATAAGAGTCTTCAACACTTCTAATAGAGCCAAAATTTATCATGTGGTCATTAAACCTTTTATTTCATAGCCTTAGTTCTTGTTTGAGTGTATATAACAATTTTAATAATTGGCACACCATATACTCTTTTCCTTTTATTTCGTATCCTTTAGGGTGAATTGTATATTTTTTTCCTCAAGATTACCATTGAGGAATGTTGTTTTCACATCCATTTGTTCAAGTTCAAGATCATAAATAGTTGTGATAGATAAAAATGATCTTATGAATATTGATTTTACAACTAGAAAGAAGATTTCATCATAATTAATCCCTTTTTTTGAGAATATTCTTTAGCTATGATTGTGCTTTGTATTGATTTACAAGTTTTATTCTATACACCCATTTATTTCTAATGGGGTTTCTATCTCATAAAAGCTCAACTAATTTCCAAGTTTCATTTTTATGAATTGATGACATTTCAGTATCCATTGCTTATTTCCATTATGTATTTTACATAGATAACGTCATCATGATTATCCTAGCCTTATCCCAATAGAATGGGGTTAGCTACATGATTTTTTTCACTATTCACCTTTATGAAAAGCAAGAAATTTATTTATTTGTAGTTTTTTCAAATAATATTTGATCATTTTTTCCATGTTTTCTTTGGTCCTCCTTTCTATGGATTTTTTGGAATAATGATGTAAAAACCTTTGCCTATAGGCTCATTGTCTGATCTTCTTTGCATATGTTCAAACCATTTAAGCTACCATGCTTATAGCTTATCTAAAATAGAAGCCACTCAAAGACTTCCTCTCATGTCTATATTATGTAGTTTATCTCTTCTAGTAACATTCAACATGCATTGAAGAATTCACATTTTTGCCATGTTGATTTATTGTTCATGTCTCTTTTGTATTGTCCAACATTCAATATCATATGAGATAGCAGGCCTAATTGCTATCTTGCAAAATTTTCCCTTTAATTATATTGGTATTATTTTATCATAGAGAATACCATTAGTGTGTCTCTAATTTGACCATCTTGTGTCAATTTTGTTTTGGATATCTTTATTAATTTCACCATTTGATTGGAGGATTAATCCTAGGTAGGAAAACTGTTTGTAGCAAAGTACTTTTTACCTTGAATAGTTACTTCTATTTCACCTCTATTTATGCTCTCATTAAATTATATTCCATATATTTTGTCTTACTTTTACTAATTTTTAAGCCTTTTGATTCTAGAACATGTCTCAGTTTCTTTATTTATGACCCATAGTTTCTTGAGATGTATCCACCAATACAATATCATTTGCAAATAACATATACTAATGGATTTTATCTTGTATTTTCTTTGTTAATTCATCCATAATAATAACAAATAAGTATGGGCTAAATGCAGACCCTTGATGTAGGCCTACCATGACTGGAAGATCAAATGTTATTTTACAAGGTGTTCTAATTTTAGTGGTAGCTCCTTCATACATATCTTGAATCACTTTAATATATTTATTAGGGATTTTTTCCTCCATAGTGTACACTAATTAATATCTCTAACCACTATGTCATATGCTTTTTCCAAATTAATAAAGATTCTATGTATATTTTTTCTATGCTTTCTAAATTTCTCTATCAATTATTGTATCAAAAA
This sequence comes from Gnetum montanum, assembly GCA_015680685.1. Classification (NCBI taxonomy): domain Eukaryota; kingdom Viridiplantae; phylum Streptophyta; class Gnetopsida; order Gnetales; family Gnetaceae; genus Gnetum; species Gnetum montanum. The sequence continues at coordinate 47,392 of MNCI01027802.1, read as the reverse complement.
ATAGCCTCTATAGTTGATCTCCTTGGCATAAATCCAAATTGATTTTCTAATACTATTGATTCAATTCTAGGATGCAACTCTATGGATGTCTCCCAAAGCTTCATAGTATGGCTCATTAGCTTGATTCCTCTATAGTTTACACAAATTTGCATGTCTTCTTTATTTTTGTAAATGGAAACAATAAAATTATTTATTTAATTGTTGGATGTTTCTCCATCATTCAAAATCTTGTTAAGTAATTATATCCAAGAAACTCTTGTATCTTCTAATGCTTTTCAAGCTTCTATAAAAATATTATTTGGTTCAATAACTTTTCCATTTTTCATCTTTGATAAGGCAATCTTTACCTTAGAGAAGGAAAGTTCATTAACCAAACCAAAATTTGGTTCTTCTTCTTGGATGTCTTTTCTTGGAAATTTCTCATTTAATAATTCTTAAAAATAAATTTTCCACTTATCCAAAATTTCATTTTATTTTACCAAAATTCTATTATTTGCTTCCTTGATACATTTGACATGGTCAATACCCTTACATTTCTTGTTTCTCATTTTTTCCAATTTATAAATTGATTTTTATACTTCATTTATTTCTAATTTCTTATAAAATCTATCTAGGTCCTTATGTTTAACTTTAGCTACTACTATAGTTTCCTCCTTCTTTGCTATTTTGTATATTAGTTTGTTTTCTAGGCTACCACTTTGCTGACATTCCTTAAAGCATTTTTCTTATTTCGGATAGCATGTTGCACTTCATCACTCTACCATCATGTCTTCTTTGGTGTTGGTACATTTCTAGCCATTTTATGAAGTAGACTCTATAAGGTTGTAGTGGAGGAAGTAGATTATTACCAAAAAGAAAGAAGAGCTTAAGACTAAAAGAAGATCCCATGCTAAAAGAAGAGAGCATTTTAAGCTAAAGGGCTATGGAGGTGTTAAAGCTTGAATAGTGGTTTATGTTCCTTAAAGAGTTTTTAGATGTTGGTGCAATAAGCTCAAAAAGATATTTGGAACAATAGCTTTTGAAATATAGTTAAACAAGAAAGCTTAACTTATTACTTTAAAATAAAAGCTTCAGTTCTAGTTCCTTTTTGACTCTAGCACATAAGCTATTATTCAATCAAAGTCCTAAAATTGTAAAAATAATAAGATGAGCTATGGTAAGGCTACTAGATCTAGAAATTGTTTTAGCCATGAAAAACCCTATGATAAACAAGATTCATTACACTCACTTTAAACCTAAGACTCCCATTAGCTATAGTTTATTTCACTTTTGATCCCACCATTAGCTCCTTATAATAAGTGATGAGTCATGAATCTGTTGGCTCCAATATTAGGTACCTAATGTCAGAGCCCTGATATCGAATACCTGATGTTGGAGCCAGGAAGTGATATAAGATATATGATGTCATCCCCTCTGTGCATGCCTATAAATATAGCACTTGGGTGTACGGTTTAGGGGGACAAGAGAGAAGATAGTTTTAGTTCTCAGTTTTTGAGAGTCTTTCTTAGAGTTTTGTTATTCCTAGTACATGCCCATAGTGTGATGTTTGTAATCATACGACACCTTTGTTTGAGTGTGATGTACTTGGACACGTTACATGACTAGAAATAAAGATCAAGATTACTCCCATCATTGCAGCATCCACTTAGATTTTTATTTCTTTTAATTTTTAATTATTTACTTTTTCCTTTAGTTAATAATTTCATTTATTATTATTTACTATTCATGTCATTAAGCAGAATATGTACACCTTAATCACAATTGTTTAAGTGTAAGTACTTGGTAATCCAATAGTGTATCGTTTGACACATCCAGTGACATATACTTAGCAATCCCAGAGGTAGTCTCATGAAGTTGAAGATGTGTACAAATGATTGAGAGTAGATACTCATCGCACATAGGCTAGTTTAGATCTTATTTTCCATTGTTCATTAGCTTAATTAATTTATCTCTTTATTATCATTAGGAGTAGCATAGAATTAGACAACATTATATGCCTCACTTTGGACTGAACCATATGTGACAAACCTACCACTAGTCCAAGTGGGAAGACAAAAAACTGCAATCAAAGCATAATTGATGAGTCATAGTTTTTTAGGTCTTATTATCAGACCCCTGTTATTGGAACCCTGATACAACATACCAAGTTTGATAGGTCCTGATATCGGACCCCCGATATCGCGTACGCGATATCGCGTCCTACCTTATCTTCTATAAATAAGAGGCGGTGCACTTTGTTCCCAATAAATTAGTCCTTAGTCCCTTCTCCAAACTCTTGTAGTTTTTCCTTCTTAGAGTTAGAATTATTTCCCAATTCATGCCCGCAGTGTCATGATTGTAATTGTACGTCATCCTTATTCGAGTGTGACGTACTTGGACACGCACATGATCGAGAATAAAGATCGAGATTACTTCATCATTGCAGCATCCACTTAGCTTAATTAATTATTTATTTAATTTTTATTTACTGCTTTCATAGTTAATATTCCTCTACCTTTATCTCCTAGTAACGTGGAATGAGTACGACTTAATCACAAGCATTTAAGTGTGACTACTTGGTAACCTAGTAGCGTACTTAGGCCATGTGCTTGGTAATCCCAGTGGTAGTCATGCACGAGGTCCAAGATGTGTATGGATGATTAAGGAATAGATGCACATCACACTTAGGCTAGTTTAGATTCTCTCTCACTCTCTCTCTCCTATCCTAGTTAGTCGATTTCATTTACCATCATACCCAAGAGTAGCATTAATTAGGAACACATCATTCACCTCACTCTGGACTAAACCATATGTGACAAAGTTAATACTATTCCAAGTGGGAAGATAATGAACTACGATCTATGAGTAACCATCTAGATAGCACAACTAGCCCGTTTGTGGAGTTTGATCGGATTATGCGTGAAACGCTCATATTCGTATGGTTGAGTGTAGGGGTACCTCACCACTCATCAATAATGATCTAGATACCATAACAAGTCCCATCCATTGAATTCAACTAGATTGTGCATGAACACTTGTGATTCATATGGTTGAGTTTAGGGGTGCCTTGCTTACCATCATTGGTGCCATTACCGAGGATGATGCTAGTTATCTAGATTAGTTATATTATACATGATCACTGTAAAGGTATTAATGATATATCTTTTTGAAAATATTAACTCACACACATCATAATCCAACAATAATGTCTCTCTTACATGGTAGTGACAATGCACTTTATAGCGAATGCATTCATTAGAGAAATAATGAGGTATACAATGAAAAAAATTAGAGTGAACAATTTTATTTAGGGATTTCTTATGATCATGACCACCTTGATAACACTCAAAGACTACATTCACCTAAGACAAACAATCTTGGAGGAGATAACGTAACTCCTAAACTAGGGGATGCCTCAAGGCCTAAGAACTCCTCAAAACCTAGAAATGATAAATCAAAGGATCCTAAAGAATCCCATAGTAGTCATGGAAAACCTTTTAATTCCTCATCTTCCTCTTCCCCTTCAATGTCAATTTCTGATGAAGATGGACGTAGGTATGGAGATAAGGCTCTACTAAAGGGTTGGACTAAAAACCAAAATCAAACCGATGGGAAAAGTAAAAGATGTCATCAAGAACATAGACAACATCATCATGATCAAATGAATAGAGATAGAAATTTTCCTCACAACTTGTTTGGTGACGATGAACCTTTATTGGCCACTAAGAGCTTGATGCATATCATAGAGGCCATTATGATATCTCACAAGCATCACAAAAAGAGTTTTCTACCTAGGCTTGATATGGATAATATTCCTAAATTTGTAGGAGGCTATGATTTAGATCCAGAACATCATTTACAAGCCTTCCATGATGCTTGTGCTTTCTACAACATTGAAAGTGGATGAAAAAAGCTTAAACTCTTTCCTAGGATACTAATTGATAAAGTGAAAGTGTGGTATAGATCATTGAGATTGAATGAAATTTGATGATGGTTCACAATGTTGAAAATTTTCAATTAGAAATACCAAACCTATGTAAGGGTGTCCAACTTGAGGAGATGGATCCAAGAGTGGAAGCAAGAACAACATGAACCCTTGGACATGACCTTAGATAGATATTATGCCTTATTGAATAGATTCCTAGGCCATGATTTCTCCAAGGAAAGGCAACTTTCTCACATCATAGATGGACTTTGTAATGAAACAAGTGAGACCATGTCCTACGGTAATTATACGAGCTCCAAGCCCATCAAATCCAAGAGCTAATCAAGCATGTGGCAAAAAAAGAAGGAGAGATATGCAAATGGGAGAATGTCAAGAAATATCAATGGGACCCAACTCTTCAACAGAAAGAGGTCCATATTTATGGTAAGGAGAACAAAACTGCTCTTGATAAGGTGATTCCGCAACAAACCTTGCCAATATAGAAGTCTATTGATGAACTTGAGGCAAAGTTTAATATGATGTTCAAATGGACATATGAAAATAGTACAACTCTCATTGAGATAGTTGAGGAGAGGATCATGCAAAATAATCCAGGAAATCATAATAAATAGAGGATATAGAATCAAGAAATAGCTGGGAACGCTTTTCTACAAATGGGAAAAATGACTAAAGAAAGTGAGGCTAGAGACTCAACCATAGATGAAGATAATGGATGCGACATCTACATATATGACCATCTAAAGGGCCATTGCCTAGTCTTGTTACATATACAGGAGTATTGGGTAGGTGCCTTAAGTTTGAATTTTTTGTAGAAGCACATGCCTGGGAGATTTCCTCTCCCAAAAGGTAATTATAGATAGTCCCAAAACCAATCGTACCATCCTAGGTGGACTTATCACCAACCTCAACAAAGTCATCAACTACAGTGGTAACAACCATAGTCATGGGGGAGGCCACCACCAAATCAGTTGTATCCATTGAAATTGCATGGATATTATGTTCAACACCCTATTTCTCCAACTAGTTCTACATCCTCTACTTTAAATCACCACTACCACTCTCCTGAGTACCATCAACCCATGACATCCCTCGAAGGATCACCACCTTGCACCTCTTACCATCCATCCTACCATCGATATTCTCATACTCTACCTCATCCTATGCCACCACCAAGGACATGAGAAGGTTTTGCATCATAATATCAACAAACAAATGGTACTTGTGTTGCAAATATGCATAAACATGTTGATACTAGTGGGTCTTAATTGCAACATAGGAAATGTACCTTTTGGAGGAAAGGCCACAATCTAAAGCAAAAGACTCATGGATCTACCACATCATTTGAACTAGCTCCCTTTTGATGACCATTGTCCTTTGATGATACACAAGGGTCATCATCCATCATTACTCCAATCCCAAACCCAAATAATGAATATAATAGTGTGGGGAGACCAACAAATCCATGCATACCATATCATGATCAAGGATGCACCCGTGGGCTAGACATCTATCAAAATCACAAACCTGATATCCTAATCTACCAAACATTTAACAATCAATTGTGTGATCAATGATTTGCCCACCCAGCCACCACAACATCAAAAGACACCCAATGGCTAGGGAATGAACAGTTGCCAATGTTTTCTACATGCATGGATCCTATCTATTCACTTATTAATCCTTGTCATGGCCAAATGTTTAGTCATGGGGGTTACCCCCCATTCTAATCTTCAGGATTCTTAAGTGTTTTTCATCTTTTTATTTTACAATTTTTTGTCATTTTTCTATTTCTTTATCCAACTTTTCCTATTTCCTCCAATTTTTTCTAGTTGGTGTTTTCATTTTCTTTGTTGTGTAATATTGCTTGTGAATAAAATGATCATGTTGCCCATTGAGACCACCTCATCCATCCACCCATTTCTTTTTTCACCATGAGACTAAAAGTAACTTTATAATCATTGTGTCTAGATAGAAGAGTGTAGATCCAAGGTGGAATGTGGAGGGTGTGACATTAATGGAATTTGTGGATTCTCTTTGGCTACTTGTATATGTTCTATCATGTTGCTAAGTTTGTGATCATATCCTTGTAGATCTAACAAAAAATGGAAGTAAGAGTAACCTAAAATAACACTGAATAAACTTCTACAGGTCCCATTGGAAAGACATGTACCCATGCTTGAAGGTCGACAGCTTCTTAGAATTCAAAAAAAATGTGTGTGCAATACATTAGGTCCTCCCTTTGAAAAAAATGTCAAGTGATGTTACTCCCTGCAACTATGATAGTCTTATTGTTGTCTACCAATGTGATGAAACAATGTGATGTCATTGTAATGTGGTTTGGACTTGGTTTGAATCTTGGAAAGAAAGGCCCATGATTATTTAACCATTAATAATACATAAGGTTTTATTGTGACCATGGTAAGACACCTCATGTTCCAATTTCTACAATCCTTTCTATTGTCCATCTCATCTCATTGTGTGTGTGATCCAAACTTGTGGTTATGTGTAACATAGAGTTGTTGTCTTAAATTGGTGGTTTTAACATGTGTGTTTTGTTTCATAGGAAAACATTGCATTAAATTCCTTTAGTTCCTATGAACATTTTTAGGTGTGGTTACACAAGGGCATTATGGGCTAGAGCCTACTTTGGGGAGGATCCACTTATGTAACTTTTGTGACTTGTACTTGTTGGACACACCCACAACACTCTTTACCTTTCAAGTACTCAACTACTACATTTTGTCATTTTCCTTTTCCTTTCATTGATATGTTCCACAACATCAATTTAATGGCCTTTTTCTTGTCTCTTCCAAAGCTTTTCACATCAATGACTCCACCTTCTCACACATCCGATGCCTCAAACTGATTTTCCACTTACCCCAAACTATGAACCTAACCTCAAACCTTCTAACCAATCACAAAGCTTCAATTTCCATGCTTAGCTACCCCATATTTTGCTTATTATTGGACCCTAATGTCAACTACCTAATGTCAAGTTAGACATGACATTGGATACCTAATCTCAGGTACCTAACATCAGGTCACTCAAACTTATATATATATGACCACCATGGTAACCAAATGTCATTTTCATCATTTGTTGCTAGGGGAGTTCTTTAAATTTTTTCTCATGACCGAAAGCTCTATGCATTCACCTACAACTTGTGACATTTGACTCTCTACTACTTTTATTTCTATGCCATTTGAACCTATCTAAACCTAGAGTGTTCAACTTAGTTGTTGTTGGGGGGTGGGGTGCCAGGGGGATGGCGGGATGATGCTTGCATGGGAAACATTTCTTGATTTTCAATAAATTGCTATGGTTCGAAGGGTATTATAAGGGTAATAGTGTTAAAAAATGTAAGAATTATCATAAATAATCAATTGTATTAATGCCAAAAACCTTAATTTTTTCCACCCAAGCAACCATAATCATCATAACAAGCCACACATAAGGAAAAAGAAATCAATTGTGTAAGGTCGTGTGAGGAGATAGATACTTTCTGGGCATTTTTTTGAAAATTTTTCTAGCTCTACAATCATATGAACTAAAAAATTAATGAACTAATTAATGATAAAGAATACAACCGTAATAACACTTGATCTTTGCTTGATTGTAGAAGGCCCCAAAAAGAGGAGCACAAGGAGAACCTTCACAGAGGGCACCCAAATGCCCATGAGGTGATAAGGGGGTAGTAGGGCAAGTAGGTAGAACATGAAGAGTAGGAAGCCCAATCTTTTAGCATCCATGAAGAGGCTCCTGCTATTGGACAGTCGATTCGAAGAGAGGCCGTAGAACCACCAGCTCTCATGCAGGGACAACGTCTAACGTTGCCCCCTGATTGCCTTGCATCCATTCAACAAAAGTAGACAATAGTCATCATGGAGATGAACTTCAGACCATTTCTAGAGTTTTCCCCAAAAACATTTTGAACACAACTCCAGGCATCACCTCTGTGGCCCATTCTTTAAAACAATGGTGAGTGGTACCTTGGTGAGACTCACCAATTCTGGCACAATAAAGATGAAGGCACCACCATAAACATCTGTGGAGTTAATGTCTCTTTCTCAATCAAGGAAATTGTAGCTGCTCTAAATTTTCCAAATGAATGGGCTAAGGTGGCCCATTTATCCATTAGATATGACCCTGATACCAAAAAATTGTGGCTAAAATGGGAATATGACAAAGAAAATAAAACATATAATGAACTAACTCTGGAAGAGAGGACATACTTTAAGATCAATACATACCATATATTTCCCACCAAAGGATTCAATTGAATTTCAATATATGTGGCCAAGGAAAGTGCTATCTTAATAGGCAAATGTGTGGTCAATCTTCCCTAATTCTACTTCACTAAAATTCAAAGGCAGTAGAAAGAGAAAAGGGCAGGGAATCCAACACTCTCATTCCCTTGCCTAATTAGGAAGCTATGTAAACATGTTGGAATCATAAGGTACACAAATGATATTCCCAGGAAGGCTTAGAACACCTCCTTCACTGATCTCCTCAAACCTACGACACCAAGAAAAGATCTTGGGAAAGAACAAAAGTTGGAGAAGGAAGCAGAGCCTGAAGTAGAAGTACAATGTGAGCCTGAATAGTGCCTAGAAACATAAGATCCACCATCTCCACTACAAGATTATAGGCCCTCAATGAGCCATCTACAGAAAATCATTGAAGTTGTTAGCTGGGGAAGCAAAGATGAGTCCAATGTATTCAAGGTAATTAATGATGCCATACAACCCACTGTTTCAACCAATCCAACAATGGAAGAGATCTCATTACAATTAGGAGGAGAATCCTAGTAGTCTAGGTAAATCTTTGAGAATGTTGCATCCCTCTAGGTGATTCTTGAAACTAGAGAAGATTCCACAATTGTGGTAATGCAACATGAGGATGCGATAGATGTAGTAGAAGTAATCATGTATCATATTAAAGAATCATTAAATGTGCTTGTTGTGCTCCCGATAGATCTAACTGGGACAAGAGATGCACAAATGTTGGCTAGGACTTTGATGACTCTTGCGATGCATGAGGATGTATTGGATCAACTATTGTAGACACGACAAGTGATGACTACTATGTTTGACATCCCCAATGATGTCACTATAGCATAGTCAGACCTCATCGCCACCAAAGGAAAGCTAGTCATGGCTAAAGCTAGGGTAGAACATACAAAAGTAGAAGTGCAACAATTACAACAAGAGTTGGTTGCCTTGAGAGATGAACAATGGGATCCTACCTATTTTTTTGTGCTTGACCAGCTATAACAATTCAAGATAGAGCTGCTAGCCAAACTAACTAGGAGAGTGCAACTATAGAACAAGAAAAATAGAAAGTGGTCTAGAATGCCTCTGTTGCTAATGCATAGTCTCACACTTACAAAAAGGCATTGATTGTTGCACAGGAAGAAAATAAGTATCTTACCACTAGAAATTCAAGGTTGATCATAATTGAAAAGTAAAAGAATATTTTGGAGGAAAGTGTCCACCAGTTGAGAGAACAACTAGTGAGGGTCAACTAGGATATTAATAAATTAGCTAGAGAAAATAAAACCCTCTCAATGGAGGAGGTCTACGCTATTTGACAAAAATCAATGATAGAAATCAACACGTGGCAGAATGAGGCCAAGAAGTATGAAAAATTGAAAGAACACTTCCATAACCAAGTATGCATGTATAAAAAAATAAATAAAAAGGAAATCCAAATGGCTAAAGCCAACATTGGGTCCCTTTCCGCACAAAATCCTGAGTGGCAGCCAATTCTTAATAGCTATGCTTTGGTCCACTAGGCGGCAATAAAGAATAAAGACCTATAAATCAAAGATTTGAAAGAATACATGGCATTAGCTAACCTTAAATATGTGAACCTTACCATGTTAATATCAAGTTAGCCTTGTAGTGAGCTAGAGAAGTAGGTAGCAACCACTTATGCATCATATGAAAAAGAGTTTGTGGATAGAAAAGATGCTTTGCAAAAGCTCTATATAGCAAACTTGGAATTGAAGATCGTTAAAGCCAACTACCATTGACAAAAGCATGTTGCCTCAGACCTAGCTAGAAGATTAATAGATTACCAAGAACTTTAGGAAAAAAGCTAGGGCTTTGAGAAGGAATGACAGTAGTTTGTGGCTTGGTATGTAAAGGCCAATAAATGTTTCCACAACTGCCATGCCCTTGGGATGCACTTGCACTAGCATGTATCAGTTTAGCAACTTGGATGGTACATGACCTAAGAATGGAAGAGGAAAAGTTGTAAGCATTACTTAATCATTACAAATTTTCCAAGCCTGGCAACAAAGGGAAGCAACTAATGGAGGAGCCACTGCCTCTGGGAACTACATGAGCTTCCTAGTTTTTCATGTTATAATATTGTATTCTAATTTTTATGAAACATCACTACAACATGTAAGAGTCAATTATTTTGCTTGATTGTTGTTTGAGTCAGTCAATAATTCCATACCTTCCTAATATTTTGTAAAGAACTTGTTCCTCATGTTTTTTAACAAGAGGACTAGTTTTCATTCAGTTGTGGGGGTATGATCGGTTGTGAATCTATCAGCTCTGATATCAGGTACCTGATGTTGAAGACTCGATATCAGATACTCTATGTTGGAGCTAGGAAGTGATGTCAGACATCTGATGTCATCTCCTCTATGCATGCCTATAAATACAACACTTGGGTGCATGGTTTAAGGGGATAAGAGAGAAGATAATTTTAGTTTTCAATTTTTGATAGTCTTTCTTAGAGTTCTATTATTCCCAATGCATGCCTGCAGTGTGATGTTTGTAATCATACGACACCTTTATTCCAGTGTGACATACTTGGACACATCAAATGACTAGAAATAAAGATCAAGATTACTTCCATCATTGTAGCATCCACTTAGATTATCATTACTTTTAATTGTTAATTATTTACTATTTCCTTTAGTTAACATTTTCATTTATTATTATTTGCTATTCCCGTCATTAAACAGAATGTGTACACCTTAATCATGAGCATTTAAGTGTAAGTACTTGGTAATCCAGTAGTATATCATTTGGCACATCCAATCACATACACTTGGCAATCCTAGAGGTAGTCTCACAAATTCCAAGACATGTATGGATGATTAAGAGCAAATACTCATCACGCATAGGCTAGTTTAGATCTTATTTTCAATTATTCATTAGCTTAATTAATTTATCTCTTTCTTATCATTAAGAGTGGCATAAAATTAGACAACATTATATGCCTCACTTCAAACTAAACCATACATGACAAAGCTACCACTAGTCTAAGTGGGAAGACAACGAATTACGATCAAAGTAAAATGATCTAGATACCATAACTAGTCCCATCCATGGAATTTGACTTGATTGTGTGTGAATGCTTATGATTCGTATGGTTGGGTGTAGGGGTACCTCATTGCTCATCAATAAGGATCCCAGATTATGAAGGTAGAGAGGGCTTAGCAAAGATATTTAAGCTCCAGAAAACAAAGGAAAGGAAGCTTCATAAGTCATTATCAATGTATCTAGCTTATTAGAAGTGTTATGATTGCAATGGCTTCAAGAATAGCTTAGCATAAATATGTTGGCCTCATAAGCTACTTCGATCAAGCTTTGATGTGGAAACTTTAGATAAACGATGAAAAGTCTAAGCTACAATATTGTGTGTAATAAGGACCAAAGACAACTCATAAGCTTTATGGGATTGGTCCAATAAAGAAATTTTGGACATTTATAGATTCTCATCTAGATGAGATTCACCCATTTAGGTGCTTAAAAGCTCATATTGATCTTCCAATGTCACATTAGCTTTCCCACATGTCAGCTTTCCACATCATCTTCTCTCCACATTAGCATGCTATTGAGCCTATTCATAAGAATGATTTTCATCACTACAAACTCACTTTGACATGGGACAAGATTCCATGTTAGCATCTAGATGGAGCTCATTTTTTTTATCTAGATGAGTCTTTTCGCCTCTACCACATCATCTTCTATCCATGTTAGCATGACATTGACATGGTGTTAGTAGTGCCATGATGACTTTGCCACTTCAGCTTTCCACCACGTCAACTTTTTGAGTCATTTTGAAGGATGAAATTTCTCCTATACAAACCAGCTTTATCATGACTCATGTCAGCATGTTAGCAATGCCAAGTTATCATATAGATGAAACATCATTTTTCATCTAGATCGGTTTTGCTTCCTCTGCCATATCAACATGATGTCATCAGTGACATTAGCAAAATTCCATGTCAACTTGTAGAGCTAGTTTTTAAGGGCAATTTCAATCTCTATAAACTCACTCTACCATGTTATCATTAGTGACATTAACATTATGTCACATCAGCATGTAGAGCCATTTCATGAAGTTAAAATTCAGTTTGATGAACTAGCTTTCCTATATCAACATAGTGCCACATCATGGTTGCCACTTCAACACCTCACTACATTTGCACATAGAGCTCATTCATGGGCCACATTCCAACCTCATTAAAGAGCACATGGGGCTTGATGCATTGAATCAAATCATTAAAAAGCATGTTGTTACAAGAAGTTACTCAACAATTAGAAATTAAATATCTCTAAAATTAATTTCAATGAACAATGATCTCTTAAGGGAATACAGTTACCATTGAAGGAGCTCAAAATGTGAAGGATTTGTAGGATAGTTATCCAACATCCTATATTCATAGGACAATTGGAAACTATACCATTTAATTTCTATGCTAGTTTTAACTAAATTCTTGTAGTGATTGTAACTAATTTTAGTTTTTCATGATGTTGTAACTATTGAACATGACACTTGGAAACTGTAGTATCTAATTTCTATAGTAGTTGTAACTAAATTCCGGTAGTGGTTGTAACTAATTTTAATTTCCTATGATGTTGTAACTACCAAGAAGCCACTATAAAAATAGCTTTAAGGATGGAATAAAAAGGGAGGAAGAACTTGAAAGAAGAAGTATTGAAGATTACTTGTAAGAATGGCTTGTAAGATTACTGTGTTTGGCATTTAATTTTGGGATTTTCTGATTGTTCTTATAGCTCTATTTTCCTACAATTCTAGACTTCTATTAGTTATCCATGTAAGAATTTATATTTTCCTTTGAAAAACATCTTGAGAAATTTAATAATAATGTCTTTATGTTCGAGTCTAGAGTATCTAGAAAATCTTTGATAGTTGAGCTGACCTGAAATAGCTTCAATTTTAAAGTTTTTCCTTCATGTACAATCTAAAATTATTATACCCTTTTTGATAGCTCTATTATTACAATTCTTGAAAAATATTAACTAGCCATATATTAGCTTATATTTTTTCTTTTACAAAGCATTTTGATAGGTTAATAGGAGTGTCTTTTATGAAATTGCTTATTAAGCTTAGAGGGTTTGAACAATTTGTAACACTTTGGGTTGAATTGAAATAGCTTTATTTCAAAGTATTTTCTCATGTTCATTTTATCTTGCTTAAAAATTTGAGATTCCACAGAAATATACTTTCTTTCTTCTTTTCTTTTAAAATCCATTGAATCTTTCTTATTTTTAATTTTCTTGCAGATCTTTCTCTTTAAGGAAAACTAGGAATAAATTTTTCCAGAATTGTGCTTAAGCATTTAGGTGAAATTTTATTTGTTTCAAGAAATGTACTATAGGGACTGTATAGAGTAGGTGACTTGAAAAAATAGGAACTTTTAATGACTCATAGTATTCAACAAAGTTAGTTAAATTTTTATTATAATATCCAGTTACAGTTTTATAAGCAAACCCAATCATTTCAACATTCACAATAACAAACACACATCTACGCTTAGTTTGCTCTATTACCACTAAGTTTATTTGGAGGTATTTGGGCCTTGGTATTTCTAGAGATCAGCAAACACGTAAACTTAAGTTTTAAGGAATACCTTCATTTCCCATGATCCCAATCATGAGACTCAAGGAAAATGTTCATGGTCCCAAATGATCACCAATAGTTCTTTTTGGTGCTAGGGGGGGTAAGAAAATCAGCTATTATTTTGAGTTAATGACCAAAAAAATTGGTAGTTTAGGAGATTTTGAAAGCCCTAAAGAATTTTTTTTATTATAAAATTGAATTTTCATTAGAGGAAGAACAAAAAAATGTTTTTGAGTTTGAGAAAAGTAGTGCAGTAAAAACTAGAAGGACAAGATGTTTGCCTCTTCTATTTGGTTTATCAATATTTAGGAGAAGGTTAAAGAAATATACGAGTTCAACCATCAAAAGTAATCCTAATAGGATGGCGAATTCACAACTAGGGAATCCTTGGTAAGGAGTTACACCATTAGGGTTTGAAAATTAAAATGATATTTCTAAAGTAGTTCATAAATATTTTCCTAAGCCTTTTATTCTTGGAAAAGCTTACTTGGCTAAAGAATACCTCCACTTATTTGAGTTAGCTTTAACTCATGCAAATATTCAATACCAAGACCAATCTTGCAGGTTGTTTGTAGTAAATTTAAAGGATATGGCTTACATTTGGTATTCAAACTTGCCAAGTAATATTATTATAAGTTGGGATGATATGAAAAACTTTTTCTTAGACAAGTTTAGTAATCAATTAGATTAATAGCAATTATATTGTGAACTAGTACAAGCTAAGCAAGTAGTTAAAGAGTCAATTAGAGATTTCAACATTAAATTTCTACGAATTTGTGGGCTCTTTCAAAGATAGTATGTACCATCAGATGAAATGCTTAGATACACTTATCTTAAGGCTATGAATCCCAATATTTCAATCTCATTAAGGAAAACTCTAAACTTGTTAACATTGAATGATTACTTTAGTGAAGGTATACAATTAGAAAAATAGCTGAGCTTGAATAATGAAGAAATTATCATAGCTCAAAAAGGACAAGAGAAAATTATAATCCTTGTGCAAAATTTTACCCAACTTTAAAGCATTACAAAGACCATCTTGTATTAAGATAGAGCAAGAGTTAGAAAGTAGAGAATCTGAAAAAGGATAGTTAATGGTAGAGTTGTCCAACAAAGTAGTGAAACTACAAAGCTCTTTGACAAAAGATAAAATAAAGAAGAAAAAGAAAAATAGAAAACATAAACATCAAGACACTAAGTTAGCAGATGATGAGGATGAGAGTGATGTTACTGTGTCAAAATTCCTTGATATTGAATTTGATAATGAGCTATCTAGTGTTCATTACGAAAGCAAATCTTCTGAGAATGGATCTAGTGATACCTCTTTTCTTTCGAGTTTGAAATAGGATATATCATTAGATGAAGAGTGTAATAACAATGAAGAAAATAGATATAATTTGTGATCAAAAGAAAATTTAATGACTTCCAAGCCTCCAAACATCATTTCTGATCCATTTACTACGAGGAAGGTTTTTCAACCAAGTGCAGAAGAAAAAAAAAATAAAGAAGATCGAGAAGAGCAAAGTACTCAAAAGCAGACTTTTAATAAATGGGTGAAGAAATCAAGATTTTATGAAGATGGAGAATATAATCTAATTGAGGATCTTAAACATGTCAAGGGCAACATTAGTATTTATCAATTGTTATGGATAGAAGATCAGCAAAGATAATCTTTAGAGCTTATTAAAGCAAAAAGGAGAGTTGAAGAGTTAGAATTAAGTTATGTGTCTAACATTGATAAGAGAATAAAAACTAGCTATAATTGTACTCTTGATAAAGAAGTTCCTCCTTTTCTTTTGACAATGAAGTTAAAAGATAAATATCTACAAAATTGTTTGGTTGATTCTATAGCTACATATACTATTATGTCATTATCTATATGTAAAAAACTTAGTTTGATTCCTGAGAAATCCCAAAAAAAAGATTATTCAAGTAGAAAAAAGTAGAGTGAAGATTGTGGGTTAGCTGCCAAATGTTCTATTAGAAATCGCTTCTAAACCCTATAAAAAAAGTAGAGTAACTATTCAAGTAGCAAAAATCCTAGTCTTATATAGTCTTTTATTGAGTAGAAGTTGGAGTAAAAATCTCTTAGGTTACATATCAAAAAATTATTCACATGTGTTGATACCTTGAAAAGAAAAAGCAAATCAAATATACATATATAGTGAACCTTTGATGATTGAAAACATTACATTGAATGGTAAAAACAATGTTGTTGAAACTAGAGCTTTTGAATCCAAAATTTACACACTTCAAGAAGTTTATAACTTGGAAAAAGAGAGATCTCAAGATAAGAACAAGTGGGAGTTATGCTTTGATGGTTCTTATAACTCCAAAGGTGTAGGAGCTATAGTAGTTCTAGTAAAAGATGATTCTCCAAAAATTTTAAAGGCAGTTCATCTGTCTTTCCCTTGCACTAACCACAAGGCTAAATATGAAGGTTTGAGTATTGGAATTAAAATAGCATTGGAAAAAGAAATCAAGATGATCATGATAAAAGTAGATTCAAGGATACTTTATGATCATATTAAAGGCAATTGCATAGTAGAAAGATCATTCTTGCGGCCTTATAAATAACTTGTCTATAAAATGCTAGACTAGTTTCATCACTATAAAACAGAACATATATGTAGGGAAGATAATCACTTAGCAGATGATTCAGCAAAGGTTTCTTCAACATTAGATTTAAAAAGGATAGAGAATTCTAAAGGGGTAGTAATTGAGAATGAATATTAGCCATCAACTAGATAACATAAAATATTTCCGGGTATGTGAAGATGATGATCAATTTCTCAAGTTCTTAAAGAATAAGCAAGAATTTGAAACTCAAATCCTACCCAAAATAGCATTATTATTTAAGTAAAATTTCATTTCCAAAAAGGTGATTGATTATGAACACAAGTTTAGCTAAAATCCACTTATGGAAAAAGATATATAGAATCTAGATGATTAAGCTTATGAAATAGTGAATCTCAGATTTATTGAAATACCAAAGATTGTAAAAATTACAAAGGAAAAGAATTCTAATTTTAGGAAAAAATTATTATTACTGTTAAAAAAATAATTTAGGAAATTGTTCTTATTCTTATAATGACCTTAAGCTTTTAGAGTAGATGTGATGACACGTAAAATTCCTTTGATAAATGGTTGTAAGGTAGTTAAACAAAAGTAAATAAAATTCAATCTATTACTTGAACCAACTATGGAAGCTAAGATCAAGAAGTTATTGCTAATCTAATCGCAGTAAGGAAGAAGAACAGTGATATCAAGCTTTGTGTGGATTTAAAAATTTGAATGAAGCCTCTAAGAAAAAGATAAATACCCACTTCCTAGAATTAATGAGATGTTGATTAAAGCATTAGGGTGTCAAGTATATTCTTTCCTAGATGGGTTTTTAGGCTACAATAAGATTATGGTAGATAAGAGTGATAGGTATAAAACAACATTCATCACTAAGTGGGGGACTTTTGCTTACAAGAAAAATGCCATTTGGATTATCAAATGCTAGAGCTACCTTCTAGATAGCTATGGATTTGGCTTTTAAAGATTTAATAGGCAAATTCATCATGGTTTATTTGGATGATATTATTGTTTATTCAAAGGGGAAGGAAGATCATAACAACCACCTTCAACAAATTTGTGAAAAATGTCATGAATATGGTATTTTATTAAATCCTAAGAAATATATGTTTGGGGTTAAGTTTGGAATTTTCCTAGGTCATGTAATTTGTTACAAAGGTATTGCTATAGATGACTCATGAATTCAAGTTGTACAAAATATTATGCGTCCAACAAATAAAAAGTCTCTTAGATCTTTCTTTGGAAAGATAGATTTCATAAAGAAATTTATTCCAAGATTCACTGAAATTACTAAACCTTTAAAGAAACAAGTATTCAAAGTTATTAAAGTACTTCTACATTTCAAGTATTACTTGAAAAGGTGATTGGTTCATATTATGTTAATAGAGCCTGCAGTTAAGTAATTCTTATCTTAAAATGAAGTTGGATTGAAAGAGGGGAGTGGCTTATAAAGCTTCAAGGTTTCAGATCTCCATTAAAAGTATGTAAAACTATTAAGGGAATGGGATTAGCTAAGTTAATGGTTAAAGAAAATGAAATATGTATATTATGGACTTACGAAGGAAATTGGCACGATGAAATTTTAGAATTTCTTACTACAAGGAAGGTTTCCAATAATTTTAATGCAAGTTACAAAAGAGCTTTCTTCAAAAAGGTAAATAAATTCATGGTTAAAGATGGAATTTATATAGAAAGTACTTTAAAGGGGTTTTGTTGGAATGTGTTTATAATGATCAAATCAATCCTATTTTAGAACAATTTCACGATCACGTTAACCTATTTTATGAGTTTCCTAAGTCCACCATGCCACATATACTCCATTATACTCCACTATGATTTTTATTGGGCTAGCATGTACCAAGATATTAGCTTGATGATTCAAAGATGTTATAAATGTCAAATTAATGGACCAAAAATCAAAAACGCTAGAGCTCTTTTAAAACCAGTAATTGTAGATATGCCATTTGAACAATGGGGCTAAGATTTTATTTGCATAATTACTCATTCAAAGGTAGGAAGTAAATTTATTCTTATAGTTACTAATTATTTTACTAAATGGTCTGATGTAAGAGCTCTAGAATAGTTCAACATTGAATGTAATTAAGTTCTTAGAAGATCAAATTCTAAATCACTTTGGTATGCCTAAAGTTTTGGTTTCTACTAACGGACCTATTTTTCAATCCAAAGAGTTTATCAAATGGGCATAAAAAATCCATTTTTCTATTTTATTCTTCTATTTATTATCGTTAGGGAAATGACTTAGCTGAATCTAGAAATGAAAAGCTTATTTCCTATATCAAAAAGTATATGGAGGGGAATTTAGGAAATTGGATTAATTATTTACAATCTACATTATAGATTGATCGTATTAGATTTAAAAGGGCAATTAGAACATCATCTTATAATTTGATTTATGGTTTTCCTACAAGAGTTATAAATAAAATTGTAAGCTTGGCTTCATATTTTGTGCAAAAGTATAGTGAGAAAATGGATCAGGATAGAAATTTCATGGTCTTACTAATTACAAGAGAAGCTGAAATGGATAGAGTTAAGGATAATTTATTAAAAAATGTTTATCAAATTAAAATATGGTTTGATAGGAAGGCTATGAAAAGAACTTTTAAAGTTAGCGATCTTGAATTATTATGGAATATGAAAAAGTCAAGTAAAATTTTAACAAATGGGTAGGGCCATTCTAGATCAAGAGACAAGTATTACAAGATGCATAGAAAATCTCTAGATTAAGTGGAATAGAATTGAAGCTTCCTTTTAACGTCCTATACATTAAGCACTATTTTGGATAATCACCCACAATGTGATAGATCTCAAAAATAGGAAGAGTTATAAATATGTACATAGTGGCAATTGTAAAAAAATAAATTCGCTATAATAAAAACTACTACAATGTGTTATTGAAATCAAATGGACTATAGTGGAATCTACAACAAGCGCATTAAATAAAGAATCTATATTGGAATCACATAAGTTAATTACATGAGTAGTGGGAGATTTCAAGAATTTAATTATATAAGGAGCTATAGATAACTAACCTTAACAAAGAAAATCAACTTTAGTTTTCACTAGAGTTAAGAGAGAAATTCAGCTTCAATTTTAAAGTAAGAGCGGGCTTGGAAAATGCAAATTAAAAGGCCTTTTATTCCATACATGACTAGTTGTTGTCTAGAACACATTTTAAGGGCTTTTTGGAAAGCAACAGCTTGTGGGGCTTCCTACGATAGCCCTTTCTTGACTTGGCTTTCAAATGAATTTAAATTTCTTACTAGTGGTTGCTCTATTTACTTCAATTTTTAGGGTGAATTCTACCAATGTGCAACAAATGTTGGACATTAGGAAGAGCCTAACCAAGCTAATTATTGGGAAGAAGCTTTCATTTCCTAGGACATAGAGGAACCTAGCTATGAGGAGCATCACAAGTTAGTAACAAAGAAGCCACTTAAAGAAGGAAAAGAGATAATTTTTAGTAATAATTCTACAAAGGATAATGTGGAGACTAAAGAAGTGGAACATTGATAAAACAAGAGGAAGAGAAGAAATCTTGGATTATAATAGAAATTGAGTATAATAGAATTCATGACAAGAGGATTCCTAAGAGGATAACTTTAACCATTCTCTTTCCTTCTATTGAGTAGCTTATGCTATAGCTTCACTTGTATAGTTTTCATTTTTGTTTCTTACAAAAGGGGTTTTTATACCACCAAACCTTAAGTTCAATGGGAATTTTCCTCCAAAAAGATTTACTATTTTCCATTGTAAAAAGCTAGATAAAAAGCTTTAACTATAGTTAAATTAAACTAGTATTTTTTTAGTTTAAATTGGGAATTGCATAAATTTCTTTAAGAATTTTAAGTAGGGCAAGCAATATTGGTACATTTCTAGCCATTTCATGGATCATACTTTATAAGGTTGTAGTGCTAGAAGTAAATTATTACCAAAAAGAAAGAAGAGCTTAAGACTAAACAAAGATTTTGTGCTAAAAGAAGAGAGTGTTCCTATGCTAAAGAGCTATGGAGGTATTAAATCTTGAATAGTGGTTTATATTTCTTGAAGTCTTTTTAGATGCTTGTGCAATAAGCTCAAAAAGATCTTTGGAATAATAGCTTTTCAACTCTAGTTAAACAAGCAAGATTAACTTATTAATTTAAAACAAAAGCTTCATTTCTAGTTCCTTTTTGGCTCTAGAACATAAGCTATTATTCAATTAAAGTCCTAAAATTGCAAAAAGAACAAGATGAGCTATGTTAATGCTACTGGAACTAGAAATTGTTGAAGCCATGGAAAACCCTATGAGAAACAAGCTTCATTGCACTCAATTTAAATCTAAGACTCCCATTAGCTATAGTTTATTTCACTTTTAGTCCAACCATTAGCTCCTTATAATAAGGATTCGAGATTATGAAGGTAGAGAAGTCTTAGTAAAGCTATTTAAGCTCTAAAAAAGAATGGAAAGGAAGCTTCATAAGTCATTATCAATGTATCTAGCTTATTAGAAGTGTTATGAGCATAATGGCTTCAAGAATAGCCTAGTGCAAATATGCAGACCTCACAAGCTATTTCGATCAAGCTCTAGTATGGAAACTTTAGATAAATGATGAAAAGTATAAGCTACAATATTGTGTGTAATAAAGACCAAAGACATCTAGTAAGCATTATGGGATTGGTTTAATAAAGAGATTTTGGGCATTTGTGGATTCTCATCTAGATGAGATTCACACATTTAGATGCTTAAAAACTCATCTTGCTTTATTGATGCTACATCAGTTTTTTCACATATTAGCTTTCCACATCATCTTCTTCCCACATCAGCATGCTATTGAGCCTATTCATAAGAATGATTTTCATTGCTACAAATCCAATCTTCCATGTGGCAAGTTGCCATGTTAACATCTAAATTGAGCTCATTGTTTTTATCTAGATGAGTTTTTCTAGCCTCTACCACATCGTCTTCTATCCATGTTAGCATGACATTAGCATGATGTTAGTAGTGTCATGGTGACTTTTCCACTTTAGCTTCCCACCATGTTAGCTTTTTGAGTCATTTTGAAGGATGAAATTTCTCCTCTACAAACAAGCTTTTCCATGGCTCTATGTTAGCATGATGTTAGCAATGCCACATCAACATATAGATGAAACACCTTTCATCTAGATGAGTTCTGCTACCTCTACCATATTAGCATGATGTCATCAGTGACATCATAAAAATGCCATGTCAACTTGTAGAGCTAGTTCATTGGGGTGATTTTAGTGTTTATAAACTCACTCTACCACATCAGCATCAACAACATCATTGTAACATCAACATTGCACCACATTAGCATGTAGAACCATTTTGTGAAGTTAAAATTTAATTTGGTGAACTAGCTCTACCACATCAACACAGTGGCACATCATCGTCATTACTTCGACACCTCACTACATTAGCACATAGAGCTTGTTTGTTAGGTTACATTCCAACCTCATTAAAGAGCACATGGGGCTTGGTGCATTGAAACAAATCATTAAAAGGCATGCTGTTGCAAGAAGTTACTTAGCAGTTAGAAATTAAATATCTTTAAAACTAAATTTAATGAACCATGCTCTCTTAAGGGAATGAAGTTATCATTGAAGGAGCTCAAAATGTGGAGGATTTGTAGGATTGTTATCCAACTTTCTATATGAACAAAACACTTGGCAACTATAGCATTTAATTTCTATGCTATTTTAAGTAAATTCCTATAGTGGTTGTAACTACTTTTAATTCCCATGATGTTGTAACTATTGAACAGGACACTTGGCAACTACAGTATTTAATTTCTATGGTAGTTGTAACTAAATTCCCATAGTGGTTGTAAGTAATTTTAATTTCCCATGATGTTGTAACTACCAAGAAGCCACTATATAAAGAGCTTCAAGGGTGGAATGAAAAGGGAGGAAAAACTTGAAAGAAGAAGTATTGAAGATTACTTGTAAGAATGGCTTGCTAATTGCATCATCAATTCAGTTGCTTTGTTTAAATCTTGTTAGCTATTTTCTTCTCATTTTATCTTAGTTGCTTGGCTAACAGTTTAGATAGTACTATGCTTGGCATTTAATTTTGGGATTTTTTGCTTCTCTTATAACTCTATTTCCTTGCAATTCTAGACTTCTATTAGCTAGCCATGTAAGAGCTTATGTTTTCCTTTGAAAAGAATATTGAGCAATTTAATAGTAATGTCTTTATCAAATTTCTTGTTCAACTCTAGAGGGTCTAGAAAATCTTTGATATTTTGAACTGACCTGAAATAGGTTCAATTTTAAAGTTTTCCCTTCATGTACAATCTTGAAATTGTTATGCCTTTTTTTGATAGCTCTATTATGCAATTGTTGAAAAATACTAACTAGCCATATAATAGCTTGTAATTTGTCTTTTATAAAGAATTTTGGTAGGCTAATAGGAGTGTCTTTTATGAAATTACTTGTTGAGCTCAAAGGGTTTGGACAATTTGTAACACTTTAGGTTGAATTGGAATAGCTTTCTCTTGAAGTATTTCCTCATGTTCATTTATCTCACTTAAATGTTTCAGATTTTATACAAATATTCTTTCTTTCTTCTTTTCTATTAAAATCTATTGAATCTTACTCTATGTCTAATTTTCTTGTAGATCTTTCTCTTTGAGAAAAACTAGGAGTATATTTCTGTAGAATTATGCTTAAGCATTTAGGTGAAATATTATTTGTTTCAAGCAACTTACTATAGGAACTATATAGAGTAGGTGACTTGACAAAATAGGAACTTTTAATAACTCATAGGTATTCAACAAGGTTAGCTAAATTTTTATTATAATGGCTAGTTATAGTTTCATACACAAACCCAATAATTTTAACATTCACAATATCAAACAAACATCTATGCTTAGTTTTCTCTATTACCACTGAGATTATTTGGAGGTATCTGGAGCTTGGTATTTCTAGAGACTAGCAAACACCTAAACTCAAGTTTGAAGGAATACCTTAGTTTTCCATAATCCTAGTCATGAGACCAAAGGAAAATGTTGGTAGTCCCAAATAGTTACCAACATTTGGGATGTATGTTTTACCTTTTATATCACCCAAAATATTCTTTTTAATTTTCTAAATGTAGCTTTCCATCTTGCCCCAACTTAAATTTGTAGAGTAATCCCAATTTCAGGCCACTTCATGAAGCAATTTTTCTATAAATAAGGTGATGTTATCTTCTTTGAAAACCCACTAATTACCAAGATTTGGAAAATAAATCTCTTGATGTTAATTTTGAGATTTTTTTGAAATAAAATGAAAATAATTAAGATTTGATTTACTACAAGTTGTGATATTACAACATGAGTCATGGTCTTCCATTATGAATTAACCATGGATTGAGATTCTTTATCATAATTTGACCATGGGTTATGATTTTTTCACCATGAGTTGATCATGGATTTGGCATGTTCACCACAAGTTGACCATAGGTTGTGGTAAAAAATATCAAAATTTTTAGTTAACTTTGCAAGCTCATATCTCCTTTGTTATTTCAACTTTTACAATAATCTTAAGCTCATTAGAAATCTCTTGAAAAAATCTATCTACCAACAAGGTTTTAGCTTAATGAGAATTCATTTTATTGTTTAAATTTAACTTGGAAAATTATCACTTAGAACTATCTAATTTTAGCAAAATGATTTACCATGAGTCTTGGCATAATACCATGAGTTATGGTTGATGTTTTATGATGAATTTTATGGCCACAAGTATAGGTGACCTCATGGTTTAGTTTTGAGAATACTATGAGCTAACCACAAGTCATGATTAGGACACGGCACTAAAAAAACTTAAATATCTTTAAATTCTAAAATTAGATTTGAACATGACCTGATTTATTAGGGTCACCCTAAGTTTTTAACAACCTAAGATGAGGAATTGGTCTAATTGAATTGGGTTTTATGGGTAAAATAATTGTTCCCACTTCAATGACCATTGATCTTCCAAACTAAAGGTTGAAACTAAATTGCAATGGATTTAGTAAAATAACTTTGATAAAATTGATGATGAATTAAAGATGAAATAAATTTTAAAACTATTAATGATTTTTGGAAAATGAATGAATGTGAGGGATGAGATGTTGATAACTCTGAATTGATGAATTGATAAAAATTGATAGAGAGGTGATGGAATGTGAAATGTAGATGACTTAAAAAAATTTATAACACAACCAATCTTATTTTTGAAGCATCAATTATAATCATGTTTTGCCCACATATTTTTGGTTGAATGATGGGGACATAATCGTATATGATGTGATAAAGCAATTGTTATGAAAAAATTAGTTGGAAATTGAAGGGATGTGAGAGATTTGGGCCATTATTTAATTACAATTGCCCATAAATATTTTTGTTAAAGTAAAAATAATAGAATTTCCTATCTTATTCTATGTGACACAAGAATCCAAATATACTTTACATGGCTTTGGTTCCTATTAAAAATGCTAATTTTTCTTCTCTATAAATTTGATCTTTCACTTATGCTTTTACTTTATGTTGTTGCACTTCTAAATGTATATATGACCTTCTATTACCTAGAACTTAGGCATGCTGAATTCATTTCTTTCTTATTTGTAACCCACAACATGGGCATGTAGAATGAGTATAGTATGAGTATTCGAAGTGCATGCTAGAACCAAAATAAAGTAAGATTATAACTCTATTCTTTAAGATAAATGTGCTTTATAATTCTTTCTAAAGTTATAATTATCATAAGTCTCACTAACTAACTATTTACAAATCCTGGTACAATGAACATAGTCACATTGTTCTAACTCATATATTAGAGCTTATCATAAACTATTGCAAATAGTCTATAGTAAGTACTATTTATGATACTACATCATAACATCATCTTTGGATATGCTAATACTCCATATAAGGTTACATTAAATTCATAAGAACTTTTTGTGTTCCAATGTTGTTGCTCTTAATCTAGTAGTATTATAACTTTTATCTTGTTATAACATCTTCTTTGCATTGTGGGCTCATGGCACACTTATAATGCTCTTGGGTAAACTGACATCCTTAATATTATATGGGCTAGGCCACTTTGGACTTCTTTAGGGCATGCTTGATTACCTAATTCTTAGGGTGTTGCTCCTATAGATTCCATTGGTAATATTAAAAAAATTATTTGGTTTTAGTTGGTTCTATACAATTTTACCCAAATGAATATTGAAATTCATATAAGGCCCACCATTTCTATTATCTTTTTGATTCTATTTAGATTTCACCATTTAAACTATAATCTTCTCATATTCATGAATCAGTAGACTTAACATCTTGGTAGATTCAATATCTCTAGATTCAGGAAACCAAATAGGTCCTTAGTAATCCACCAGTAAGCTAGTTTAATTATCATATGATAATTAATGGTCTACTACCTTAACCTAGCCTATCCTTCTCACCTTACATAGCCTTGTTGGCTACTTCTATCATGACACCTTGACTTAGTTCACTATGCTAAATTTCTTAGGTTTGTGATGTAGTAGGATGTCTTTTGGTACTAGGCATGTGTAGGACTTCAACTTCTTTTACTTATGTCTTCCTTAGGTACCATTTAGTATGGTTGAGATCTTCTTTCATCTTTTGCTGTTTCTTGGATTCAAAACTTGGAGCTTTCTTTATTTGTGTTTTTATGAATCACCACCTTTGTTAAATTTTGGCTTATGAATGTTTTTTTTCAACCATTTTTCTATTATTTCTTCTTTTCTTATTCATTCAGATGATTTCCTATGTTTTTTCTATATACTTACAAAGTGAAAACTTGGGTTTCTATGTACTTTGTAAAGGATTACATTTCTTGATGAACTATCATAACCTTCTATAACTACTAGTGACGTAAGCTAAGAAACTAATTATTATATCTTAACTTAAGTGAATATATTCTAACATCATTTTTTGTTAATGAGACATTGCTCACTTGGTTGGTTAGAGCATGCAATTTATGATTTACCAATTATAGGTTCAAATCTAAGGGGCATGTTGAGAAATATGCCACTTAGCAGTATGGTAAAATTCTACATTTAAGATTATAGTATGAAGTAATAAGCTTGCCATAGTAAAGCATCATCAAAGGCAAATAAGCCTTTTAAACAAAAGTACGAGAAAATAATAATTGGTTTATTAAAAAATGTTTCTTAAAAATGAAACATTTGTAAAAGATACAAATCATACTTATTAAATTTTTTGAAAAGCACTTTAAATAGATTTATTAAGAGTAGAATATTTTCAAATATTTCTTTTATTTACCATAGTAAACTTATTTAGCCCTTGTTATTATCCTTTAAGAAATAGTAATTTGTTTAAAAAATAAAGATACTGGTTATAAAGATAATTGAATGATTTTCAAATTAATAATTCTAAAATAGATAATAATACATAATTCATTCACATAAAATCTTGTGAGAGAGTTATTCTATAAAGAATGATTGGAAAAATTTTATAATTAAATAACATGAGGAATTTAGTTTTCTAAATATGAAAAAGCTGTGATAATCCATATTAGTAGATTATGAGATAGGATTTTCAATGAAAATATTTATTAAGGATAGTAAAAAAACTCTTCTTAGTATCAAGAGTGTTAATTAGAATAAATTTTTCTTTATTTGATAAATATTAAGAAAAAAGGATCTTACTCTTTGTAGAATACTTAGAAAAGTTTGATTTTACCAAGGAATATTGCATAACAAATTTTTTAAATAATATAATAAATTCTAATAGGAAGTTCTTTAGCAGAGATCCTCACTGATTCATCCTTCACTTTCTTCTACTCTAAAGACTTACCTTACCTTGCTCTCTACTAAAAGAAAGAATAGGACAATCATGGGTAGTTGATGAGTGATGAGGTACCCCTACGCTCAACCATACAAATATGAGTGTTTCATGTATGATTCGGTGAAATTGCAAAGACTAAGTGCTGATGTGCCCTTGTGGAACTAGGACGAGTTGGTTGATCATTGTCTTCCTAAGCTTACCTATATGTCATGATTGTATGGTTAAGTAAGCTTGAGGCATATGATTTTATAGCTTTTATGTTTTTATGTCCTGCACTAGTCGGGAAGGAGAGAGGTAACTAAGTAACTAATTTAGCTTAACAACTCATTAACTAAGTTCTAAGTAATCCTAACACTAGCATCCATTCCCACTTTCCGTACACATTCTAAACTAGTGCAACACTGCAGGGATTACCAAACGCTAATCGTTACTGGGTTACCAAGCATTACACACATGCTCGAAGTAGTCGTGCTTGTATAATTTAATAATTTGCTTAATTGATCAAATGAATTGTTGTGCTAATAAAAAAAATGTAAAGTGCATAAAATAAAATAAATGCATAAGAAAATAAAATAAAAGAAATGTGTAAGAAAAAAATCTCAAGCGCTGTAAGGATGAATCAAAGAGCTCATCTTTATTGCCATACACAAGGTGTGCTCAGGTTCACAATGCTCGAATAAAGATCCATCCACACTTAGATCTCCTACTGCGGGCACCTAGAAAATACTCTAACTTTCAAAAAGACTACAAGAGTTTTGCTACTTGACTGCTAAAAGACTTTTTTTCCAATTGTACACCTGGGCAATGTATTTATAGGCTTGGGAGAAACTACTCTAATAATTAGATTAACTTCTCTAATGATTAGAATAACCACTAAAGAAACTGCTAGAGTAACTACTCTAATAATTAGAATAAACCGCTAGAGTAACTGCTCTAATAATTAGAATAAACCGTTAGAGTAACCGCTCTCATCATACCCTCACGACTGAATGAAAACTCATTCCCAAGTTCCTTACAAAATATTGGGAAGGTATGAGATTATTTACTAATTGACAACTGATAGTGGAATCAGATGATAGAATCAACGTGCCAGTGAATGGATTAATAAGCATATTACAACATTAGTGTTCATGACCAATGTGGAGAACACTTATACATAAATGACATCCAAGCCTTTATTTGGTAGTTTGAAGAGAAAAAGAGAGAGAAAAAGAAGATGGAGCATGTTGCCACCAATGCTAAGATTGCGCCTTCCATTGTGTATCCATAGCCATGCCACTAGACTTGCTTCTTTCGTAAATGCTCCAGTTTTGGTCCATCCTGAGTGCTTCTTCCAAGCCCAGTCCATTATTTGTATGATTGCCATCTGCACACACAACATAGTTACAAATGAGAAAGGATAGATAAACCACAATGCAATTGATACCTTGCCTTGTTATGAAGCATATTGGCTGAGTTGTGGTTATGGCAGAAACTGGTTCAAAGATTTATCACAGGTGACTACCCAAGGTGTAGGGGTTAGGTGAATAGTAAAATGGAGAAAATTAAAAAATTTGTGCGAGGGCCCCCATGACTAAAAGCAAACCTCCGGTAGCTATAAGATGGAAAAATATGAGGAACAAGAAAGATGGGAAAAAATAAAAATGGCAACACCAATAAAATGGATGTCATGGATAGGGATGAAATAAGAGATGATTGATTGCAGGAAATGTTTAAGGAAAAGAACTTAACAATTGCATCAAAAAGGAATGCTAGTGAGTCCTCCCCAAAGCAGGCTCATGTCCTTTATGCCCTGACAAACCCACAAACCAAAAGGTCTGTAGGCTCTAGAAATGTCATTTGGAAGCAAGAGTTAAAAACTTACCCATAAGAATTTACCAAAGAAAAATAATGCATCAACCCAGAATGGACTAATGATAAAATTGGCAATGGGGTGGAAAATGGGAAGAAAGATGGAGAGGAGAGAAAGGAATGGAATCCCAAGAACAAGGTTGTGTAAAGTCCCTTGTGTATTTCATGGTTAAGATGACTGAGTAGAACTTCATCCCAAATCTAGACTCAAACCAACCACATTTAGTCACCTCACATCAATACACCTAGCCGATCCATCCTCTTGAAGCAACAAGAATGCCTTCAGAAAGAGTGACGACCATCCTGAGGAGAGCAAGATGGAGAAGCTAGAAGTGAGAAAGGGCCTTAGATAGAGGAAACCTTTAGGCATGGATAACATGTCTTTCTAGTTTCATAACCAGTGCTTATAGTCCATATTGCTTTATTATGTCTAAGGGGTGTGCTTTGAATTCTCACTTTTCTCCTTTCTTTTTTCTTTTTTTTTTTTGAGAACCACACCATGCAAAGACTTATTTTTATTCACTTAGCTTTCTGATATTTGAACAATGTCAGAATGGCAGAAAACCCAAGAAAAAGCATCCAAGCACCCAAGAGAATGGCCAGCACCAATGCATCGAATCCCCTTGAAGTCACACCCTTTTTATCCTTTGAGTCTTTCCTTAGTTTGAAAAATACCCAGCCACCAATTCATTAAGTTTACTTAGAAAAATTGGACTATACAATTCCAAGCCAAAGGAGACCATAGAGTTGTATGGATGAGTGGACAGCATGGACTCATTTCCTATTTTACCAAAAGAACCATACCTTAATATCAGCGTCATAATTCAAAGGTAAAGACCAAACATTAGTAATCAATATGATATAATCCAATCCACCATCATGAGCACTTATTAGATGGCAAATAAAAGTAAATCAAGTAAACAAAGAAATCATAAAAACATGAATGATGGTGTAAAAAAAATAAGGAAAGTTCAAAGAATGTGCAAAACAAAAAATGTGTAAAACAAAAATTCAAAAAGAAATAAGGGCTTAGAATGGTTAGCATAGGCGGCCATCTTCCCCATGACTAAGTTGGAAAGAGGAGATTCGAAATAGTGACCAGGGTTGTCCATCAAGAGAGGAAGCATGTGTACTGGTTGTCCTAAGCTCCTGGAAAGGTTTGGTTTGTTGCACATTGACTAAAAGTTTCTTATCTAGGCTCTCAGGTTTGTATATTGTCATGGTCCTTGAAGAAAAATTTGCATAAATAATATAAGGTCCTTTCCAAAGTGTTTGAAATTTAGTACGTTGTGACACATGTGTGGGATTCCAGTAGAGAACCTTATCTCTTGGCTGATATTTAACTTTCCTAATTCTTAGGTCATGACATTGTTTATTGAAGGCCTATGCAATTCGTTAGATGACAGGGCAGCTAATCGGTTTTCATCTAGCAAGTTAAGGGTTACTAACCATTGTTTCTATGTTAGATCAAGGTCAAGGTTGAGGTCACATGCCATGGATAGTGTATAGAGCTTAGTTTGAATGGGAAGTGTTGGTAATTTATTGTACACTAACTCATAGGGAGATTAGCCTATAGGGAGTTTCCATGTCGAGCGGTATGCCCAAAGAGCATTATTCAGTTTATTGCTCTAGTCTTGCCTAAATTTGCTAATAGTTATTGTCAATATCTTCGTAATCTCCCTATTGGTGACTTCTGCTTTACCATTCGCTTGGGGGTGGTATGGTGTAGTCATTTATGCTCAACTCGTAAGTGTTGCATTAATTTTTGAAAAGTTGCACATGTGAAGTGGGTACCATTGTCTGAAATAAGTGCACGAGGCATACCAAACCTGTTTATGATTTGTTGTTGAATAAATCATGAAACTATAGATGATGTAAAATCCTTATCAGTAGCTACTTTTGCCCATTTAGTTAGGTAATCAACAACAATAATGATATAGGATTTTTCATTAGACATTGGTATAATCAGCCCCATAAAATCAATTCCCCAAATGTCGAAGGGTTCTAACAGTTGAATTCATTGCTGTAGATCCTCCATTCTAGCAGTCATTCCCCTATCACATTGATAGTGCTCACAAGATTGGATGAAATGATGGGCATCCCAAAATAATGTAGGCCAATAATATCCTGGAAGAAGGATCTTGATGGTCATTTTTCTCCCATCGTAATGACCCCTACAAGGACCCTCATGAGCATCTTGGAGAACTTGCAGTTGATCTATATCAAGAACACACCATCAAACCAAGCCATCGAGACATACTTTGTAAAGTTACCCATTGATTTCCATAAAGTACTTGGCTCGGTGAAGAAAATGTTGTTTCTTCTTAAGGTTTAACTCTTTTGGTATTTTTTGGGTGAGGAGATAGGTGAGAATGCTACTGTACCAGTTTGTCTTCATGGTTGATTGATTATTCACTACACCAGAAAAGAGGAATTCATCAAGAAAATAATCAAAAATTGGATACTCATCCTCTTTGTTGTCCCATTGCAACTACATTCTCGATGCCTTTACGATCGAACATCATAAGATCAAACTCTTGTAAGATTACAAGCTATCGTATGATACAAGGACTTACCATTGGCTTATTCATTAGGAACCAGATTGCATTATGATCTATATGTATATATAATTTATATTCCAATACATAGTGTCTAAACTTTTCTAGTGCAAACACTACAACCATTAATTCTTTCTCTGCAGTACTGTAGTTAAGTTGTGCACTAGTGATACTTCTACTTGCATAGTGGATGTAATAAGGATGCTTCTGGTCATCTAACTATGTAAGTATGGCTCCTAAAGCATAGTTGGATGTGTCAGTCATGATATGGAATGGTTTGGACCAGTCAGGAGCTTGTAGAATGGGTGTTTCTACTAGCTTCTATTTTAGAGTTTTGAAAGCTAACTCACATTCCCTAGTCCACTCGAAAGGTACGTCATTTTTTGTTAATTTCACCAATGGTTTGGCAACCTTTGAAAAGTTCTCAATAAATCTCTTATAGTAGCCAGTATGTCCAAGGAATGATCGAATATCTTTGACAATTTTCAATTGATGGGTAATTCCTTGGATAATTTTGATTTTTTTGGGGTCTACCTCTATTCTTGTGTGTGAGAGTTTATGCCCTAGTACTATGCCTTCTTGGACCATCAAATGGCTTGTCTGCTAGTTGAGCCTCAAATTGGTTTCTACACATCTTTTTAACACTTACTCCAACTTGTCCAAGGCTTGATCAAAGTTTGCTCCATAGGTGGAGAAATCATCCATAAAGACTTCTACACCATTTCCTATTTGCTATTGGAAGATTCTTAGAACTAATCATTGAAATGTTGTAGGGGCATTGCATAAGCCAAACAACATCTGTTTGTATGCAAATTTTCCCTAAGGAGTAGTGAACGTAGTCTTGGCTTGGTCTTCTAGGGCTATTTGTATTTGATTATATCTGCTATATCCATCTAGATAACTGTAGTAGCGATGCCCTACGATGGTGTCTAAGACTTGGTCAACAAATGGAAATGGAAAGTGATCTTTGAATGTTACCATATTTAGTAGCCTGAAATCTATGCACATCCTCCATTTGCCTCCCTTTTTAGGCACAATAACTAAGGGGCTAACCCATTCACTATTAGCAATGGGGTATATGAACCCAGCCTTGAGAAGCTATTCGATTTCTTCCTTGACTACTTGCTTCAGCTTTGGATTCAAATGCCTCTGCAGCTATCTTCGAGGCTTTATGGATGGGTCGGTGTAAATCCTATGTTGGCAAATCCTAGGATCTATTCCAGTTAATTTAGGATATGACCAAGCAAAGGCTTTTGACCATCTATTAATTACCTTCACTAGTTTTTCTTTCTGTTGAGGAGTAAGCTTAGCATTGATAATTATTGGTTTTCCATTTTTAAGGAACATGTATTCCATACTGGTGGGCAATGGTTTTAGCTCAAGGGGCTCTTGCTTAAATTTCTCAAGGATTTCCAACTTCTCCTAGTTGATATTTTCAAGGTTAAGACTTGGAAGTTGGTGGTGGACTTGCTCTAATGCATCTATGCTATCGATGTAAGCACAATTCAAACCCTCAATTAGTTCCATGCATATGAGTGAACTACTTTTTTGATCAGTTGTCAGCCACTAGGTGTCTTCCTATCATATGGCTGCTACATACAGGCATCTTTGTATGTTAATCACTTGTGCACAATGATTACATGTAGGCAATGCTAAACTTTGCACAAAGTATGACCTCTACACGCAATTACACCTTATTTCACTATATGCGATGCACGAAAATTTCTTCTTCTTGATCTTTCCAAATGTGTTTTCCATTAATATTTCTAGGGAAAGATTGTAGATTCCTAGGTGTGCGTTGATGGTGCTTAGCCATTCTCTTCTCATTATAATTTGGAAGTTCCCCTTACTGTTGTGTACCTGAATCACTAGAAAGTTAGCTAGGTATGACCACCCACAAACAGTGGTAACAATGTCTTCCATGAGTCCCAATGGGACAGTGATGGATTGGTCAGCCAACTCTAGATACATGTTGCTCTTTTTCAATGGAGGTAGGTTCTAGGCCTTGTACATTTCTTGAGAAATCAAGTTGACACTGGAACCTGAATCTAAAAGAGCCTTGCATAGTGCATTTTCAGTGATTTGTAAGTATATCAGAGGACTCCCAGAATCACAGAATTTCCTAGGAATGTGGCCAACTTTTATCCAATCAGTGACAACATGTGTTAGCATGACTGTATGCATTGAGTGCAGTGATTGGTTTGAAGGGGGCTCCGAAGTTTTGATTGATACTGAGGTATCTAAGAAATTAGCCACTTGTGATTACAAAGGCTTGGTTGGACTATTGGTTCTAATGGAAGGTTTTTTCTTCATGTGGTTGTTGGAACCAACAATAGGTTGAGAGTTAACAGCCCTCATGGAGTTACATTGCTACGACTGGGTAGGGATTTCACCTTGCATCGTGGGAGTAGGTGGTAGTGGAGCTATTGGTGGAAGAGATGTGGTCGGATAAGAAGGATGATATGCTTATGGAATATCGCCTCTAGAAGAGGGAGTCATATAATACTTATGGGCTTGGTAGTTAGGTTGAGGAGTGATGTGACCAGTAGAGTCACGTGGGGATATTGGCTGTTGCACATAATATTCATATGGGTCAGGTTTCCGGTAAGGATACTATTGCCTTGGTGGTGGCATTCCCCATGATTGTGGGTGCTGCCATTGTTGATATTACTCAAGCGATTGTGGTGGAGTTCCACTGGGATAATATGTTGAGGGTTGGTGGAATTGCCTTGGGTTACCTTGAGGATAAGGTAACCTTCGAGGTGTTTGCCTTTTGTTTAATCGTCGGTTGAGTGCATACATCCTAGACTCCTACAGATGTGAGATTACAGGAAAATATCCCTTAGAATGGTCATATTGACATATCTTACATCCACTATCATTATTTTTTTTAAAATCCACAACCTCTTCAATGATGGCAACTTTTCCCTTACTCTTTCTACATGCATGTTCAGCCTCTTTCTTTTTTCTTTTCTCAATACATTGCTCTCTAGACTCCTCCACTCTTTTAAGAACAATTTGAAATCTATTGTCTAGGGAATCCCACATTTGGTCTACATTTTCCAAAACTTCTGATGTCATCTTTTGGATAGGAAAAGTTTTCCTATTCACCATCTCTTTGAATGGTGACTCTTCTTCATCCTCACAAAATCTTACTCCCCTTGTCCAAAGGGAAGGGAAGGATCTTGGTTATACTCTTCTTCCCTTTCTCTCTTCTATAGCTCACCTTCTTCCTTAGCAACTTGCTCCAATAGTCTTTGAATTTGATGGGACCTAAGCTTAGAGAGTCTCCCTTGGGCATAAGTCCCAAGGGTTCTTCTCGTTTCATGCCTAAGCCCATCCACAAGATGGCGCAGTTGATCCCTTTGTGAAAAACCATGGCCAAGACAATGATGTAATAGTGCATAGTATCGTACCATGGCAGCATCCAAGGGTTCATTTCCTCCTTCTTTCCAGCCTTTTTCTTTCCCAAGTTAGACACTCGAGAGTACATTTTGTACTTGTCATTAAGTAGTTGTAACATAGTACTCCACCTACGAATGGATTCTAGTTCTAAAGACCAATACTAGCTTTCTGCTTCTTTAACTAATGTCTGTGAGAAAAAATTAGGTTTTTGCCATTTATTTTCTATGTTTTGTAACGCACATGCATCATGGAATGCTTGTAAATGATTTTGAGGATCAACATTGTATCCCCCTTCAAATCATAGGATGTTGTTCATATCTAATCTCTTGATCCTACTATCTTTCTGATGCCTTGTTGGAATTTTAACAACCTCAATTATGTCCAACATACTTCAAGTAGCGAGGAGGGGTTCATCATGATCATCTCGTCCATGGTGTCTATGATGCCTACATTGTTCCCTGATCTCCCTTCTTCTATGTCATGACTCTCTAGAGTGCCCTCGTCCCCTTTCCTAGCTATTTTGTCTATGAATTCCACTTTGCCTACCTTTATCCCCATGGTCTTTTCTTTATGACCGTGTCCGAATATTGAAGGAGAGGGTGAAGGAGATGATGAAGGTGAAGAAGAAGGAGAACCGTCACCATGATGGTGTCTACTACCTTTTCTTCTGCAGTCTCGGCCCCGATCGCGATTATGATCAGAATGCCCACCTTTATCATGAGTTCGTGTCCCTTTTTTGGATCCTTTGTGCTCGTGGATATCAGAACCTGGGTTATGAATACTGGAATGAAGGTTCTAATACACAACGCCTTGGACAAAGTCAAGGGGAGGAACATTGTTGTTTGGGTGACTGCCTGAGGTAGGTTCACCACCCTCATTTTCGCTTAAGACATGTGGGGCATCTTGGGACCACTTACCCTTCAAAGACTTATGATGTCTCTCTTGTTGCAAGTCCCTTTGATGTTGTGCCTCTGTGGGATGGTATTCTCTCAAGTCATGATCTTGCACAACGTATTCTACGTATAAGTGTAGCATGCCAATTCGTGTGAGAGCACGAAAAAGCATGCTCGGGACAGAATGATTAGGAGGTAACACTATGTTACCTTCTAAGTCTCGCCAATGTAGTTGTTCATCTTGATGGAGGATAAAGGTGAAGTCAAGTATATACTCATCGAGATGAATATATACCACTTGAACTTGTTGAGGGATTGGTGGATCAACGTCATGTGTATTACGATGCCAACTATTTTCAGTTTTAGACCTAGGTGGTGAGGCACTTTTGTACGGAGAAGGAGACATAGTTTTTTGTTCAGTGTGCAATGTATTCTTGTTTATTATTTTCTCAACCAATCCTAAGGGCTTGTTCCAACGATGTGAATGATTTTCTATGTTCTAGTTAGCGCACAAACAACTAAGTTCCTGGCAACGGCACCAATGATGAGCGACGAGGTACCCCTACACACAACCATACGAATACGAGCGTTTCATGCATGATCCAGTTGAATTCCAAAGACTAAGTGCTTATGCGCCCTTGTGGAACAAGGATGTGTTGGTTGATCATTGTCTTCCCAAGCTTACCTATATGTCAGGATTATATGGTTAAGTAAGCTTAAGGCATATGCTTTTTATAGCTTTTATGTTTTTATATCTTGCGCTAGTGGGAAAGGAGAGAGGTAACTAAGTGACTAATTTAACTTAACTACTCATTAACTAAGTTCTAACTAATCCTAACACCAACATCCGTTCCCACTTGTCGTACACCTAAACCAGTGCAACACTACTAGGATTACCAAACACTAATCGTTATTGGGTTACCAAGCGTTACATGCATGCTCGAAGTGGTCGTGCTTGTGTAATTTAACGATTTGCTTAATTGATCAAAATGAATTGCTGTGCTAATAACAGAAATGTAAAGTGCATAAAATAAAATAAAAGAAGATAAATGGATAAGAAAATAAAATAAAATAAATGCATAAGAAAATAAATCTCAAGTGCTACAAGGATGAATCAAAGAGCTCGTCTTTATTACTGTACATAAGGTGTGCTCAAGTACATAATGCTTGAATAAAGATCCGTCCACACTTAGACCTCTGCGACACTTGTAAAATACTCTAACTTTCAAATAGACTACAAGAGTTTTGCTACTTGACTGCTAAAATACATTTTTTCCAATTGTGCGCATGGGCACTTTATTTATAAGCTTGGGAGCAACTAGTATAATAATTTGAGTAACCGCTCTAATAATTAAAACAACCGCTAAAGAAACCGCTAGAGTAACCACTCTAATATTTAAAATAAACCGCTAGAGTAACTGGTTTAATAATTAGAATAAACCGCTAGAGTAATTGCTCTCATCAGTAGTATGATTAATTACTTTACAAATTCCACAAGCATAAGAGAAATCCACACCTTTTGCTTCTTTTTGTTGCGCATCATGAATCTATCATAGATATATTAGCATAATTTTAAATTTCAAAAAATCTTTATAAAATCAACTGTATAATAGGTATAACTTAATACATATTTTGGTTACTATAAATAATATTTTGCTTGAATTGGCTTTGCCTTATACTCTTATTATATTAAATGTACTTAGAAATTTTAAATATTTTAAAACTTGATATTGTGTTTTGTGCGTATATGTTGAAATTACTATTAATTCAAATGATCCTTACCTATTTTGATTTTTTATTATTAGTTTGGTTGATATTTTTATAATTCTTTTAGAATTATGTTCATTTTAACCACTCCTATTTTACAATATTGGGTTATTATAAAATTTATTTGGATTAATATTTATTCTAAATTAATACCTAAAATTTTAGTAACAAAGATTAATCTATTTGATTCATATTAAATAGGAAGACATCAAAATTATTTAGACTCTTCATAAATGGAAACATATTTAAAATTACCTTATGCTTGTTTGAATTTCCAAGTCATTCTTCCACCTACCTACTTGCATATTCCCACATCTGCCTTTATTGATTTACTTACTTCAAATTACTTATCTAGAACTAGAATAAGTGGAAACTCTAAACTCTAAGAGCATGAAAACTTTCTTACTATGTCTTTAATGCTCCTGCCAGCACATGGACATAACATGTAAGCATGCATGCACTGACAAAGAAATTGTGAAAAAATTCTTAACTGTTTTCAAGAGAAGCAAAATTTGAAATGTAAAACTTGTAACCATTTGTTATTTCAAATACATACCACTATTCTTCTCACTTTAGTGGTGACCAAATTTATTTTTTATAGTATTTAAACATATATTTCTAGGTCCTACCCCTGCCTACCAACGCCTACCAACAGGCTATCAGGCACACATAAAGATGATAGAAGATGGCCACATGACCTAGCAATATGATATACTAAGAAAGTTTTTTATGCACTTCCCCTAACCATGGATGATTCAATCAAACATCAACGTACTTTGCATTTACTGTTTCCTTTCGAAATCGTTTGATAGTCATGTTTGCTGTTTCAATCCACGTGATGCAGCAATTACGTTGCGCGATAGGAATTCAGAGTAAAGAAAGAAACTCTGCAGACAGATGATAATTCAAACGTACGCAATGTGGTAGGTCGTGAACTATTTTTCCATCTGTACTCACGTTAAGGTACAGAGAATCAAGACTTCATGTTCTTAGCCAGGTTGACACAGCGTATTGCCTTTCAGGCACAAATTTTAGATCAGTCATTCTACCAATATACAGGTAAAATAGTCCATAAAAAATTCTGCCAAAAATCTGGACTGGGACATAAACTTCCCAAAGTATACATGAGTAGAGATGGTTGTGGATAACAACAGCAGCATGACCACACCACAGGGTAATTGGAACAATTCAATTTAACAATTCTAAGAAAACTTTTGCTATAACCTATGCATCAAAAGAATCTGATTTGTGGAAGTGAGGAATCTAGGATTCGTGATTCTAAATGTGTTTAGGTAAGTGTGCCTCAAGAAAAAGTGGGGACCGGTCTGTAGCCGGATAGAGAAAATTTAAATATATTAGTTTTTTAAAAAATTAAATCTCATATATCATAAAAAAACATTGTAGAATATAGAACAAGTACAATGTAAATTCAAAATATTGTTAAAGCTTAAAAATTGCACAGAATATTGCAATATCACCATTAAACTGAAGCAAGAAAATTTGTAAAGGTATGAGGGCATCAAATCCATTTCCTTACTTACCAGCCTGAACTCATAATCCGGCCGAACATATAATTTCTGCAACAACAAAAATCACGGCCATAACATGAACCCCTTTTGTTACTCAATCCAATCTTTCCAGGAAACGAAATTAAACCTCAAGCCTCAATGAAATTTATAACAAATCACGGCTGCTAATACTTTTGTTCAAGGATGACCTGTGAGTAGCAGCATAGGGCCATGTTGAAGACGACCACATTATAAGAAGACACAACTTAACTAAAATAAAATAGGCACATCCCAGTAACTCACCTCACCTACACAAATCAAAAACCTATCCGATGCTGGGAATTGGCACTAGTCATGATGAAGGGGAAAAGTAAAAAGTGTCATGATTAAAGGGAATGCAATGTTTTCCTCCCACGCCCGGTCCCCTCTCCGTATGACCCAAACATGGCCCTTGGGCCTTCGGTTACCAAAGTAGCCCTTTCATGATTTCCATGTGTTTGTTTATTCATTTGTACTCCCTTGTTTTCTGTGGTCTATGTGTCATGCTGATGCCGTGAATCTTGATTGGTTGTTTGCAGCTTTCATCAGGGAAGATTTTAATGCACAATGCATACATTGAGAAAAAGGCAAGAAACAAGAAGGAAAGAACCAATTCAACATAAATGGCTAAATCTAGAAAAGGCAGGTAACAATGACAAAGTCCAGTGACCATTCAATGTGTATGTATAACTCCAGACAAAATTTCATTGGAAATTATAAAATACATGCCCATTACAGATTTCCAAATCCAACCTAAACAGTTCATCAAAATTTATACAGAATCCAACCTAAACAGTTCATCAAAATTTATACAGAATCCCAAACCTCAGACGCAGAGGCTATAACCATATTAAGTACGATCTACACATGTAAAACCGTTCTAAGTTCTAACCCGTGAAGGCAAAGTATTTTGGCTGATTATCAATGTCCATTTTTTTTATCAGTCTTAAGTAAGAACAAGGATTCTTGTTTCACATTTATATCATGTACTTGTATTGGTGAGGCACTCAACCATGAACCCCCACATTTAACTATTATCTTGCCGTGCAAAATTACAAATTGCAAATTTTAGCTCTCGCTCAGGATCTTGCTTTCCACCTCGAAACTAAATATTATTTAAATAATTAGACATCTATCACAAACCTTCACAGAGGACCTTGCTAATTGAAATTTTAATTAGAAACTAGTTTAAACCTGATACATGCAACTCATTCCAAATTTCAAATACTAAATTATGCATTCTTGAGACATAAATGGTTGGGTTCACTGCTTGACAAGTGTGGCCTTTAATCTGCTCTGCGAACCAGAGATGCAATCACCACATCAATACTGTTTTGCAGGAATTCTTGTGGACATTCAGAAGCCCTTTTTCTAATCCTCCTAAACAGGTCTTCTATCCTTTCCCTTTCCATGAAGTCTGGTAATAAGTTCTCAAACAAAGATCTGTATATGAGCTCCACTGAAATTCCAAAAGCCATTTCCTCACCCTTTTTCACTTCTGTTACATTTTGAAGAGAAAATCCTTTCAAAAGTTTCACTTCTTTCTTCTCAAAAGCCTTCTCTGCATCAATGATACCCTCCACTTCCTCCACTGTCGGAGCAAATTCTGGTACATTAAATTCGTCCAGGATCCTCTTCTCAATTAAACCCTGTACACAAAATTAATTTCATTTCATTAAAAACTGTCATACGTTTACCAAATCCTAGTTAACTTGATCATGACAAGAAACTGAAAGCAATGATAGAAGGTCCGGTTACTAGTCTTAACATTCTAGTTTTATGTTCAATGAGATATTTACAAGGAATGAACTGTAGATCGTACTTCTTCAACCATCTCCTTAAGCACAACTTCCATGTGATGTATGAAATCTGCAAGGCCGTCCTGGTTATTGGGTTGGGCAGAATGGCGGCCAAGCATAGCAATGAAAAGGCCTCCACCTTGGACCATTTCTTCAGCACGGCAACTGAGATATAATTTCAAATCATGGGAGAACTGCTTCAGATAAGCTTGAGCCACATGTTTACTATTATTGGATATATATATGTGTCCTGCATTCCATGCTTTGGAATTCCTGTCCAAAACCTCCTCTGGAACCTGCAAATCAATCAGACATAAATACGCATGTGAATATTTGATTATTTAAGTCTTAATTGCGATTCATCTCTTGATCATGTAATCTACGTGTAGTTATTTACTTCCGTTGATCATGTGAAATGGTACCAGCTTGTATAGTGTGTACGAGAATAAAACAAAAGCGCTGCTTAGATGAGTCCAGATGGAAACAGTAAAAAGAAAACGAATCAAAACAAAGGAGAGTTTAATCACCGCCGAGAGCCACTGCAAAGCGATAGATGAATGAAAGAAATGGATGGATCTGCGCGGGAACAGTCGCCCATGGTGTGACCCACTAACTGCAGCAGCAAAATATGAAAGCGTTGTAGATTTATGATTTTCAATGGATTGCTTGTGGATTCTCTGAGGCAGATCTCTGAGCAGTGTGTTGAAGTCATTGCTGGGAAGATCGCAGAAATATACTTGAAATTCCGGGGGTGAATCAATGGAGCAGTTGAGAAACATTCTTGTCACAGATTGGACGATGGTGGAGGCTGTGCTGTAGGTGTTTGAGCCAGTGGCACAGCCTGTGTCTGCAACGCGAAATATGTTCGTTGCTATTGATGGAGATGATGAAGAGATTTTTTTGTCAACAAAATTTTGGGTGGTTTGCAGCAGCACAGATTGCAGCATGGGTCTGGCTGCTATGCTCATTCTTCTCTGAAATCACAAGAACAATCAAGTTTTCAAACAAATATTTATTCTGAAACTCAAAAGCTTTCATAGTAACGCTATAGCTGTCAATAACTAGCTTTAACCCAAATATCAAGGGGACCTTTAGACACCACTCTTGGCCGAAAATGCCCGTTTACATCTCCTTGAACAAAAAAATCGACCCAATACAAATAATACGACTATCTCCTACACGGGGAAAAAAGATATTTCATGCTATTTGGCTATTTGGCAAAAATAAATAAATAAATCTGAGTGAAACGCCTTGAAACAAAAATGACAAGATTGAAAGGGCAGACCTGAAGAAGGGAATTGGAAGCATAGCAGGATTCATCACCGCCGCCCTTCATGGCCAGAACCGAGGAAAGCTGGCCATGACCGTCATTGCTGTGTTTAACTGCCGGAGACATTACTAGATACACTTGGAAATGATACTTAAATTAATGTTCTGCTTGAGAAACATGGAAAACACATCACGAATTTATAGGCCATGGCCGTAGCTACTTGCCTGCTGCTAGTATTTAACACGATGCACAGCGATGATGCATTGTATGATGAGATGCAAAGATTGCGTAAGCAAACATGCTAGCATATGATGCGATGTATGAGGAGATAGATTCGAAGATTCCAGTCCTTACCCACAGTAAGGATAATTTAATCTGTATAGAGAGTCATTAAAATGAGCCCGTGG
Organism: Gnetum montanum; assembly: GCA_015680685.1. NCBI lineage: Eukaryota > Viridiplantae > Streptophyta > Gnetopsida > Gnetales > Gnetaceae > Gnetum > Gnetum montanum. The sequence goes on along the minus strand of MNCI01027802.1, from coordinate 4,687 downwards.
TTCTTAATGCAAAGTTTCTGCCAAAAGAGGGGCAGCCCCGTGGTGAATTTTAGCGAGCAACACTAAAGAACAAATTTGTTAAACCTTGTTTGTGGAAAATGGTTGACTAGCGAGCAACACTAAAGAACAAATTTGTTAAACCTTGTGTGTGGAAAATGGTGGACTACAAAAAAGCGTGCAAGAATTGTAACCACAGATCTATGCCACGTATCAGTGTACAACAGAGCACCATTATTGCACAGTTGATTTATTCGTTCAGTACGTTTCCAACGTATACAAGCCTCCAAAGTAAACCCGCGTGTGTGAATGTGAGAGATTTGAAATTATGCGTCCCCACTAAAGTTTGTCCTTCGTCGCAGACATGAAAAATAAATAAATCAAAATCTGCTGCCAAAAGAACAAAAGACCAACGGACAAAGGACAACCTTATTTAACAACTTTCTTATAGTCTTTTCATCATGTGATCAAACATAATGCTCATTGAGTGTGCATTTTGCTATGGTGGTGATGTGTTCTAATTCTTTAATAATTGTAATACAGGTACATCTCAATATATATAGTCTAATTAGGACTTTATAAGTCAGCATTGTTCACCATAATGGAATCTATAACTTAGAGTTTTTAAATTAAGAGTCTTATAACTAGGCTAACACTTCATTGTTTCCTTAGGGATTGACATGATTCATGCATTATGCATGGCTTTTTATGTGAAACATTTAGAGTGAAAACAAAGGCAATAATCCTTAATCTAAAATGTGTTTTATGGGACATATAGCAAGCTAAGTTATTATCTAACCCTTTCCATGGTGGTACGGCTTGTGCTTTTAAGGTAGTAAAACAAATAGTTAGAGTTGCAAGGATGTTGGTCCTAAAACCAAATTATATTGAAAGAATAAAAGAAGAGAGGTGAAACTCTAACACAACATAAAAGAAAAGATTTAATAATTTTAGAAATTAATTTTTAAAGTTTCATCCTTGCAACCAATCCAAAATGCATTCTAATCATAGATTAAAACCAATCCTAAATACATTCTAATTGTGACCTAAAAAATTTTAATAGAAAAGTAAACACTCTCTAAATACATTCTTCACCACTAGAAAACCATAACCTAGATTTCATTACAATTAAACTCACAATGAAATTAATTATGCACAAGAAACAAGGAATAAACTAGAATAGACAAAAAAGAAATAAGCAACAAACAAAGTAGCATAGCAAACACTATTCTCTTTCTTTCAATACTAGAATACAATTCTCTCAATTGAACATAGAATAAGCAAACACTAATCTCTTTCTTTTGGTTCCAGGATACAATTCTCTCAATTGAGCATAGAATAATGTCCAACATTTAAATTTATTTTTGCTCTCCTTAGGTAACTCAACTTACATAAATAAAGATGGGATGTTTTGAGCTTGGTTGTAGGTTTGGCTTTGTTGTAGAGCTTGGGTCCAAATGTGTTGGAGCTTTCTATCTTTTCTTTCGCAGGAAAACTTTTATTTGCACAAGTTATTCATGCCATATTAGCAAATAGAACTGGCTTCTACGAGAGCATATCCACATTAATGTTGTTTTAGCAAATGGAAGATTTGCAGCATTAATTTTACCAATCAATATGAAACAACTTTACCAATGAGCATATTTTACCAATCAATATGAAACAACTTTACCAATGAGCATCCTGGTGGGTGTGTCCTGCAGAATGCGGTGGCTGGTGGCTGAATTTTATTTTAGCCATCAATATAAATGAGCAGAGTAGCTAACCACCACAATCTTCTTTACAACAAATCTACATCTTGAGACTATCAAAAAAGTTAGAGCATAGATGATGCAGCAAAAAGAAAAAAACCCTTTTGGGAAATGAAAGAGTTACATCGAAACCCTATCCAGAAGCAGAGGTAAGAATAGATTTAGGAATAGCTATGTTACACCTATAGCTTTAGAAAGAGCTATGTTACACCTCAGTGGCATAGCGCTAACTCCCAATGAATAAAGAAACCCACCTACTTGAATGACTATGGTCCCCCCCACCTTCCCCTAGGAAATGAGCCTACACAAAAATGCCAATTACTAGCCAAACCAACTAGAAATGTTTAGATTAGAAATAGAAAACCTTGAATGTGAACAATGAAGGAGCGAGCTAGCCGAGGAGAGACCATTGAGCCCTCAGCTCATATTAGAAAAGGGTAATATTGCTATCGTGTTATCATCAATGAACACCACACCAGACTGTAAAACAACCCACCGATACTAAAAGTAAGTAATACCGCTGTCGTGTTATCATTGAACGTCAAACTGTAAAACAACCCACCTTTTCCATCTTATAGACAAAACCTTAGACAGCTCTTGCACAAACGGAGATACTTGTAACAGCGGAACTGCTGACGCCTAAAAAATCATACGCGAGGGCCTAAAAGTTGTCAGAGAAATTTGAAGCGTAGAGAAAAGATGGGAGCGTCTATGTGATAGTGAAGATTGCGCAGCCTCAGCCGTAAGAAAACGTGCAAGAACTGTAACCACACAACGATGCCACGTATCAATGAACACCACCACTACTAGTATTGCACATTTGAGCCGACTACCGGCAAAATGCTTCGTTCCGTAGGTTTCCCAGGTGCACCTGCCTCAGGCCTAAAGCCACGTGGGTTGTGATAGATTTGGAATTATGCATCCATCCTAACCATGTAAAAGAAACAAAACTGGGAAAACAAAAGACCACAGGATAACCTTATCAACTTTTTAATGGTCTTTCTATGATCTATTCAAACAAAACAAAATGGTCATTGCGTGTTCCTCATGTTTAATCTTTTCAGTGATCTTTCTAGTGTAAGACATATAGTTCAATTAGAATTGCATAACTTAGCATTGCTCATTAAAATGGAACTTATGACTTGACATATAGTTCAATTAGAATTGCATAACTTAGCATTGGTCATTAAAATGGAACTTATGACTTGGAATTTTCAGATCAAGGTTCTTATAACATTTTTTATATTAATGATTAGCATGATTCATATATGGCCTTTTATGTGAATCATCTATAGTGAAAACAAAGACAATAAATTTTTATCTAAAATGTATTTTGTGGAACATATAGCAAGCTAACTTATTGTCTAACACTTGCCATGGTGTTAGTGCTTATGCTTTTAAGGTAGTAAAACAAATAGTTGAGAGTTGTAAGGATGCTGGTCCTAAAACCAAATTATATGAAAAGAATAAAAGAAAAGAAGTTAAACATTAGCACTTTGTAAAAGAAAAAGCCCATGGTTTTGGAGATTGTTTTTCATATGTTCATCCTTATAACCAATCCTAAATGACCTCTCATTTGAGATAGGAAAAGGATCAAAACTAACCCTCTTTTACAAGCATCCTCTTGAGTTTTCTCTTCATCAAACTTGAAGAGAAGCGAAATATAAAGTATATTTTTCATTGATTAATTAAAAAATTGGAAATTTTTTCCTTTTTATATTTTTTCACCTTAATCTCTACAAATAATTAATTTCTTTCACTTATTTTTTCAAAGTATTAATTGTAAGGTTGTACACCTGAGTAAATAGTCCTAAAATTGGAAAAAAATTTCCATATAATTTTTTTAATGATGTCTACTTAATATCAAACATGTGATATATTTTGAATTATCTTTGCTTATTATTAATTTTTTAAGGGTCTAAAGCCCCAATTAATTAAAATATGTTAAGTTTGAGTCATTAGTCAAACATGGATCACATGTCTTTATAGTCATATGCCCAATGCTAGTTCCACCAAAGAAGTACCTTAAAACATGAGTATCATGCCCTTCTAGAGACATATCAAGATCAATTAAGTTTGTTAATTAATTAATGAGTCATCCTAATAGTAGTACTTTCGAACATGGATCACATGCCCTTCTAATAACTTACCAAGTGGTTTTGTTGTATGGTTTACCTACCCTTGCCTCTCTCCCCTCTCCCCAACCCCCAACTCCCTCTCTCCTCCACTCTATCATTATTATCTATAGTTAATGTAATTATGTCTATAATCAATTAGTTCCAAGACAGTATTTTGAGGGATCAACAAGAGTCCCCTTAATGCCATATCTCTTCCACCCATCCTTAACCCTTCATCATTCCATCTAGGTTTTATAATTATAGGGGCTTATTGAAAGTTGTTAAAATGATAAGAATTACAATGGATCTAGTGTGATAGCATTGCTCTGAAGAGCATTGCTTAGCACCACTTTGAAGCTAAAAGTCACCAAGTGTTGAGAGTAGACTAAAAATGGGATATGCCTCAACAATCATAAAACTAATTAGGAAGATAAAATTTTTTTTTAAAACATTCTTCTAGAAGTAGTACACAATTAGCTTCTAAACAACTCATGGTGGATTGTCCATTAGAGCTATGGAAAATATTATGGCCTTAAGAGTGTAAGAAATAACACTCAAAGTGATGCTAAGTAACTAAAAAGATTGAAAACATTAATATATAGATAATTTGAGAAATGATAAAGAATTAAAATAACTTAACATCAAATTCCATGATAGAACATAAAGAATGCATAGAAATGAGGAGTTGGTCCACACCCCCAACCAAATCAGGGCAAGCAGTGAGGCACTGCATTTCCATTTACATTGGTTCATATATATACATGAAGTGATGTGATGATATTCCCTAAATAGCTTCTGACTAATTCTTTAATTTTAAAGATT
>MNCI01027798.1:104730-117717 GCA_015680685.1 Gnetum montanum | reverse complement strand
TGCCTGCGCAATAGCCTCAGCTAAGTAGGACACTTGAATATCCTTGATTTTTACTATGGACCATGGCCTTCTATTGTTCCAAAAGAGATATGTCTCTTCCATGTACCATTCCCCATTGGATGTGATGATTAGCCATATGGGAGAGGTTTGAAATTATGTGTTGACTTTTGCTGGAGCTTTCTCTTGAAATGGCCCAAAGTTTATTTCTTGGAGGACTAATCATTGAATCTCTCAGGACTTGATGATGTCAAGGAAATCTTGACTTAAAGTGACCTCATGCCTTGGCATGGATCTTGGTGCTTTTCCTCACTATGATTACTCTATTGGCACTTCTTCTTTTGGAATTTTTTGAACAAATTTCACNTTGGCACTTCTTCTTTTGGAATTTTTTGAACAAATTTCACTTTGGGATCCTCATGAAGAGGTCCCATTGCATGGGTTGCCTCTAGAGATTCTTGAGCTTGTTCTTGTTGGCCCCTTCTAGCTTTGGGCCATTTCTCCCTCGGTTGAGAGGGTTCTCCTTCTTGTGGGTGTTTTAGTCTTGGTGCCATCTATAATCACAATAAGACCATGGGTTAGCAATTGTTGTGTAATGTAAAGTAATTGGGATACCTTTATCTCTTTAGGATAGTTACACTTGGCTAAGTTGTGATTATGGTTGATTTAATTACTTTAATCATTATTTTATTTATGTGTTATTGATAATAAATCATCCTAGAGGTTTTTGAAAGGATTAACTCTTGAAAAATTTGATATTTGTATATTGTTAAGGTTATTAATACTTTGGGGGAGTTAGAAATTTTTTTAAAAAATTTCATCAGAAACCTTAAGGTTTATGGCCCCCATGATAAAGAGCTTACCTCTTGTAATTGCAAGATCGAAGAATGGAGTAATTTGGGCAAACGTTTGGGAAGTTAACGGCTCTGCAAGGTTTTTGGCTCTAAAAAATGACAAAGACTCCCTATGTTTTATGAGTAAAATGACAATAATTTTTAAGTTTGCAGTGGTATATATAGGTTTTTTGGGTTATGTTGACAAGACCTCATCAACGTAGCTATTAATCACCATAGATGATCATTGAATTTGATCAAACTTGCAAAATACAAGGAGTTTTTAAATGAAATTGGGGTCAAATAAAGCTCAAAAGACCAAGAACAATATGAAAATATGAGAAGAGGATTTTGATGCTCATAAATTTGGAAAATGAAGAAAAATGATTTGGGAGATGAATGAAATAAAAGATTAAGGAGCACTTAGCAGAATACATAATGGAATATGCAAAAGCTAGGATTGTAGCAATGTCTAAGGTAAAGAACCGAACTAGCCAAACTAAGAGCTATGTAAGTAGGTCCTTCCCATAGTAGGCTCATGCACTTGTTGCCCTTGCATAATCTCAAATAAGGAGTTTGTGGTCCCCACAATTGACTAATCATCATGAAAAGTTAAGGACTAACCAAAAAGAATCTATCCAAGAATTTAAACACATCAAGCAAGAAATAGAGCATGACATAAGAGCCAACAATGAGGTGAGTTATGACAACATGGATGGATGATAGAGAAGGTGAAATAAAATTCTGAATTGAGGTCATAAGAAGTCCCTTGTGGAATTTATGTTTAAAATGACCTAAGAAGATCCATCCTTAGTCCAAGCCAAAACTAACCACTTTTAGTGACTTTTCATCACCACTCTAAGATTGGTCCACCTACACAAGACATGAGAGCTTCTACAAAACAACCACCATTTCATAAAGAGAAGAAAAGAGAGAAGTAGGAAGTGAGAGAGAGCCTTAGTTAGAGGCTACCTTCAAGCATGGATGCATGTCTTTCTAGTTCCATAACTAGTGCTTGTACCCCATTTATTTGTCTAAGGGGTGTGCTTTGAATTACCATCATTTTTTTTTGAAATGGAAACCACACTATGCAAAGACTTATCCATTTATTATGTCTAAGGGGTGTGCTTTCAATTTCTATCAATTTTTTTGAATTTTTGGATGGGAACCACACCATGTAAAAACTTTACTTGACTTCCTATTAGTGGTTCGAATGGAATAGATAAGAAATTTCTGAAAAACACTTAAGCACTTAAGCAAGTAGAAAAGTACAAAGAGTATTAAGTCCCTTTGAAGTCACACCCTTTACAAACCTTTGAATCCTTCCTAATTTTGGAACTACCAAGGTCACCAATTAATTAAAAGTTTCTTTAATGAAAGGGACCTTAAATTTTCAAAAAAAAACGAAAATCATAGAGTTTATTGGATGGGTGGATGACATGGACTCACTACCTATTCCATGAAAAATAAACCATGTCCTAGTCATTAGACATCATAATTCAAAAATAGAAACTAAACATTGATAATCACAACATTAAGCATAAACCATCATTAGTAAACAACAACAATGGCACTGTGTCTTGTGGAAATAAGGTAGTTTTATTAGCAAAAATGAGGAAATATCATACTTGAACAAAAAAAAACAAGGTAAAATATATAAGAAAGTGTAAAAGAATCAAGGAAGGCTCAAAGGTACTAATGATGGTGTAAAATTAGAAAAATTTAAAAATCAAAAAATTTGTAGAATAAATAATTTGTAAAAATAAAAAATGTGAAAAAAAGTAGAAAAATTAAGAAGCCATATAGATTATTAGAATAGATGGCCATTTCCTCCATGACTGAGTTGGAAGGAGGAGATTCAAAAAATGGAATGCGGTTGTCCATCCATTGAGGTGGTAGTTGCATTGACTTATTTTGGTTTAAGGAAAGGTTTTACTTATTGGATGTTGAGCAACTACCTTTTATTTGGGCTTTCAGGTTTGNGGATGTTGACCAACTACCTTTTATTTGGGCTTTCAGGTTTGTATATTAACATGACCCCAAAGGAAAAGGTTTGATTAATTATATAAGATCCCTTCCACAATGTTTAAAAATTTTCTTTTTAGGGTACATGTGTGGGGTTCCAATAGAGAACCTTATCTCCTAGTTGAAGTTTTACTTTCCTTATTCTGAGGTCATGACATTACTTGTTGAATGCCTTGTGCACTTCATTCAAAGATAGGACCACTACTATATTTTCATCTAGCACATTCAGGTTGGTCAATATTTCTTTCTATGCTAGACTTAGGTCAAGATCCAAATCATAGGCCACTAAGAGTGTATGAAGCTTAGATTGAATTAGGAGTGTTAGAAGTTTTCCATACACCAACTCATAGGGAGAGTAGCCAATAGGAAGTTTCCATGCTGAATTGTAAGCCCATAGGGCATCATTAAGTTTTGTACTTCAAGTTTTCCTATATTTGCTAGTGGTTCATGTTAGTATTTTTGTAATCTCCTAATTGTTTATCTCTACTTGACCGTTGGCTTGGAGGTGGTAGGGTTTTGTTAATTTATGTTCAACCCTCAAGTGTTGCATAAAATTTCTAAAATTTGAACTAAGGAATGAGTTCAATTTTCAGAAATTAGTGAACGTGGTACCCCAAACCTATTTATAATATTTTGTTATATAAGTCTAGTAGTAGTGGACAATGTACAATTAGTAATAGCTACTACTTCTAGCCATTTTGTCTAGTATTCAACTGCTACAATAATATATGCCTTTCCATTGGACATAGATGTGATGGAATCCATGAAGTCAATGCCCCATATGTCAACAGTTTTTAGTGATTAAATCCACTACTGAGGACCTTCCATGCAAGTGGTCATCCCTCGATCTCATTGACAATGTTCACAAGATTGGACAAACTAATGAACATCCTTGAAGATTGTAGGCCAATAGTATCCTGCCATCAAGATTTTTATGGTTGTGCATCTCCCTACATAGTGGCCTCCACAAGGCCCTTCATGAGCATCTTGGAGAACACATAGTTAATCTTCATCAGGGACACACCAACAAATTAGGCCATTGATGCATACCTTGTAGAGGTGTTTGTTGATTTCTATGAAGTATTTGGCCTGATGAAGAAATTGTTGCTTTTTTTTGAAGTCAAGATCTTGTGGCATCTCTAGAGTAAGAAGATAGGTAAGGATGTCATTGTATCATGTTGTTTATGTGGGCGTTTGATCATTTATTACTCTTGTAAAGAGGAGATCATCTAAAAATTGATCAGAGACTAGGCTCTCCTCCTCTTTATTATTCCATCTTAAGCGAGAGAGGTGATTAGTAACCACATTCTCAATCCATTTTTGATCTACCATCATAAGATAAAATTCTTGTAAGATCATGAGCCACCATATGACTTGAGGGCTCAGTATTGGATTGTTCATGAGGAAGCAAATTGCACTATGGTTCGTGTGCACAAATAGCTAAGCACATAGTGCCTAAACTTTGTCATGGTGTACAACACGATCATTAATTCTTTTTCTATGGTGGTGTAATTTAATTATGCTCCCATAATGCTTTAGCTCATGCAGTGAATATAGTATGAACGTTTCTTATAGTCCATCTTTGTGCGCACTACTCCCAAGACATAGTTAGATGCATATGTCATGATGTGGAAGGGTTTGGACCAATTTAGTACTCATAGCATTGGTGTTTCTATGAGTTTCTCCTTTAACTCTTAGAATGCATCTTCACATTCTTTAGTCCAGATGAAAGGTGCATCTTTCTTTGTAAGATCTACCTACAATTTTCCAATCTTAGAAAAATTCTCTATGAATCACCAGTAGTAGCCAGTGTGTCCAAGGAATGACTGAACATCTTTAACTGTCTCTGGCTAGCATGTTATTCCTTGGATGACCCTTATCTTTTATGAGTCTACCTTAATCCTTGCTTGAGTGATTCCATGCCCCAGTACAATGCCTTCTTGGATGATGCAATGGCTCTTTTGCCAATTGAACTACAAATTTATTTCAACACATCTCTTCAGTACTTTCTCAAGGAAGTCTAAGGCTTTCTCAAATGTAGCTCCATAGGTGGAAAAGTCATCCATGAAGACTTCCATACCATTACCGATCTGTTGTTAAAAAATACTAAGGACTAGGCATTGAAATGTTGTAGGGGATTTGCATAGACCAAATGACATCTTACAATATATAGAAGTCCCCCAGGGACTCATAAAGGTTGTCTTTTCTTGATCTTCTGGCACAATTTGGATTTGGTTATAGCCACTATAACCATCAAAGAAACTATAATAATAATGCCCAGATATGGTGTCCAAAATTTGTTATGCAAATAGTAATGGAAAATGATCTTTAAATGTTGCCATCTTCAACAACCTGAAGTTGATGCAAACCCACCATTTGCCAACTTTCTTTGGCATAATTACAAGTGGGCTAACCCACTCACTATCTGCGATGTGATAGATGAACACTACCTTGAGGAGTTCTTTGATTTCCTTCTTGATGATTGGCTTCAATTTGGTCTATGGCTACCTTCTAGGCTTTATGGCAAGATTGATGTAAATGTGATGTTTGCATATCCTTGGATTGATTCTTGTTAGCTTAGGATATGATCAAGAAAAGGCTATTGGCCATTTGTTAACCACATTTAATAGCTTTTCTTTTCATTTAGGAGAAAGTTTGGAATTAATTATGAATAGTTTACCATTATTTAAAAATGCATATTCCATGATGGTCAATAAATGTTTTAGCTCTAGGGGCTCTTGCTTGAAGTTATCAAGGATTTCCAACTCTCCCCAATAGGTATCATCATCTTCATCAGAGAGGTGGGGATGAACTTGTTCAAGTTTATCCATGCCTTCAACATAAGCACATGTTAGGCTCTTAGTTGGTTCTATGCATAATGTGCTACTATATGAGTTAACTATCAACCATTATGTGCCCTCCTATTTTGTGTCTATTGCATACAAACATCTTTGAATATTGATTTCTTATGCACACTGATTGCATGCTTTAATGTATGTACTTTTGATAGATCAAATCTTTGTTATTGCTATATGCGATGCATGGAATACACTTCTTCACTATCTTGCCAAATTCATTTTTTTTGGATATTTCTAGAGAGAGGTCCCTTATGACCATATGTGCATCAATCATGCTTAACCAAGATCTTCCCATAATGATGGGGAACTCACTTTTGCAGTTTTCAACCTTGATCACTAGAAAATTAGCAGGATAGGATCACCCACAAATTGTGGTCACAATGTCTTCTACTAATCCCAAAGGGATAGTAATTGACTTTGGCCAATTATAACACATAAAATATTGTACAATGAAGAACAACAATAATTACAATGATTTTTTGATGAATACAATTGATTGTACAAAACCATGCATATTTTCCAATGAGAATGAAGTCTTATTATAGCCAATACTTTTTCAAAATTACCTTGGAATTCATGCAATGGCTAACTAATGGTTACTAGAGATGTCTCCTCTAAGATCAAGATGTCTTTCTACAATGGACCTTCATTCTAGAAAGACATCTTCTTCAAGACTAAGATGTCTTCTGGCAACAGACCTTCATTCTGCAAAGACACCTTCTTCTTATGAAAGACATGTTTCTGAACACAAAAAGACATCTTTTATTTTGTAGAGATGTCTTCTCCTATGCAGCCTTTAATTTTTCCAAGACATCTTCTTTTCCTTGGAGATGTCTTCACTTGATGGTAGACATCTACTGTTTCTGTAAGACGTCTTGTCTAAAAATAATCCTTCAATGTTAAGGCTTCCTTCTAAGCTTTGAAGCCTTTGTTCCTTGTCCATGACTTCTTGTCTTAATCTAAGTTCTACAAACACAACAACAACCACATAAACATTTTTTTGCTCCATTTTTCTTAACATTTTGACATACCAAAAGTTCAACAATCTCCTCCTTTTGGGTAATGTCCAAAACTTAATAAAATGGGTTAGTCTCTATCACATTATTATAATATATAGCTAGCTACTTCTCCCCCTTTTTGGACATGACCAAAAAGAAGGTGAGTTAAGATCCCCCTAAATAAATGCAAATATAAAAATATTTGTTTTATTGTTTTGTCTATCTTTGTTTTTTTCTATCTTATAAAGAGAGAAATAATACTTACATGATAGGAAAAGTTCCTATCCCCATATCTTTGCATAAATAAGTCAACTGATTTTGATCTAGAGGTTTAGTGAAAGCATTAGCTAGTTGACTCTTTATTATAATAAAATCTAGCCTTACATGGACATGTTGTGTATGTTCTTATTTAAAGTTATGATGAATCTCAATATGTTTGGTACGAGAATGTTGGATGGGGTTTTTGTCATATTGATAGCACTTTTGTTGTTGTAGTAAATAGGTGTTGAGTCTACTTTTGCTCCTAAATCGTTGAGAGTTTCTTTTATCCAAAGTAATAGGGCACAACATCTATTAGCAGAGATATATTCAACTTCCAAAATTGAGAGAGCTATAGACGTTTCCTTCTTGGCTATCCAAGAAATAAGACTTTTCCCTAAGAAGAAATGGTTCCCATGCATGCTAAGAAGATCATTAGAACAACCTACCCAATCTACATCATAATATCCAACAAGATAAAGTGGAGAATCCTTTGGATACCAAAGGTCCCAATTAGTAGTACCTTTTAAATAATTAAAAATACATTTAACAACCTTGTAATGAGATTCCTTTAGAGCTAACTAATATCTGGCATACAATACTACACTTAAAGTTATATTTGATCTACTTTTAGTTAAGTAAAGAAGAATACCTATCATACCTCTATAAAGCTTGAGATCAATAGGCTTACATTGATTATCTTTGATAAGTTTAGAATTTGTAGCCATAGCATTACCTTTGACTTTAACATCAGCTAAGATGTATTTGAGAAAGAGATCTTTTGCATATTTGGTTTGATAGATAAAGGTTTCATTAGCTATTTAATAGAATTGAAACCTAAGAAAGTTGTTGAGATCTCCCATCATGCTCATCTCAAATTCAAATAGCATGAGATTAGAAAAATTATTGCAAAGAATATCATTAGTCGCATCAAAAATAATATCATTAACATAAATTTGAACTACTAGAGGATCTTTACATTCTCTTTTCAAAAACAAAGTAACATCAACTTTGCCTCTTTCAAACCCATTCGATATAGGATGTTGAGAGAGTCTTTTATACCAAGCTCCTAAAGCATGTTTATGATCATAAAGAGATTTCTTGAGTTTGTAGACATAATTAGGTTTGATGGAGTTAATGAATCCTTTAGGTTGTTTAATGTAAAATTCTTCTTGTATGGTTTCATTCAAGAAAGCACTTTTAACATCCATTTGATAGAGCTTGATGCTTTTAATTCTAGCATAGGCAAGAAGAAGTCTAATAGATTCTAGCTTGGCAATAGGAGCAAAAGTTTCATCAAAATCAATTTCTTCTTGTTGGTTGTATCCTTTGGTAACCAATCTAGCCTTGTCTTTAATGATGTTTTCATTTTCATCAATCTTGTTTCTAAAAATCAATTTTTCTCAAATAACAAATTTATCATCGAGCCTAAGTGTCAATTCCCATACATCATTTCTAGAAAATTAAGTAAGTTTATCTTGCATAGCAGAAATCCATTCTTCCTCTCCTTTAGCTTCCTTAAATTTTTGGATTCAAGTTGGGAGAGATATGTGGAAAAAGCACAAATCTCTTTGATTTGACTTCTAGTACGAACACCACCTTAAAATTCCCCAATAACATTATTAAGAGAGTGAGTTTTCTTAAGTCTAGGCTTTTTTGGTTGAGTGGGGGATATATCTTATTCATCATCATTCTCTTATTCATGATCACTACTAGATTTTGAAACTTTGTCATCTTGCACTTGAATGGGGCTAGACAATTTTTGAATGTGAATAGCTTTGCCATCAAGTTGAGGAAAAGTAACACCATGATCATCTATTTTGACATTTATGGTTTCTTCTACCATATTTGTTCCTTTGTTAAACACTCTGTAACCTCTGCTAACTAAAGAATAACCTATGAAAATTCCTTCATCAGTTTTTACATCAAAATTTTTCAATTTATTGTTATAATTTAGAATATAAAAATTTGAACCAAAAACATGAAAATAAGCTATTGAAGGTTTTCTACCAATCCATAATTCATAAGGATTTTTAGAAGTGAAGCTTCTTACAAGGACTCTATTGAATACATAGTAAGTAGTGTTGATGGCTTTGGCTCAGAAGTGATGAGAAAGACTTTGATCATTTAATATGATTCTTCCCATCTTATTTAGGATTCTATTTCTTCATTCAGCTACACCATTTTGTTGAGGAGCTCTTGTAGTAGAAAATTGATGTAGTATACCATTCATTTGACAAAATTATTCAAACTTTGCATTTTTTAATTCATATCGATTTTTGCTTCTAATAAATTTAATACTATATCCTTTTTCTTTCTATATGATTACTAATTCTCAAAAAATGATCAAATACCTTATCTTTATTATGTAAAAATGAAACCCAAGTAAAGTGAGAATAATCATTAATGATGGTCAAAAATATCTTTTCTTTTCCAAGCTAAGTGTTTGAATAGGACCAACCACATTGATATGAAGCAGATCTAAGGGATGAGTAGTAGAAATACAATTTTTATTACAAAATCTTATCTTTCTTTTTAACTTTTTTTTGGTAGCTTCACATGTAGTTAGATTGAAATCTTTGAGCTTGGGGAGAACAATGATCATTTTCTTTAATACCAAGGTTTGAAGAATTTTTTTTATGTGGCCTAGATTTCTATGCCAAAGATGTGTATCATCTACATAACTTACTAAGCACTGGGATTTAAGGTTAGAAGAATTTCCAAAAATAGTGGTATGCACATTTCCTTTTCTAGTTCCTTTGATCACAACATTTCTAGTGGATAAATCTTATATTCTACAATTTTCTTTTGAAAAAGTAACATTGAAATTTGAATCACAAATTTAACTAATACTAAGAAGATTATGTTTTAATCCATCAACAAAAAATATATTTTTTACAATTGTTAATTTCTAACCTTTACCTCCTATACTACGAATACCTATTATAGGTGCTTCCATATTTCTTCCAAACATGACTATTCCACAATTTTATTATGTGAAGTGGGAAGTAGGATTTGTCACCTATCATGTTCCTTGAACACCCACTATCAATATACCATGTGCTAGCTTTGTCATTGGAGAGAGCAATTTGAGCCATAAAGTTCTTTTCAAACTTTCCTCCTTTTCTTTTCCAAACCTGCATGGTTTCCATTCTAGGCTACTCTTACAAAGACCAAGAGTAGTGATGCAATCTAAGATAGTAAAAATCTTGAATATGGTTGTATTTTTCACAAAAGAAACATTTTAGGTTATTGGTTTAGAAGATCTACTAAACTTGGATAAACTTTGCTTTTGGTCTTTGGACTTTTCAATAGAGTTCTTGTTCATTTTCTTAATTACATTTGTTAGTTTTTGAATCTTAATCCTAAGGTTTGAGCTTTCCTCTGGACATAAGAATATTCTTAATCCAAAACATTAATTTTTATTTGCTTGACATATAAAGAGTCTTTTATTTTAATACAAAAATTTTTGAAGGAAAGAATCTAATCATAAAATATTTCATACCTTACTTCAATATAATAATCACTATTCAACTTTCAAGACTAGACACTTTCATTTCTAAATGAAATGAATAATTTACCTTTTTGGAAAATGTGTTACAAAATTTGGATTCACTAGTTGATAAAGTACATTAGTATCATTGACCAAGTATGTCTAGTGTTGATAGCCCCTTCTATTGTTCACTTTCGAAGATTGATGTAGAGTACAAGAGCATCAAGCTCTAATAAAACTTGTGAATTGTTGAACTTAGAAGGAGGGATGAATAAGTTACCCAAATTAAAAAAAATTTGAGACCAAGCACACACCAAATTTAACATGGCTTCCCAACTTGGATAGTCCATACTTGAAGGGTAGTTTGCTAGCACAACTCCAAACTTTGTTTCTTCCAAAATGTGGTTTAAAGTGTACCACACCCTGTACAAGCTCTAAGCTCCACTCTAGACTGATTCAAAACTATGAATCCACTCAACCCTATAAGGTCTTTTCAAGCTTAGAATGTGGTTTTTAGGATTCCACAAACTTTAAAACTTCAGCTTTTCTACGGAGTATTATGGCGCTACACCAACACTCAATCCTGTAGGATCCCAACAATCTCAAGCAAGATGCCTTCCCACAACAAGCACATTGATGAGACGCGAATTACACAGGCCGTGATATCGCATACGCGATATCGCGTCCGCCGTGATATCGTATCCCCTACGATATCGCATACGCGATATCGCGTCCTTCCCTGTGATATCGCATACGTGATATCACGGTTCATCACCATATCTATAAATAAGAGGCGACACTCCCCTCATTTATAATCAGATAGGCTAAGTAGCGAAGCTCTGGTGGATTGATCACCCAAGAGATAGAATATTTTCCATGTGCCCGCAGTAGGAGTCCCCCAAGTGAACGGTTCTTTATTCGAGCAGCTTTGTACCTGAACGCAAGTTGTGTACGGAAATAAAGATGAACTTTGTGGATAAACCCTGCAGTGCATGGATAGGTTTAATTAATGTTATTTACTGCTTTCCTAGTGACGTGGCATGAGTACGACTTGGTTACGAGCGTTGACGAACGTGTACGCCTAGCCAAGGAATTAGCTACTCATCGCAAGTAGATTCTCTCAACCCTTTCCTCCTAGAGCGTGGGACAAGTACGACTTGATTACGAGCATCTACAGATGTGTACGGCTAGTCAAGAAATCAACTGCTTGTCACACATAGGTTAGTTAAGTGCCTCAGTACAACTGCTTCGAGCACGTGCATTACATGTGGTGATCCCAGTAACGATTAGCGTTTGGTAGCCACAGTTGCACAGTTCAGGGTGTGTACAGTAAGTTTAGTGTTGTAGTTAGAGTTAGTTATAGTTTCTCAACCCTTTACCTCATAGCTTATTAGATAAACCAAAAAATGCCAAAAAAATCATATACCTCAGACTTGCTTAACCATACACCGTGACACATACAAGCAAGCCTGGGAAGACAATGAATGATTAACCCCAAGTGTTTCTTGTGGCGTTAAGGCATTTAGTCTACCAAGTTCGACTGGATCGCACGTATATGCTGGTATTTGTATGGTTGAGTGTAGGGGTACCTCGCCACTCATCATTGGCGCCATTGCTGGGGACTATGTGTTTTTACGCCAATTGAATATAAGGGATATCACTCACATCGTTGTGAGCTTTAACGAACCTTCGGGTTAATCAGCTAATCAAGAACATAAAATAACGGTAAACAACACACCATAAAAATGGCTTCTTCTCATGAAATCAACGCACCTAAGGATAACACAGGAGACAGTCAGCATCATACGCATAACCCAAGTCAGCCATGTTCTAAACAATCTAAGGTCACATATACTCATCTTGATGAGTATATCCCTGACTTTACTTTTATTCTCCATCAAGATGAGCAACTGCAATGTAGAGATTTGCAAGGTAACATTGTGTTACCCCCAGATAGATCTATCCCTAACATGCTTTTCCGTGCCTTAGCATAGATTGGCATACAAGAGTAGTTTGTGTAATACGTTCTGGATAACTTTGACACAAGGGATTATCATCCCACAAATGCCCAACGTATTCGGGATGAAAGGCAGGAGAGCCAACATTCACTATTGAAGGGCAAGGTTCCCCATGTCCTTAGTGAAATAGAAGATGAGGAACCCCTCACAATGGCTTTCTTAGAAAATGATGTTCCTCCTCCTCACTCTGGTGAAGAGGTTAGGCATCAGGGCCTTCGATCAACTATACATGCTACAGGCTCTGATCCCCGTGAGCACCAACTGTTCACGGTAGGAAAAACCACTCACACTAAGAATGGACACTTAGATCATTACAACGATCGGGGCCGAAGCAGCTGAAGAGAAGGTAAGAAACATCGCCATGGTGATGGATCCCCTTCCTCTTCTCCTTCATCTCACCATTCACACTCTCCTTCCACATCTGGGCACAACCATCGTGAGCATAACGAAGAGGGTAAAAGTAAAAAGGATGATGAAATACCTCGACATGAAGGTCGAGAGGAGTTA
>MNCI01027798.1:73486-91918 GCA_015680685.1 Gnetum montanum | reverse complement strand
TGTATGTAGCAACCACACAAAAAGTAGTAGACACCCCGTGGTTGACAACTTCTCATAGGGGCAAACAAATATGCATGGAACGAACTGGGGAAACTCATGCCAACAACTGTGGCATAGACACATTGGAATGTGAGTGTCGCCAACTGCCACCCCTTAACTTAAGATCATCAATTGGGAGGAGTTGGGCACTTCTAAGAAATTCAAACAAATACTCATTACTTCAGATCTCTCCCTTACAACTCAGTCATGGGGGAGATGGCCACCTATGCTAACCATATGGGGCCCTCAGTTCTTTTAAGTTTTTGTTTTACACATTTTTGGTTTACAACGTTTTTGTTTTACACATTTTTGTTTTACAAATTTATTTAAATTTTCTAATTTTTATTTTACAACTTTCTTTAGCTTTTGTTATTTTTGTTTTACACCATCGTTATACTTTTCTAGTTTTTGTGTGTGTGTGTGTGTCCTCCACTCTGTAAGTTCGTCACCTAATAAGTGTTCAGATCGATGGGATGAACTGTTTTTCATTAATTGTTAATGTTTGGTTTTTACCTTTAAGTTACAATGTTGATACTAAGGTATGTTTCTTCTGATGTGGCAGGCAATGAGATCACTTCATTCATCCGTCCATCAAAGTCTATGGTTTCCCTTAGCTTGGAAATGTATAGTTCCCTTTTCTAATAAAAACTTTAACAAATTGGTGACTGGGCATTTCTCAAACTAAGAAAGGACTCAAGGATTGCAAAGGGCGTGACTTCAAGGGAACTTGGTGCTCTTGTGTTGGTCATTCACTTGGGTGCTTGGTTGTTTTCTTCTTGAGTTTTCTTACCGTTCCGATGTTACCCATTCTTCGGAAGCTGAGACAATAAAAATAAAGAAGCCTTTGCATGGTGTGGTCCCCACGCATAAAAACACAAAACACAAAAAAAAAACCAAAGTGAGGATTCAAAGCACACCCCTTTGACGAAATAAAATTTGGGCTACAAGCACTCGTTATGGAACCAAAGTGTTCCCTCTAACTAAGGCCCTTCTCGCTTCCCATTCTCTCCTTTGTTTCATCGAAATGGTGCTGGCTCTTTGAAGATGCATCCTTGTTATCCAAGTGGATGGTTTAACCAAATGCATTGATGCGAAGTCACTGGAAGTGATTGGTTTGAGCCAGAGTTGGAATGAGATTCGCCAAGTCACATTAATCATAAACCACATAAGGGGCTGTCCACCACCTTGTTCTTGGGATTCCATTCCACTTCTCTTCTTCCCATCCTTCTCTCCATTGTTCACCTCATTGCTGGTTGTATCATTAGTGTCTATTTTGGTTAATGCATTGTTTTCTTTTTGGTAAATTCTTACGGTTAAGACTTTAACTCTTGTTCCAAAGGACATTCCCAGAGCCTACGGACTCTTTGAATGTGGGATTGTCAAGGCATTAAGGGCATGCACCTGCTTTGTGGAGGACCCACTAACATTCCTATTTGGAACATTAGTTAACCTCTTTTCCTTAACATTTTTGCGATTAATTTTCAGCTTTGTTCATTTCCATCTTGACATCCACTTCACTGATGCCATTGTTGTCCCTTTTCACCTATCTTTCTTACTCCTTTTCTTCCTTCATTCTAACGCTACCGGAGGTTTGGGATTAGTCATGGGGGTACGAGGCCTGAATTTTTGATTTTTCTCCTAAGCCCCCGATTTTTTTGTTTTTCTTCCTAACCCCTATACCTTCGGTAGTCATCATCTACATTTTCCCGGATCCATATCAATCATACCACAACCTAGCCAATGAACCTAAACTGAAGCAAGGTATTCTATGCTTAATGATTCAATTACCCTTGCTAATATATGATTGTGTTGTGTGTGCAGATGGAAATCATACAACAATGGAGTGGATTTGGAGCGAACACTTGGAATGGAGCAGCACTAAAGCAGCTGTGCAAGGAGCAGGATCGATAATGCGCTTACGGATGGACAACAGAAGGTGCAACTTAGGCATTGGCAGCAACAAGACTCTTCTCTCTTCTTCTCTTCTATTCTCTCTCCTCTTTTCTCTCAGCTGCCAAATGTGGCCTGATGTCATTGTAATAAGGTGTTCACCATTGTTATCATGAACACCAGTTTTGTCAATTCTTGTAATAAAGACCCATTCACATGTCATCCCATTATTTGCATTCCCCTCAATAATCCCATACCTACCTGATATTATTGTAAGGAACTTGTGGATGAGTTTTCATTCAGTCATGGGGGTATGATGAGATGCGACATGCATAGTGTCGCGATATCGCATCCCATGCGATATCGTGTACACGATATCGCGTCTTTCCCTGCGATATCGCGTACGCTATATCGCGGTCCATCGCCATATCTATAAATAAGAGGTGGTACTCCCCTTATTTCCAAATCCTGGCTAGAAGTAGCGAAGCTCTGGCAGTTTAAACACTCCAGAGTTAGATTAATTTCCCATGTGCCCGCAATAGGAGTCCTAGAGTGAACGACTCTTTATTCGAGTAACTTTGTAACCTGAACATAAGTTGTGTACGATAATAAAGAAGAACTTAATTGGATAAACCTTGTAGCACATGGTTTTATTTCATTGTTATTTATTGCTTTCCTAGTGCGCACGAGTACGACTTGATTATGAGCATCTACAGATGTGTACAACTAATCAAGGAATCGGCTGCTCGTCCCAACGCGTGAGTATAACTTAACTACGAGCATTGACTGCTTGGTAACCCAGTAGCATATTCCAGGATCTGCGCTTGATAATCCTAGTAGTAGTCCAATTTGTACGGCTAGTTAAGTAATCGGCTACTCATCGGTAGGCTAGAACATGTGATAAGTACGACTTGGCTACGAGCATCTACAGGTGTGTATGGCTAGCCAAGGAATCAGCTTCTTATCACACTTAGGCTATATAGGTGCCTCAATACGACCACTTCGAGCACTTGTGTTACATGTGGTGATCCCAATAACGATTAGCGTTTGGTAGCCACAGTTGCATATTTCAGGGTGTCTCCGATAAGTGGGAACGGATGCTGACGCTAGTTAATTTAGACTTAGGACATTAGTTAGAGTTAGTTAGTTTCTCAACCCTTTCCCTCATAGCTTAGGAGATAAACTGAGAAATACCAAAAAAATCATACACCTCAGACTTGCTTAACCATACACCATGACACCTACAAGCAAGCCTGGGAAGACAACGAACAATTAACCCCAAGTGTTTCTTGTGGTGTTAAGGCATTTAGTTTGCGGAGTTCGACCGGATCGCGCGTGCACGCTCGTATTCGTATGGTTGAGTGTAGGGGTACCTTGCCACTCATCAAAAAGGAATGAATGAACTCTAATAAATAATGAAAGTATAAGTCAGTAATAATTTCAAAGAAGAATGGATCAGTTGCAAATAAAGCTACATGTCTATTCATTCCTTTTACTTACATAGAAATATTTTTACTATAATTGATTTATATATAAATGAGGATTATCTATAAAAATTTTTCCCTTCTTCGAGTATAGCTTTTTATTCCAGAATGCATCTATATTGTAACTTATGTTTCAAATCTTCTCATTTTGATGTTGCTCAATCCACCACTAAATAAATTTGTAAGTTTCTTAAACTATCATTTTTCATTGCATGTTATCATTGTTGATAAAAAAATACAAAAATAAAGAAAGGCAATTCAAAAAATTAGAAATACATAAAGATTTTAAGCCTGTTCCATAAAAAATCTCTATATTTACACATTTAATTGAAAGGTCTTCTTATCAAATAGTTTTTTAAAAAAAGCTTCATTACTTGTCAAATTAGAAAAATATAAAAATTTTAGACCTCTCTTTTCCAATGAAAATGCTTAAAAAAATTTAAAAATATTTTAAGAAAAGATAACTTGAGAAATTTGTAAACTAATTTAGCATCATGATCATTATGGTGATTTTGATGGGATTGAGAGTCATGTTGTGACTTTTGATGTCATTATTAGTAAGAGGAAGACTAATAATGATAATTTTTTTAATGATGATGACTATTGGAATAGAAATTGTAAGAAGGTCATTATTGATGTGAGAGATGACATTGATTATGATATGAATTTTTAGAATTTGGAGATACTTGCTATTGATTATATCAATGATAAATTTGTGAAGTGTGTTGATGGATTTGATTATCTTGGTTATAAAATGGAATTGTAGCATGAACATAATCTACCTAGTGGTGATGAAAGGAAGATAAGTGGTAGTCTTCTAAAAACCAAGAAGAAGAAGGTGAAGAAGAGAAAAAAGAAGAGAAGAAAGGATGTTGAATTAAGAAAGCCCAATCCTTTTTCTTTTTCTTTTTCTTTATTTGTTGTAGATATGTGTCATCATGGGGATGCAAGGGAAGCATTCCAAGGAGATGCTCAAATGAAGGAAGCATGGTGGGACATGAGAACAAGCCCACATGAGCAAACAAAGTTCAAATAAAAACCTTCGATGATATTCATTCTAATGTTTATAATGCATTGAGTCATTATTATTGTGATGGCCTTAAGTCATGGGGGCATGATGCCTTCTAGCTTGTGAAAGATCATGAAGCATGACATTTTTAAGGATGGAAGAGCTGGTGTAGGAATCCCTCTTCCGATCCCCTTATTCTACCCTACATGTTATGTGTGTTTTTGTGTTGATTTAGTTGAGGATTATTCTTGGATGTTTTGGCATGTTTCGAGGTGTTTTTTTCTCATTTTGATGAGTTTAGAGGTTTCTAGGGTCTATGGGTACTTGTTTGGAGGCATCCGGAGGTTCCAGGCATTAAAATGAGCATTTTTATTTTTGGCACCTATAGGATAGAGATCAAACTAAGAGATAAATGTCTCAGTGTAGACATCTACCTATAATTAGAGACATCTAAGGACTGGACTAGACATCTACCAAAAATAGTAGATATTTCATCCAAGAGTTGGGTTTTCTTAGTAGACGTTCCAAAAAAGCCATAGACAACCTAGATGCATGATGAAACTTCTAAAACCATTCATTTCAATTTGGAAAATAGCCAAAGCAAGATGGAAATAGCTAGGGAAAATATGAGAAGACTTGGAAAATATATAAAGAATCTCAAGTTGAGTTGAGGAAAGGTTTCTAGGGATTTTATGTTTTGGTTACTTATAAATATTGATGTAAATCACCATTGTAAGTGTCAAAGTGCCAAGAGCAAAGTGAAAATGCTAAAGGCCAAACATCCCAATAGAGGGTAAGGGAGAAAGCTCTTAAGGAAAGAGAGCTTGCGAAAGGGAAGAGAGCTTATGTAACAAAGTTGAGTGAGAGGCAAGAGCACTTGAGAAATGTTAGAAAAATTTCTTATAAGTGTCTTGTCTTGAGCTTAGGCTCCATTGTGGTTAATTGAGGATTGAGAGGGAACGAGTATGACCTTTAAGATCCTTGGGAGAGTTGTGAGTTGAGCTTGGCTTCTCATCTTTGATGTATTTTCTATGTATTTTAAGAACTTTCTTAATACAACAAATATTTTCTCTCTTTTATTATGTTCTTATTTTTTAAGCTAGATTTTCTTGGAACTTGTGGATTAAGTTCTATTGCGATCTATTGAGGTACAAACCCCCCACATGAATAGTTAATAACTCTCATAAACATAGATAAATCATCTCACTTATTGTGATAACAACTCACACATAATCACATCACATATCAAAGAAAATAAATTTTTAACAAAACCATCACAAAACATAAAACAATAGCATATACTCCTCCTCTTTATTAGAAAAGGTGAAAGATAGCTCCTCCTAACAGTAAACAAATCAAATTCAAAACATAGATAATATATATAGCTACAAGCAATAAGAAAAACATACATACGAGCTTAGTTAGGAATAAAGAAAGGCATACATACTTGCCTTGTTCTAAAACTTGATAGGTCATATAAAATTCTTAAACGAATGACATAAAAAGGAAAATATTTGAGCATGTTTTGGGTGTAGTCATCACACTGAACAATGTTCTTAAATAAAAAATCATTTTTTATTCAAATATTTATAAAAATGTTGGTTCTTTATTCTTTGGATGAAATATATGTTAATTTTACTATTTGAAACTCTACTTGATCTCAAAGAAAATGATATTTATTTTAATATGTTTAGTTTTTCCATGAAAAATTGGATTATTAGAAATAGAAATAGCTACATTATTATCACAATAAATAATTATTGGATGAAATAATTATATACCAAAAGGTTTTAATTCTTCCCTTATCCAAAGAATTTATATGCAATAGTATGAGGTTGCAACATATTTAGCTTCAATTGATGATAACACCACAAAGTTTTGCTTCTTGCTCAACCATGATACTAGTATATTATCAAAAAAATGATAGTTTCCACTGGTGGATTTCTAATCATTTTTATTTTCTATCCAATTTGCATGTGTAAATGCTTGTAATTCAAAAGTTTTCATAAAATTAGAAATCCATAAAATTATTTTAGATAGCGCGTGACTAGCTGTGCCTTTTAGATATCATAAAATTATTTTAGCTCCAAATAAATGTGATTCTTTTGGCCCTAACTGATGTCTACAAATTAGACCTATTGCAAAGGCTATATTAGGCCTACTAGCTATAGCATAATTCAAGCTTTCCACAATGGATCTATATAGTATAGCATCAACATTCTTTTCATTTTCATGTTTTCAGAGATGTACACTTGTGCTAAGAGGAGTTGCACAAGTTTTAGCTTCTATCATGCTAGAATGATTAAGTATTTATTGAACATACTTTATTTAAGAAATTATGGTTCCATCCTTATGTTTTTGAATATGTAAGCTTAGAAACTAAGATACCTCTCCTATTATAGACATCTAAAACTTAGATTTCATGGACTCAACAAATTCTTTACTTAGACTTAAGCTTGTTCCTCCAAACATTATATCATCAATGTAAATATGAGCAACTAAAAATCCCATATAATCATTTTTAATGTAAAGATTACTATTAAGAGAAGATTTTAAATACCCATTTTCAACTAAGTATGAATCAGGCTTAGCATACCATATTCTAGGGGCTTGTTTTAAGCCATATAAAGCCTTATGCAGCTAATACACATGATTTGGCTTTTCAGTGTTAATATATCCCTTTGGCTATTCAATATACATTGTCTCTTTTATTTATCCATTTAGAAATGTTGAACTTACATCCATTTTGAAAATTTTAAATTCTTGATTAGTTTCAAAATCTAAAAGCATTATAATTGGTGACAAGATGTTTATTCATGTTTCTCCACTAAAAGGCTTGATATATTTTAGTAGGAAAGAAAAAATTACACCTTATTACATTGGTTCATTTGATGTTTTGCAGTGCATAGAAGAGGTTGCATATCATGTTGGTATGCCTCCATAGCTTTCAAGCATGCATGATATGTTTCATATCTTCATGCTATAGAAGTATGTTTCTGATGTTAATCATGTTGTTGACTAGACTAAGATACAACTTCTAGATGATGCCTCATGTGTGAAGTATTCTATTAGGATATTGGATCAAATGGAGCATTAGTTGTGTAATAGGATAGTTTCGATGATGAAGATCTTATGGAATTGTCATGGTTCACAAGAGGCTACTTAGGATCTTAAGTTTGATTTCCATTCTTTCCATCCTAAGATCTTCTAGGAGGAAGATTCTTAAATGGAAGAGGATGTAACAACCTATATTTTCTAGTACCCTTGGTACATGTAATCTATATAGAGTTTTGATGCTTGTGCTTATCTATGTGTGTGTTTTATGGATACATTTGACTCAGTTTATTTTATGGTTTTTCTTAGAGGCTACATGATGATGTTGAGATTCAAGATGCTTGGATATTATGTACTTTGATATTTGAATATTTAATTTTATATACTTTATTACCATATACAAATGTGCACTAAGCTTGTTGTTGAGTGTGGCAAGATTTCATGTGGATTAGTTGGAAGCATTACATGACAAGTGATCTATGGTTTATTTATTTATTTTTCTAGAGTGCATGTTATCATCTTGAGGCTATTTGGATCAATGATTTCTTGTGTGTGTGTGTATTACCTATTATTATGTGAGAATTTGGGTTATGCCTTTAAATATTATGATTTTATGGTATTTGCACTTCTCATTATTTTGGCATATGTGGAAGTTATATAAAATTAGAAGAAGTTGCTTGTGAGATGGATATGATTTTTGAAATTATTCTTTTAGTTTTGTACTAATTTGGACAATTAGTATTTTCTCCTATTCCATGGTTGTTCTTGGTCAATCTCCATTAAAACTTTCATGGTTCAATTCCTCCATACACTTTGATGATTCAAAAGAAGTGTTGTGGGAGAGTGGAGCTAGAAAAATATTGGTAGATTGCAAATTGGTTGTGTTGATTACTTTGATTATAACTATTTTCTTTCCTTCTTTGTGGTTTTTATCATGCAAAATTAGAGGTGAGTTATCTTGGCTTCTTTTCTATTTACGATTATAGGTTTTTGTGTACATTCATGTGATGGGTATCTATTATTATTCTATATTGATGTGATGCTATTTATGACTTGATTGATATTTCTTTGAATTCTTGGAATTATGTTTCAATAGATTCTTTGTGCTAAATTTATGATTTTGAGTTACATTGTTTCATTGTTTTTGGACATGCATTTTTGAAGATCTACTCCAATATTTTTGTGGAATTGGGTTTTTTCATTTGTGAGCTCTGTTATTGTTATTGAATGTTAGAACTATTGTAATTCTCATGTGGTGGTGAACTGGAATTTTTGGAGAGAAAGATGTGGTTTGGTTACCTTCGACAATCAATTTGAACAATTAGGAATTTTCATTCATCTTGATATTTTGCTCAAATTTGTTTTTCCTTGCTATGATATTTTCAAGCTTAGTGTAATTTCCTATTCAATTATTGATCTTGTTGGAATTCCTCTTTTCATTGTTATATTTTGATCTTGATGTACGGATTTGATATTTTTGTATTGAGTTTCTAGCTAGGTATTTTATCTATTCAAGATTTTCCTTCTAAGTCCAGCCTCAGAATTTTCTCTCATTCTTTATTTATTCATATTTTTGGAATTTCGATCTCATTTTCTATGGTTTTCCAATATTTCCCATCATTTTGAAGTTATTCCAACTAATTTCCAATCTTTTTCTACTCAAATGAGACTTCCAGGAAGACCTTATATCTGTGATCAAGACATCCCAACATCACCTAAGACATCCTCCTCTACTCTAAAACATCTTTGTAGAGATGTCTCCTCCATTGTTGAGACATCTCCCTTAAAATATCTCTAGTATTTTTGAGACATATCCCAACCATTCAAGATATTCCATTTTTGTCAAAGATATCTTTTGAATTTCAAGATGTCCTTGCAAGACAAGCTTTGGTAGAAACTTGAATTTTATGAAGCTTAGTCCTTTGGATTTGTCTCAACTCAATTCTCTTAGTCTTTATCTTCTCAAAACCCTTTCAAATCTTCCATGAATGTTGAATTATCATTGTTATTCGTTGGGTCTTCAATTATTGAGTATTTCCTTGGCTAATTATTATTTGGCTTGGTCCTTGATTAATTTATGAAATATTCTTAAATTATTAGGATCATAGTTTTATCCTTTTTAATCTTCCAACTCATTGTTATTTGTGTTATTCCATAACATGATTTTGCAGGTCTCATCTTGGATCTCAAATCCTATTGTGCTATCCTGGATTAGTAGTTCTTTTAAGGTTTGTGTAATGAACTTTAAGTGATTGTTAAATGTTGGAGATTTAAGTTGTTTCCATTATTGTAACTTAATCAGTTGCAAAATTTTTTATCAGATTTATCTTTTTGGATTTTTATGGTTATCTTGAAATATTATTGAGTTATGTGGTATCTCTTAAATGTTGGATTTTCATCCTTATGATGCTAGAATTTCTATATGTTTGGCTTTAGGTTGATGATGGTTTGATTTATCTTGGATTGATATCCTTGTGAGAATCTCTTAGATTATTGGATATCTTAATGAAAAGGATTCTTTTGGTTTGTTTTTTCCCTTCATCATTGGATTGGATGCCATGTTTTTTTGTTTGTTGGTTATTTTAATGTTGGAGCTAGCACCAATTTTATGTGGTTGATTGGAGATGGACTCCCTAGAGATGGTTTAATGATTGATCCTCATTGGGATGCATTAGTGTGAGTCTCATGATATTCCTCATCTTACATAAGAGGATGATTGCATGGCTCATTATTCCTTTTTGTTATGTGCCTCTACAACATTAGAGTTGATGTTCTAGGTGATGCCTCTAGTAGCGGTGTATTTGAGGAACACTGAAAGTGATGCCCAAGGTGACACTTCATGTTCTATTGAAACTAATAATAAATCTAAGCACTTGGTAATTTGATATTCAGTTCAAATACATGTTGGTTTGGAATTTGGAAAGTACACATGATAACATGATATACATTTGACAATGAGTGCAGTGCATGCTAAACTTCTTATTTGTGATGATGAGTGGAGAGGAAAAATATTGGTTTTGACATTGTTGGATGAATAGATGTTGGTTGTACATTATATGCCTCTTTAGAAGTTTTGAGCTAATAGATTTTGTAGCTTAGCCATGCTCCTCCTAACTTCCATTAGATTTTTCCTTTAATCAATTAGAGATGGTGCCAAGATTTTTCTCTTAGTTGTATACTAATAACCCATTTTATTTTCAAGTTAATTGGATTGGAAAGAGATTAACATTTTGGATGATTTCATGAGTAGTTTAGTATGATGATGTTATGTTTTTAGTTTAGAGCTTGGCTATTTATGTATTTGGTAATTTTAGCATTATGCAGTTACTATCTCTTTTCATTCCTAGTTTGGTATATGGATGTTTGTATGATTTAAACCTTTGTCATTATGATAAATTAAATTGTGAAGATTTAAATTTTTAGCACATATGTTTATCTCTTTTAGTTAGATGTTTCAGTTTTCAACATCTATTTTTTATCTTGAGATTTTATATCTAATGTGTGTGTGTGTTGAATTTATAATTACACATTTCCTTTCTTCTACTATCTAGTTTCTCTCCTTTCTTTGGTCATGGCTTCATGTTAGGAGCCTTGGTCCTTCATTCACTACGTGATTCATTCATTCTTGTTCCTTGTCATGGCTAATCATTTGTTAGGGATTTTAACTAACATAATGTTCTCCAACCTAAGGCCTAGGAAGGAGGTGTTATAGTAAGAATCACCAAATAAAATTAGAAATCAAAAAATATAGGCTTTCTTTCTAGCACCAAGAGGTGTTGATGCGTTAATTTGGTTATAGGTAATACCTATTGAATTAACTCATTTAAAGAGACTATCTCCTATGATATCTCCCATATGGGTAAGAAAATCCCAGAATAGTATTAGCTAATTAAACATAATATGATACTAAAATTCAAATTGGAAATTAATTTTTTTTATGAAAATAGTTCCTAAGATTATATTTATGATGAAAATAATAAAGTTTGAGATTAGAATTTTTAAGAGGATGTAATAAAAAAGAAAATAATAGACCTAGCTTAATATTTAGATATCATACAACTACAAGTTAAAATAACTAATGAACAATTAAAAGATGTAAATTATAGCATCAACATATTCTTAAAAAATAAAAGCATTTTAATGAAACAGTAATTTCATCATAAGTACAGTTTAGACTAAAAACCAAATTGAGGTTGATCACATTGTAGCTCACACATTGTAGAACTTAAATACTTAAAAGATAACAAAATAAACTAAAAAATTAATTGGATAAACATGAAGTTTAAACTATTTTTAATTTCAAAACAAAATTAACTCTTTAATCAACTTCCAATTTCTTCCACCAACTAGGTAGCTTTTTGCATCAACTTGCTTATGTGTATTGTAAGAAGGTACATCTCTTCCAACAAGTCTTCACATTTATCCTTCTATTCTTCTAGAAGCTACATAAATAACTCCTTATTAAGGTAGCAATGAATGTTAGTATCCTCTTTCAACATTTCTAATAACTGAAATTGATCCAACAATGCATTAGAAGGGGCAGGACTAAGGAATAGATCAATTTCTAATTGTGGTAAGGAGTTTGATAGTTTTAAACTCTCTTCTCCTACTTTGGAAACTATATTTTCAAAATAATAAAAATAAAATTCTAAATCCAAAAAATTAAAATCCCTCCTCTTTGGTAATTCCACTCCTCCTACAACACTTGTGCCTTCTACCTTTTTAGATCTGAATCTTGTAGGGTTAGGTCCTATAACTCTCTTGATTTTTTGTCTCTTTTGGTTTGGCTCCTACAGGCTAATGGTATCCCAAGTCCTTTTATCTCCCTCCATCTCCTCAACTTCTGAACCTACAACAAATGAACACCACACCAAAACTACAATAATAGTGTTTTTTTTAAAGGAAAAGGAAACTAAAATTTCATTAATCATTACATAACTTCCCATAGGGTAGCTAAAATTAGAGTATGTGAAACACACTTTTTTTCATGATTTGTTTATTAATTTTGGTACAATATTTAGCATCCTTTAATTTATCTTATTGGTTAATGAAAACCAAAATAAAACACCAAAACTCTCAATGAAACATAAATAAATAAACTACAAATTTACATTTAAAAGAACTCAAACTTCTTAACCAATTAATCACTACATGTACAAGGTACTACTTATTACAATGTTAAAAATATTGTAAGTCATTTCTTACATGCAAAACCCCTAGCTAAAGCCTATCGCACTCTCAACCTCAACATGGAATAAAGAGGTGAATGAAAGGTTATCAATAATAATTATTAATATAGTTAACTTTAACACGTATTTTTTTTCTTTTTCCTTTTTTACAAGGTTTAAACTTTAAAACATACATATAATAAATACTATTAAAAATAATCAAGAAAAGAAGACTACATAAGTTGAGCCATGTTGTAGTAGGTGGTTGCTATCACTATGTGGCTATAGCTATAGCCTCATTGTGTGGCTCTTATGCATAGAAGGGTGATGGTCAGAATCATTACCCCAACAAGGACCATATAAGTCCTTGAGTTGGCACTATGCCAAGAAATTACTTTTATGCCTTATAGCCTCTATAACACTCATCTCATTGCCAACTTTACCTCTCATCTTCATTGTCACCTTAACTATTGTGTCTTCTATAGTTGATGAATCACTATTTTTCTATGGCCACAACATCAAGGTCTAGATATGACGTTGAGGTATATATCTTGACCTATAAATATAGCACCTAGGCTCTAGTTTTTGCATAGTTTTTGAAGTGATTTTTTAGCTAGAGTAGTGAAGCTCTTGAGTTTATTTTCCTCAAAGTTAGGATATTTTCTAAGTGCCTACAAAAGGAGTCTAAATGTGTATGGTTCTTTGTTCAAGCACTGATGTACCTGAGCACAACAGTGTGATGGGAATAAAACAAACTCTTTTAACAATCCTTGCAGCACTAAGAATAGATTAATATTTTCTTAAATTAATTTTACTTTCTTGCTATTTACTTTAATGCATTTGAATTAAGCAATTTATTTCCAATTATTAATGAACACAAGCATGACCACTTTGAGCATACATTAAGTACTTGGTAACCTAGCAATGCTTAACGTTTGGTAGCCCAGCAGTGCTATATGTGTTCAAGATGTGTTCAGGAAAGCGGGATGGTTACTCGTGTTAGGCTAGATAGGTAGTAAACAAGTTAGATTTTAAGTTATTATACTCTTCATTCTTGTTGTAGGTAATTATATCTATAAAACATAAAACAATAAAAAATAATATACCTTAATTACACTTAAACCATACCCTCAAGCCTCACAAGTGTAGTTGGGAAGACAATGAAAATTCTCAACACCCATTTCACTTCCTAGAAGAGCTAGTGCATTAGATAACTATAGGTCCATAGAATTTGATCGAATTATGTGTAACACCTTAGTGATTCGTATGGTTGGGCGTAGGGGTACTTAGCTGCTCATCAATAGTGTTGATTGCAAATGACATAGGGCTATGCAAGGCTTTCCTATACAAAGTTATGCTTCACCGATGCAATAATAATCATAAAGCTAATTTTGAAGACCTAGGCTACCAAAATATCAACATATCTAATAAACATGATGACATGTATGTTTCATCCATGTAGCAAAAAGCATCATCGTAACATCCAAAACCTTAGAGTAGGTCATGGTCATAATTGTGATTGTGTGGGCCTAATTGGAAGAACTCTGATTGATATCACAACATACAAATAAGATAGAAAATGTAAACTAAAGATAAGGTTTGGATGAGTCTTCCCATGAATCCACAATTGTAAGAATAAATGGCCCACTTTTCATAAGTAGTGGTTAATTAAATATTTTTTATCTCGTAATAGTCATTGTTACAGTTATAGAAATTTAAAACTACTCTAGTTATGGAGCATTAATGCTTCTATGATAGAGGGGAGCACTAGCGCTAATTCATTTGTTGGGGTCCCTTTTTTAGCCTATAAAATGTGATTTGCCTATGCCATCAAGGTGAATCGAATTAGATGCAAATAAGATCCAATTCAGTTGTAGCAATAGGAATAGGCAAGAAGATCTTCAATAAAGCTCACTTTAAGCATAGTTCAACCTATGAAAGTTATTCAATTGTATTTTTTGTTTATAGAGCTTTTAAGATTCTGCTTCACTATTTTCTTTTATGATCCATAAAGTCATAATAGCTTTAGTACTCTCTTCCACTTGTTATGCTTTAGTTTTGCTTCTGCAAATTCTTATTGATGGATGAAAGTATTTTATTTCTATGAAGGTATTTCTTGTTCATTCATAAAATTATATTTTTTTTATCTATTGT
Source organism: Gnetum montanum (assembly GCA_015680685.1). Lineage (NCBI taxonomy): Eukaryota > Viridiplantae > Streptophyta > Gnetopsida > Gnetales > Gnetaceae > Gnetum > Gnetum montanum. Next base: position 77,120 of record MNCI01027798.1, on the reverse strand, counting down.
TAATGGGCTAGATCTTTGAATATTTTAGCAATGTAGAAATCTCTATTACTTTAGCTTAGCTATTGTTAATAGGAAGATCCTGGAATAAAGTTTTAACATTTGATATCAGAGCACAAGGTTTGTGATTTCTACTTCATTTGGTTTTTGGAATTTCTTTCTATAAAATAATGTTGAAGAAATTGTATCTCAGTAGAAAGACATAGTTTTAGATGGTAACTATTCAAGAGACAATGTCATCAATCATCATCCTAATGAAAAGTGGGGAGGCTATTTCAAGAGTATAATCATAGTGAGCATAGGAGCCATCTCTTGGTCATTTTGTGCAAGAAGTTAGCAAAATGGTCTTAGCTTTTCTTCCCACGTTTTCTTAATTTTCCTTGAAAATACTCTTTGCCCATCTTGATATAGAAAACATTGTGGTTGTTTAAGATTTTTTGGCTGCATAAAACTAATAATGCAGCTTTTGGTTTTGATGTCATCATAATTGAAATTTTGTCAATGCTCTTATTCATTTGTTTCTAGGAGATGTTTTCTTTTTTCTTTTTCTTTTTTTGGTGCAAACATGACTTTTCCAACCATGGCTCTATTAGTTGTTCTGTAACTCTTGTTAGAATTTAACATTTATTAAATATTTTAAATGATTAACAACCTATATGATTATTTTTTGGGACACTATAATATAATTATTTTATTATGGCATGTTGTCAATGCCATTATGCAGTGCTTGCCCATGAACATATGTTGCAATACGAAATAAAAATTCATGCTCTACTAGTTTTATGATCAATATATACTGATTTTAATGGCTTCTCAAGGCCTACATGCTACCAGACTTCAATTTACAATCGAATTTATGATCCACCTCTATGGTTGTATACAAGGTAGAAAGTATTAGTGCGCATTAACATTTTAGAGTTGAAGAACAAAAGTAAGTTGATATTATTTGATTTGGAAATATGTGGTATGACTTAAGGGTAGCCACAACATCTTAAGTCATATTCACATTTTCTTTGTAATAATAGTTGAAAAGGATTAATGCATGGATTTATCACTCATATGAAGCATTTTTCTTATTGAATATAAAGTATGATTTTTTTGTACATCAATTTGCTACATTTACATGCTTTAGATGTAGTCTTGTAATGTAATAGTTACATGATAAATAAGGTTTTAGCAAAATGTAGCTTAAGGATTATCTAACACGAAGATTATATTCTTATGTATTCCATACTAGTAGCATAAGGCATGAATATTTTTATATGTTATCATGCATATCTAATGAATTGCTACTAAAATTTTTGGATAAAGTTATGAATTGTAAAGATTATTCATGATATTCTTGATGCCATATTACGAAAGACTTCAATATGGCTTTAGGGTAGCCACAACACCTTAAGTCATAATGATGTTTTTAAGATAATGGTTTCATTTAAAGAATTGTAATTAGTTCATAAGTTAATTGCTTAGCTCCATAAAGAGGTGGTTATTCTTATGACCTAATTGGTATAAGATAGTGAATCTAAATTAAATGTTCTATGCCCATAGGTATGGATTATTTATTTTAGATTTACTAGTCTTATTAATGAATTTGACATGTAAATTCATGCATGATGCAACCTCTACCCATAGGAAGGTTTGATTTTACATGGANATGATGCAACCTCTACCCATAGGAAGGTTTGATTTTACATGGAAAATTTAAATTTTTAATGATCTTAAAATTTAGTGGGAGAGAATTTCGTTGAAGGTTATAGTTAAGGATATAAAGGAATCTAATGATTCTCTAAAAGATAAAGAGAAATTGGTAATCTTCTAAGGATGATCCCTTTTCATTTTCATAAGTCATGAGTGGAGGAAATTTTCACACTTTGGTATGATGCCATAAAGAAATCAAAGTCTTCTAGCTCTCTCTCTCTATATATATATATATATATATATATATTGATGAGACACATTTTGCATAGGCCACGATATCGCGTACACGATATCGCGTCTTCCCTACGATATCGCGTACGCAATATCGCAGTCCGCCGCCATATCTATAAATAAGATGCGGCTCTCCCTTGTACATGTATTAGGAGTTAGAAGTAGCAAAGCTCTGGTAGTTTGATCCCTCCAGAGTTAGATTTTTTTCCTGTGTCTTCCTGCAGAGTGGTGAATGTAATTGTACGATGTATTTATTCAAGCGTGCCGTACTTGGAAATGCACATGACCGCAATAAAGATCAAGATTACTTCATCGTTGCAGCATTCACTTTGTTATTTGTTTGTTTGTTTATTTCTTTAATGTTATTTACTATTTTCTCTCTCACCCTTAAACTCCTAGAACGCGGAATCAGTACGACTTGATTACAAGCATTTAAGTGTGACTACTTGGTAATCCTAGTGGCGTATCTGGGATCTGCACTTGGTAATTCCAGTGATGTACCTAGGATTTACACTTGGTATCCCAGTGGTAGTCGTGCACGAGGTCCAAGATGTGTACGGTTGATCAAGGAATCGGTTTCTCATCGTACTTAGGCTAGATTAGATTTTCTTACCCTTTTCCTCCTAGCTTAGCTTAGTTAATATTATTTTCCACTGCCTTCAGGAGTAGCGTTAGAATTAGGAACATATCAAACACCTCACTCTAGACTAAACCATATGTGATAATTATAAACACTAGTCTAGGTGGGAAGACAGCAAACTGCGACCTAAGGATAACTATCTAGGTGCCAAAACTAGTCCTTTTGCGAAGTTCGACGAAATCGCATGTGCTATGGACATTTCGTATGGTTAAGTGTAGGGGTACCTCGCCACTCATCATTGGTGCCGTTGTCGAGGATCGAACCCAGGTCGCCCACGTGATAGGTGTATTTGGGATCTGTGCTTGGTAATCCCAGTGGCGTACCTAGGATTTGCGCTTGGTAATCCCAGTGGTAGTCGTGCACAAGGTCCAAGATGTGTACAGTTGATCAAGGAATCAGTTGCTCATTGCACTTAGGCTAGATTATATTCTCTTACCCTTTTCCTTCTAGCTTAGCTTAGTTAATATTATTTTTCATTGCCTTTAGGAGTAGCGTTAGAATTAGGAACATATCAAACACCTCACTCTGGACTAAACCATACATGACAATTATAAACACTAGTCCAGGTGGGAAGACAATGAACTACAACCTGAGGATAACTGTCTAGGTGCCACAACTATTCCGTCTGCGGAGTTTGATCGGATCGCGCGTGCTACGCTCGTTTCATATGGTTGAGTGTAGGGGTACCTCGCCACTCATCATTGGCGCCATTGCCGGGGATGGTGCTAGTTATCTAGATTAGTTATATCATACAATGTCGTTGTATAAGGACTTAATGATATATCTCTTAAAAAGAAGAAATAATTATAAAAAGTCACATACGAATTCACACACAGTTTCACAATAATGCCTCTCCTACAAGATAATAATAACGCCACACTTAGTGAGGAAGTTCATTGGAGAACCAACGAACCATATGACGATGAAGATTGGAGTATGCAATCTGAGGTGGGGGTTTCTTATAAGAATGAACGAAAACAACGTCATTGCAACACACAAAAACATAACTTACCAGATGATGATGAACCCCCATTGGCCACTACAAGCCTAATGCAAATACAAGAGGCC
>MNCI01027798.1:31793-68356 GCA_015680685.1 Gnetum montanum | reverse complement strand
AAAGTAAGGATCATAGACCTCCTAGGTGTACTACTCATTCCACTTGGATTAAAGCTTTCAATGATAGTCTTATTCTTGACCCACTTCTAGTTGTACTTGGTGAAACACCACCAAATTCGAACTATGGCATCTTGATTTCAATTTTTGGCCAAGTGCTGAGACTATGCTCTCCCCAAAATGGGAGCATAGTCAGCCTCTACTGAAGAGCGTAGTCAGCATGAAGGCCAAGTTTTGCAAATTTTCTCTAAGTTTTTACACTATGCTCGACCCTAATTAAGAGCGTAATCAACACAAAGGCCACTTTTCACAAATTTTTCTAAGTGATGAGACTACGCTCTCCCCTAGTAGGAAGTGTAGTTAGCCTTCAATGGACATTTTCACAATTTTTTCTAAGTATTAAGACTATGCTCACCCTTAGTGGAGAGTGTAGTCAGCCTCTCATGTAGAGTGTATTCAACACAAAAACCAATTTTTGCAATTTTTCCCAAGTGTCAAGACTATGCTCTCCCCTAGATGGAAGCGTAGTTAGCCTCCAGTGGAGATTGTAGTTAGCACATGGCCATTTGTTGCAAGTTTTTTCTAAGTGTTGAGACTACGCTCATCCCCAATGAAGAGCGTAGTCAACCTCCAATGGAGAGTGTAGTCAACATGAAGGCCAGTTTTGTAATTTTTTCTAAGTGGAAGCACAAAGCTAGTTGCAGCAAATTTTTTTAAGTGTTGGAACTATGCTCTCCAGTTCCCTAGAGCATAGTTAGCCTCCCATTGGGAGCCTAGTCTACAAAAAAATCATTTTTCTTAAACTTCCTTACCATTGGGACTATGCTCTCCACTACTCTCGAGCCTAGTCAACCTCTAGTGAAGAGGGTAGTTAAAAAATGTCCATTTTTTGTAATTTTTTTGAAGTATGGAACTATGCTCTCCCTGAGTCTAGAGCATAGTCAAGCATAGTTAACAAGAATAGCCTCCAGCATCCTTCACAACATGGCAACACCACTTAGCTCAACTCCAACTCACCTTTAGTAAGCATAGTTAGCAAAATGCTTTTCTTTTATGCTTCTTTTTTCCCCAACATTGTAACTATGCTTGACCCCTTGCGAGAGCATGGAGAAAGTAGTCCTGGAACATAGTCTCCAAGTTGCAAATATTTTTTCAAGTACCTTGTGATCTTCTCGACACACACATGTAGTTGGCAACATAGTCACAGTCTCATAGAGTTTGGTAGAGCACAACAAAGCACAACATGACTAGCCCAATAAGGAGCATAATTTGATGAGAGCATTATCCTGACTATTCTCTCCACCACATGGTAGCCATCCCGCATTCTGCACTAATCCTAAACTTACAAATACCCATGCCCTCAACATTTTCAAGATTGGAAAATTTTAGGGTTGGTTGATTTTTGGCATGAGCAAATCTAAGGAGTGCTTGGAAGAAGACCAAAGGCATATTGGTGAAGTTGTAGACAATCGTAGACCACCACAATCCACCAGAAAACCATAGCTAATAGTACACCATGGTGGCCAACTTGGCAAATGCAAACACCTTGATGGAGCACCAGTCTTCATGGCCAAACACCTCCAAAACTGTGACTATGCTATCCACTATTCCTATTGTACACCATGTACTTTCTAACCCCTTTTGGTGTTAACTATGCTCAACCCCATTTGGGGTGGTGTTCCACTTGTCTCTCTCTCACTTACTCACACACACACACACACACACACACACTCTCTCTCTCTCTCTCTCTCTCTCTCTCTCTCTATGCATTTTTTCACACTTTACTTGCATTCTTCATTATTTTACCTCATAGCGATACCTAAAACTACATTCAAGTGATAGTCTACATGCGTTAACACCACTCACTTCACTAAAACTCTTGACTACACTTGATCCCATTGACACTACTGACATTGTTAATACTGTTTGCACCATTAAGATTGTAAACACTACCTACACACTTAACACCATTTTGCATCAACACACTGGCCAACCATGCTGCACCCTCGTTACATCTAGTAAGTCTCCATTCAATCATCCAGACCATTCATGGCACCTCGTCATTGGCTCCAACAAGACCTCTTGTAGATTTAGGGTTACGTTGTGTGCATTAATGGCATCCTTATCATCCTTAATTTTCATGGGCAGCAAGTTTTGGACACTTAAAATGCCAACTTCCAAGATTCCAACTGAAGGCTTCGACAGCTACTTAGTAGTGGGTCTAAGGTTACTACTATATAGGATGGAGTCATCCAAAACATGCTAACCCCCATTAAGACAAACCGTGAGATGGATCCTGCTAAGAGCCTTTCTACCTACATCTTTCTCCTTCTTCTTGTCTACATCATTTACATTGGGTTTGTCTAGATAGAACCACTTTGAATTTATAGGCTTCTAATCAAACCTTCTCTCAAGTAGAGAAAGAGCAATAGTGGCTTTACCAAGAACCTCATCTTTGTTGGGTCCAACCCCATTTTTCATAGTTAGCAAAAACAAACAACAAATACTCATTCCATGGAGGATTGGAGCTCCTCTTGCCCTAAGCAAGACTTTTCCTTTGAAACTAGCTACCCAACTACACTTTGACAATGAGCTATAGAAGAAGCCCACTTCTAGCCTTATGAAATACCATAGTTTTCAAGACAAGTACACCTTGGACTTTCTGTTGGTAACCACTTCAGTATTCACAGTAGTAGCATCAAAATGCCAAGCTTTAGGAAATGCTTCATTAGCCTAAGTATCCATCCAAATAGACAGCATGAGCTTTCCCTTAACCTTGTTTCCTTCCTTGTTGTCCTCAAGTCTATACCACTAAGGAGCTAGAGGACTATCAAGGGGAACTCTTGTCGGTACCTCAGCCAAATCAAACATGATGATCCTCACAAAATCATCTTTCCCAACTTCCTTGACAAAAACCTCTAGCAAGGAAGCCTATAATCTCTCCTTGGGAAATGCAAACACCTTATTCAACTCAGGATCATTCTTCATCTCAACAATCTTTGTGGTGCCCTTGTAGTTTCCAAGCTTGACTTTACTATAAGCATTGCAGCTAATACCAAGGTCTTTAGTTGCAAGCAAATCCCTGGCCTTGACAACCCTAACATAGAGATATAGCATCTGCTCCACCAAATCATAGGCACTGGAAGACTTATCTTTGGAACCCAAATGGGGATTGGTTTCCTTCACTAAAAAATCCACAAAGGTAGCAAAAGTAGAGGCTACTATTGCCATTGCATGCGCCATGATGCTTTTGGATTTTGTGCCTTTTAAAGTAGTAGCTATAGCTTTTCTAGGTTGTTGTTTCTAAGAATTATCATAGTTTTGGTGACTCATTTTAATTGGAGGTTCATCAAATAGATGTGAAAATGATATTTTCTTAAGGATTTCTATTAAGATAGTCACTTAACTTTGCAAAATAGATAAATAAGACAAGTCTCCCAAGAATGGTATATAAAGTTTCACAATATTATGATACCTTAAGAATAGTATGAGTAAACTATTTTCTTGATCTTATACACAGGTGACCTTATACTTACAAGCAATGACTTGGGCTTATTCCTTTCTCAAAAGGTTTAAGAAGAAGGATAGCTTACCTTCTTGAAAGAGGATGAAGATCCTTGTAAAGCAATGCCCATGGAATTCCTTAAAGATAGAATTTAATACATGTGATAAATTTATTTCACAAGAATGATGGTTAAGAAATGTTATCTTTGGTCTAAAATTCATTGGAACTGTAGTAAGGCCAATAAGGAATTATTATGGTAACTTAGCGCCAATTTTATCTTATGATAAGAGTGGTGAAAGTGGAAGTTATAGAAAATATATTGATGTTAAGTACCTTGTTGTTAAAGATAGAAATAAAGAAGCATGAGGTTGATATTCAACATATTAGTACTAAGCTAATTATTTTGATCCATGACTAAAGCATTACCAATAAAATGACATACAAATCATGTGGATTATATAAAACTATTTTAATCCATATATAGTTTGCTTCTTACTCTTATATATATCCCACTTAAAGAGTTTTGGATAATAAATGGCACATTTGAGGTGCACATAAAGATTATAACATATCCATTGAAATAACTAAAGTAGGACCTAGAATGATTTGATTCATTAAACATCATTTGTAAAGAAATATCTCATAAAGAGTTTACTTAAGGAGTGTCATGCATTGTAATACATGGAAGGAAATATTAAAATTTGTGGATATGACCAACATGATTCATGTATTAAGACTTTTTATTTGAATTAGAGTTATAGCTAGAGGCAAAGCATGGTCATGATATAGTTGTAAATATACAACGCCAATAAAGTGGGCCAAGTGGAAGAATGTAAGAATAAATGGCCCACGTTTTATACATATTGGTTAATTAAAGATCCATTATTTTTCCATAGTTATTATTATGGTTATGGTAGTTTAACATTACTCTAGTTATGGAGCATTAATGCTTTTGTAATGGAGGGAAGCACTAGCACCATCAATGTGATTATTGGGGTCCTTTTCCTAGCCTATAAAATGTGATTTGCCTATGCCATCAAGGTGAATTGAATCAGATGCATATAAGATTCAATTCAGTTGCAGTAATAGGAATAGCCAAGAGGATCTTCAATAAAGCTCACTTTGAGCATAGTTCAGCTTGTGAAGGCTATTCAACTATATTTTGTGTTTATATAGCTTTTAAGATACCATTGTCCTATTTTATTCTATGATCCGTGAGTCATAACAACTTTAGTGCTCTCTTTCAACTATTATGTTTTAGTTTTACTTCCGCAAATTCTTATCGTTGGATGAAAGTATATTATTTCTATGAAGTTATTTCTTGTTCATTCATAAAATTATATTTTGTTTTGTCTATTGTTAATAGGCTAGATCTTTGAATATTTGAGCAATGTAGAAATCTCTATTACTTTGGCTTAATTGTTGTTAACATGAAGATCTTTGAATAAATTTTTAACAACAATTGCTCTAAGATTTACAAATAGAATAGATAGAATTATCATGAGCTCATGGTAGCACTTCTCTAAACACATAGAGACAAAGCTTATAATTATAAGATGAAGTAGAGTTCTTCAACCTTACAAAAAATCATACAAGACCCAAGTTTTGGCACACGTGCTAGAAAAGTAGGTTTAACATAGGAACATCAAAATTAAATTCAAATTTGTCAAGACTATTACCATCACCATACTTACAATGCCCATTTTTAGTGCCATGATGAGCACGAAATTGATACTCATGTGCAGGATCATAGCTTTCAATGTGTAGTATGTGAGGGGTATATTCATGTTTTGGGAATGTAAGTAGATTCAAAAGGGATGAATTAGCACTTGCATCAACTGATTTGGTAGGGAGAATATGATGTCGATTATGTCTTTTGATACAATATGATTCTCCAATCCATATTAAACAAAAGAGAAATGGACACATAAGCATGGTGGAGAGCTAAGATTTGTTATTACAAAGTTATGTTAAAAAGTTATCAACACTGTGGTAGCTCCTAATGCTAATAGTAGTAAGAAATAAAATTTTCATCTACCATGCATGACATAAAATCTTCACTCGCTAGATCCATCACCTATTATGGAGCTATGTTTCTCTCTAAGTCTTCCTCTCTACCACTTGAAAAATTATTAAGCCACATGGGCCAATGCATGTCATTGTTTTCTTGATGCCCATGCATGTTGTTGACATAGACCTTATAATGGATGTCAAAATAAGATAGTCTAAATAGTATTCAGTGCTTTCATTGATTTTAATAATTTCCTTTGTTAATAATATTTTTCCAAGAAAATAATAATCCTTAAGACATGTGGTTAGCACTAATGTCAAAAACCATCTAGGAAACCCAAACAAGTATAACTATTTTATTATGTTATAACATTTTCATTTCATACAAACCTTTTTGGATTACTTAATTTCCTTTTTCAATGCAACTATTAATCCTTAAAAAGAAAGAAAGAAGGTCCAAAGCTATCTAATAATAAATAAAATTAATAGTTAACAATAAAATAAAGGTCTAAAATCATATTAAACTCATCCCTATTGTTAAGTCTACCTAGGAAGAATATACACCACTAGTTATGCAAGTTATGACCAAAAGAAGTAATGACCAAGAGATCAAGAATCTAGGGCCTAATGGAATATAAGCTATCAAGTTATGGCCCCATGCCAAACATTGGAATGCTGAGGTCAACAATAACAACTAGAAAAATCAACATCTACAAAACAAACAATATCCAAAGAAGAATCTCAAAAGCATGAAGATTCTTTTAATGTACCTTTCAAATACTAAAGAATCCACTTGGCTATTTTTCAATGTTCCCATCCAAGATTGCTCATGTAATGGGAAACAACTCTTATCACATGAGCAATATTAGGTTTAGTAAAAACCATTGTATACATTAGGCTACCAACAATTGATGTATAAAGAACATTCATCATTTTGTTCCTATCTACTTCATTATTTAGAGAATTATCTTTAGATAATTAAAAATGTGTTTCTAATGGTGTAGAAATTGACTTACAATGAACCATATTAAATTGCTCCAAAATTCTTAAAATATATTCACCTTGACTTAACCAAAGCATACCTTGCTTTTTATCTCATTGAATATGCATGTGCAAGATCTTCTTAGCTTGCCTGAGACCTTTAGTAGAAAATCTTTTAGGCATATTATCCTTGAAACAATTAATTTCAATATCATCATTGCTAGTAATTAACATGTCATCAATATAAAGTAAAAGAATAGTAAAATAACCATGTATAGAACCTTTAAAATATACACAATGATCATATTCAAATCTTGTAAAATTCTCATTATGCATAATATAATCAAATTTCTTATACCACTACATTGATGTCTACTTCAAATTATACAAGGCCCTTTCCAAATTGCAAACCTGATTAGGATTAGTTACATCTACAAAACCTTCAAGATGATAGATATAAATTTCTTCTTCTAAATCATCATTTAGATAAGCTATTTTGATATCAAGTTATTCTAACTCAAAATTTAAATTTACAGCCAAAGAAAGAACAATACATCTACAAAACCTTCAAGATGATAGATATAAATTACTTCTTCTATATCATCATTTAGATAAGCTATTTTGGTATCAAATCATTCTAATTCAAAATTTAAATTTACAGCCAAGGAAAGAACAATTCAAATGAAACTGTGGTTTACAACAAGAGGAAAAATCTCATTAAAATCAATACTAGGTTTACGTCCACAACCTTTAACTATAAGTCTTTCTTTGTACCACATGGAACCATCTATCTCCTACTTAATTACATAAACCCATCTATTTTTAAAAACTTTCCTTTTTTGTGGAAGCTTTACTAACTTCCAATTATTGTTAAAATTTAAAGTGTTATCTCCTCATTCATACCTCTTACCATTTATTAGTAGCATGATAATTTACGGCTTCTTGAAAAAATTTAGGTTCATCACCATTAGTAAATAAAGCATAATACTAAAGCATAATACAAAAAAAGTGAATGCCTTTGTGTTGGTTTATAAGGTCATGAATATCTCCTTATTTGATGTATAAGATTTATTGGAAGTCTTTCACCATTTATATGTGTACAAAACAATTCATGTTGGGTCGGTAAGTTCCTGGTATCCACTGGTCACTTTGAGTCTGCAGGATCCAGTTCACAAATGGGATGTTAAGTTAATAATGATGTCAAAAAAGGAAACATTCAAGATGGTTGTTGCAACCCTCTTTTACACCAGTTTTACTTTGGGATTAGGAAGTGGATGAAATTCTCTTAAAGGTTAATTGTAATTGGTTGCCCCTCAAACTAGACAATGCCCAAAGTCCAAGTTGCTCCAACAATGAATAATACTTCTTCGCTAAATTCTAACAATGAAATGTTTACTTGTACCAAGCAACAATGTAATGATGGTTGAGTGATGAAATGATTACTGTGACAGGAAAGCTTGCAATTTTTACGTACTTGATGGAAGAATATAATTTGAGCGATTGTAAACACACATAACAATATAATATCCGAGAAAAGAGAAATTCTTTCATGCAATGCTGTAAGAGAATGATAATATGCACCGGAAGCCCCTTTGACATGGTCCTTATGCTCCTTTTCAACCAATACAACGATGATAACGGCATTTTAAATAGCGGTGAGCTTTGTTTGATGCAGACCAACTAAGAATAATGTGCATTGCAACAGGATTTTACAACCGGCACAGAATAACAATAGCAAGGATTAAAACTACGTAACAATAGCAAGGATTAAAACTACGTACATTACTTTTTCTAAATGTACCCAAAAATCACGAAAACAAAATACGAAAAAGGAGAGAAAGGACAGAAATCTCCAACACCATCCATTAACCCACCAAACGAATGATGAACAAATACTACTTCCAACTCCTTACTAAGATAGGCTTCATGCATAAGCACTCGACTAAGCACCATGATATGCATCATGTTATGGTCATTACAAATAGATGATGCTTACGATAATATGCTTCATGCTATGAGAGTCCAACTTACCACTATGATATGCTTCATGCTATGATCACTACAANCGTTCACTCTAGGACTCCTACTGCGGGCACATGGGGAAAAATTCCNCCATTAAATAAGTAAACAATTCCTTGGGTGATGGAGAGATGAATCCAGTTGGTATACCAATACAAAGGAGGTTAANTCTTATTTATAGAAATGGCGGCGGGACGCGATATCGCGTACGCGATATCGCAGGAGAAGACGCGATATCGCGGCCTAGTGTAAATCGCGTCTCATCACTAGGGATTACTTTAGAAGAGTTTTTGAATTAGTTAGCATGTGTCTAAGAATGATGACATTTACTTATTGTTGAAATACTTTAAAGAAAATTCATGTTATGCATAAGAAGCCTTGTAGCCAAGACTTTAATTATAATTTTAGTGGGGATTTGATGAGTCATCAATTTGTCAGGCCTCGACATCAGATACTCGATGTCAAAGCCCCAATGTTAGATTCTTGATGTTGAAGCTAGGAAGCAATGTTGTATATATGATGTCATCTCCTCCAGGATAGCCTTAAATATAGCACTTGGGTGCATGGTTGAGACATGATGTAGAGAAGATAGTTTTATTTGTTAGTTTTTGATAGTCTTTCCTAGAGTTTTGTTATTCCTAGTGCATGTCCACAGTGTGATGTTTGTAATCGTACAACACCTTTGTTCAAGTGTGATGTACTTGGACATGTTACATGATTGGAAATAAATATCGAAATTATTCCCATCATTGTAGCTTCCACTTAGATCATTATTGCTTTTAATTATCAATTATTTACTATTTCCTTTAGTTAACATTTCCATTTATTGCTATTTATTATCCTTTTTATTAAGTGGAATGTGTATTCCTTAATCACAAGTGTTTAAGTGTAAGTGCTTGGTAATTCAGTAGTGTATTGTTTGGAAGACCTAGTGACATACACTTGGCAATCCCAAAAGTAGTCTCATGAAGTCCAAGACATATACAGATGATTAAGAGTAGATACTCATCGCATGTAGCCTAGTTTAGATCTTGTTTTCCATTGTTCATTAGCTTAATTAATTTATCTCTTCATCATCATTAGGAGCAGCATAGAATTAGACAACATCATATGCCTCACTTTGGACTAAACCATACGTCACAAAGCTACCACTAGTCCAAGTGGGAAGATAGAAAATTGTAATAAAAGCCTAACGATCTAAATGCCACAACTAGTCCTATCCATAGCATTTGACCAAATCATGCATGAATGCTTATGATTTTTATGGTTAGGCATAGCGGTACCTTGCTACTCATCATTGGTGCCATTGCCAGGGATGGTGCTAGTTATCTAGATTAGTTATATCATACACGATCGTTGTAAAGGTATTAATGATATATCTTTCAAAAAATATTAACTCACATAGACCATAAACCAACAACAATGTTTCTCTCACACAAAAGTGACAATGCAATGTATCGCAAACACATTCATTGGAGAAGTAATGAGATATACAATGAAGAAAATTGGAGTGGCCAACTTTATGCAGTGGTTTCTTATGTTCATGACCACCTTGACAACACTCAAAAACTACATTCACCTAAGATAGATAATCTTGGAGGAGATGATGTAAGTCCTGAACTAGGGGAGGCCTCAAGGCCTATGACCTCCTTAAAACCTAGAAACAATAAATCAAAGGACCCTGAAGAACCCCATAAAAACCATGACAAATCTTTCAATTCTTCATCTTCCTCATCCCCTTCAACATGTAGTTCTGATGAAGATGAATGTAGGTATAGAGATAAAGTTCCACTAAAGGGTTAGAATAAAAGTAAAAATCAAACCCACAAACACACTCAAGGTCATTAACATGAATACAAGTCCAATTGTCACCATCAACCAAATAGAAATTTTGATCACAACTTGTCTGATGATGATGAATCCTTCTTGGCCATAAGAGTATGATCAAGTTAACAGAGGCCATTAAGATATCTCACAAGCATCACAAAGAGAGTTACCTACCTAGGCTTGATATGAATAATATCACTAAATTTGTAGGAGGCTATGATTCAGATCCACAACATCATTTACAAGCCTTCCAGGATGCCTATATCTGTTACAACATTGAAAGTGGATGGCAAAATCTTAAGCTCTTTCCTAGGAAACTAATTGATAGAGTCGAAGTGTAGTATAAATTGTTGAGACCAATTTGAATCTAACGATGGTCAACAATGTTAGAACTTTTCAATGAGAACCTTAGAAAATAGATCAAAGAATGGAAGCAAGAACAACATGAACCCTTAGACATGGCCTTAGATAGATATTATTCCCTATTAAATAGATGTCCATGCCATGGTTTGTCCAAGGAAAGCCAAATTTTCCACATCATAGATGGGCTTCATAACAAAACAAGGGAGACCCTTGGGATGTATGCCCTAGGGCAATTATACAAGCTCTAAGCCCATTAGATCGGAAAGCTAATCAAGCATGTCACAAAAGAAGAATCAGAGATATGCAGATGGGAGAATATTAAGAAATATCAATGGGACCTAACTCTTAAATAGAAGGAGGCCCATATCTATGGTAAGGAGAATGAAACCACTCTTGATAAGGTGATTTTGCAATAAACCTTGCTAATATAGAAGTCTATTAATGAACTTGAAGAAAAGTTTAATAAGATGTCCAAATGGATATATGAAAACATTACAACTTTCATTAAGATGGTCAAGGAGAGGATCATGCAAAATAAGCCATGTGATCACAATAAATAAAAGATACAAAACTAAGAAACAACTAGGAACACTTTTCAACAAATGAGAAAAATGGCTAAAGAAAGTGAGGCTATAAACTCAACCACAAACAAATATAATGGATGTGACATCTATGTATATGACCATCCGAAGGGACATTGCCCAGTCTTGTTGCATCTATAGGAGTATTGGGTAGGTGCCTTAAATCCAAAGTTTGTGTAGAAGCATGTGCCCAAGAGATTTCCTCTTTCACAAGGTAATTATAGATAGTCCCACAACCAATTGTACCATCCTAGGAGGACTTATTACCATCCTCAACATGGTCATAAAATGCAATGGAAATAACCACGATCATGGGAAAGGCCATCACCAAATTAGCCCTATTTGTCAAAATCACATGGATATTATGTTCAACACCTTGTTTCTCAAACTAATTCTACATCCTCTACTTCAAATCGCCACTAACACTCTCCCGAGTACCATCAACCCATGACATCCCCTGAAGGATCACCACCTCATGCTTCTTACCACCCATCCTACCCTCAATATTCTCATACTACACTTCATTATAGGCCACCACCAATGACACAAGAAGGTTCAACATCACAATACCAAGAAACAAATTCAAATTGTGTTGTAAATGTGTAGAGACATGCTGATACTAATGGGTCTCAACTACAACATAGAAAACGTCCCTTTTGGAGAAAAGGTCGTAAACCAAAGCAAACCACATAATTCGAGCCAACACAATGCCAATCCAATGCACCACCTTCCTTGTCACAACTAATGTCCTTTGATCATACGCAAGGGTCATCGTCCATCATTACTCCAATCCCAAACCTGAACAATGAATCTAATAGTATGGGAAGATAAATAAATACATGCACACCATATCATAATCAAGGGCACAATCATGGGCTAGACATTTGTAATGCTAACACACATTATACCCTGACCCACTAGACACCGATTTTTCTACCTCACCATTGCACCACCAACAAACACCCAGTGGCTAGGTCATGAACAATTACCAATGTTTCATACATGTATGGATCCTATTTATCCACTTATTAATCCTTGTCACAGCCAAATGTTTAGTTGTGGGGGTCACCCCCCATTCTAATCTTCAAGATTCTTAAGTGATTTTCATCTTCTTGTTTTACAATTTTTTGTCATTTTTCTATTTCTTGATCCAATTTTTCCTATTTCTTCCAATTTTTTCTAGTTGTTGTTTTCATTTTCTTTGTTATGTAATCTTGCTTGTAAATAAAATGATCCTATTGCCCATTGATGTGAGGTTTTCTCTATGTTGTCAAGTCATAAGGGACTGATTATTGAGACATTGAGACCACGACATCCATCCACCCATTCCATTAATAAGAGATTCTTGCTTTGGTCATAATGACATCCTTTTTCACCATGGGACTAAAAATAACTTTATAATCATTATGTCTTGGAAAACGAGTGTAGAACCAAGGTAGAATGTGAAGGGTGTGACATCAAGGGGATTTTTGGATTCTCTTTGGCCACTTTTGTATGCTCTATCATGTTGCTAAGGTTATAATCATATCCTTGTAGATCTAACGAAAAATGGAAGTAAGAGTAACCTTAAATAGCACTGAATAAACTTCTACGGATCCCACTGGAAAGAAATGTATCAATAGCTAAAGGTTGGTGGCTTCCTAGAGCTCAAAAAATAAAAAAAATAAACAAACATATGTGCCATAAATCAACTCTTCCCTTGGACAAAATGCCAAGTGATGTTACTCTCACAACCATGATAGTCTTATCATTATCAACTAACATGATGAAATTATGTGATGTCACTACAATGTGGTTTGGACTTGGTGTGAATCTTGGAAAGAAGGACTCATGATTATTTAACCATTAATAACACACTTGATTTCATTTTGACCATGGTAAGACACCTCATGTTCCAATTTTTTTAATCCTTTCTACAATCCATTTCATCTCGTTGTTTGGGTGATCATAACTTGTGGTTTTGTGTAACATAGAGTTATTATCTCAAATTGGTGGTTTTAACATGTGTGTTTTGTTGCACAGGTATGCATTGCATTCAACCCCTTTAGTGCCTATGGACATTTTTAGGTGTGGTTACATAAGGGCATCATCGACTGGAGCTTTCTCTAGGGAGGATCCACTTGTGTAACTTTTGTGACTTGTACTTGTTTGACACAACCACATCATTCTTAGCCTTCAAAAAATTAATGGTTACATTTTGCTATTTCCCTTCCCATGTAACTTGATCCATCCACAACCTCAATTTCAACACCCTTTTTCTTGCTTCATCTAAAGCTTTTCACATCGATTACTCCACATTATCACACTTCCAGTGCCTCAAACTAATTTTTGACTTACCCCGAACTATGAACCTAACCTCAAACCTTCTAACCAATCACAAATCTTTAGTTTCCATGCTTAGTTTCCCCATTTATTACATATTCATGGACCTCAACATTGACTACCTGACGTTGGGTTCGATGCGATGTTGCATACCTAACATTAGGTCACATAAAAACTATATATATGACCCCCACAGTGCCTAAACTTCATTTTCATCCTTTGCAGCTAGGGGAGTTATTCAAATTTTCTCTTGTGAATTAAGAGCTTTGCACACCCACTTCTCACTTACAATATTTGGGTCTCTATCACTTTGATTTTTATGCCATTTGAACCTACCTAAACCTAGAGTGTCCAATTTAGTTGTTGTTGTTGTTGTTGTTGTTGTTGGAGGGGGGGGGGGGGGGCCGCGTCGGGGGTGGTTTGTTTCCGTGTGAAACTTGCACCAAATTGCTAAAATTTTCTATCACCTGGAGGGTATTATAAGGGTAAGAGTGTTAAAAAATTTAGGAATTATCATGAATAATCAATCATATGAATGCCAAAAACATTAACTTTTCCATCCAAGGGACCACAACCATCATAACAAGCCACATATAAGGAAAAAGGAACTAATTGTGTAAGGTTATGTAAGGGATAAACACTTTTTGGGGATTTTTCTTAAAAAACTTTCTAACTCTGCAATCATATGAACTAAGAACTTAATAAACAAAGGTAATGATTAAGGCATCAACTGATTAATGATAAAAAAAATGCAACCTTAGTAACATTTCATCTTTGCTTGATTGCAAATGGCCCCAAAAAGAGGTGCACAAGGTGAACCTTTACAAAGAGTAGCTAAGCATCCACAAGGTGGCTATGGCCAACAAGGCAAATGTGTAGAACATCAAGAACAAGAAGCCTAATCTTTCAACATTCACCAAGAAGCTCTTGCTACTAGCCAATCAGTCTAAGGGAAGGCTATAGAATCCCAGGCTCTCATGGCCCCCCCCCCCTAATTACCTTACTGTCATTCAAGAAAATTCCACATTGACCTTAGTCATAGTGGAAACAAATTTTGGCCCATTTATGGAGTTTGCTCTAGAAGTGGTTCCAATGCAACTTAAGGCATCACCCTTGTGGCCCATTCTTTCAGATAGTGGTAAGTGGTTCCTTAGTGAGACTTATCAATTCTGACACAACAAAGATGAGGGCACCACTGTCAACATTTTTGTAGTTAATGTTTCATTTTTAGTCAAGGGCATTGTAGCAACTCTAAATTTTTTGAATGAAGGGACTAAGGTAGCCCATCTATCCACCAAATCTAACCCCAATACCAAAAAACTATGGTTGGAACGAGTGTATGGTAAAGATGATAAAACATATAATGAACTAACTCTAGAAGAGAGAACATACTTCAAGATTGATATATACCACCTATTTCCCACCAATGGGCTTAATTGAATTTCAACATATGTGGTTAGAGGAAGTGCTATTTTAATGGGCAAATTTGTGGTCAATCTTCTGCAATTCTACTTCATAGAAATCAACAGCAATTTGAAGAGAAAAAGGTAGGGAAACAAACACTCCCATTCCCTTGCCTAATCAAGAAGCTATGTAAACACATTGAAATCCTAGGATATATGAATGATATCCCCAAGAAGGCTCAAAACACCTCCTTCATTTAACTCTTTAAACCTACAACACCAAGAAAAGATCTTGGTGAAGAGTAAGAACTGGAGAAGGAGGCAGAGCTAGAAGCATAAACAAAACATGAACATGAATAATGCCTAGAGACACAAGCTTTGCCACCACCATCACCACAAGATTATAGGCCCTCCATGAGCCATTTATATAAGATCACTAAAGTTGTTAGCTGGGGAAGTAGGGATGAGTCCAATCTCTTTAGAGTGATTGATGATGTCGTACAACCCACTATTTTAGCTGATCCAACAAGGGGGGAGATCTCATTACAATCAAGAGGAAGATCCCAATGGTCAAGGAAAATCTTTGGGAATGTCACATCCTTCTAGGTGATGCTTGAAATCAGAGAAGATTCCACATTTGTGGTAATGAAACATTAAGATGCAATAGGCATAACAAAAGTAATCACGGATCATATCAAAGAATCATTCAATGTGCCTATTATGCCCCCAATAGATCTTACCGAGACCAAAGATGCATAGATGCTAGTCAAGACTTCAATGACTCCTATAGTGCATGATGATGTATTAGATTAACTACTGTAGATGGGGCAAGTGATGGATACCTTGTTCGACATCCCTAATGATGTCACTGTAGCGTTATCAGACCTCATTGCTACTAAAGGAAAGTTAGTCATGGTTGAAGTTAGGGAAAAACATGTAGAAGTAGAAGTACAAAGAGTACAATATTAGTTGGCTACCTTGAGAGTCAAATGTCAGGATCTTACCTATTTTTTTGTGCCTAAGTAATTAGAATTATTTAGGATGGAGCAGTTGGCCAAGCTGACTAAGGAGATAGCAACTGTAGAATAAGAAAAAGAGAAAATGGTTTGAAATGCCTCTACTACTAATGCGTAATCCCATACGTACAAAAAGGCATTAACCAGTGCATAAGAAGAAAAAAAGCAGCTCACCACTGAGAATTCCAGGTTGACCATAGTTGAAAAGTAAAAGAACATTCTTGAGAAGAGCATCTACCAGTTGAGAGAACAACTAGTCAGGGTCAACTAGGACATCAATAGATTGGCTAGAGAGAACAGAATCCTCTCAATGGAGGAGGTTTGTTCTATTCATTAGAAATTAGCAATTGAAATTAGCGCATGGAAGAATAAGGATAACAAGCATGAGAAATTGAAGGAACACTTCCTCGACCAAGTAGGCTTCTACAAATAAATAAATGAAAAAGAGATCCAGATGGCCAAAGCTCACATTAGCTCCTTGTTAGCACAAAATCCTAAGTGGTAGCTAATTCTAGATAGCTATGCCTTGGTCCACTAGGTGAAAGTAAAAAATAAAGACTTGTAGATCAAGGATTTGAAAGAATACATGGCATTAGCTAACCTTAGGTATGTTAATCTTGCCATGTTAATAGGAGGTTGACCTCGGAACGAGCTAGAGAAGTAGGTAGCAACCACCTATGCATTGTACAAAAAAGAGTTTATGGATCAAAAATATGCTTTATGGAAAACTCAAAATTGGAGGTGGTTAAAGCTAGCTACTAGGGACAAAAGTACGTCACCTCAAACCTAGCTTTAATACTAGCAAATTATCATGAACTTAGAGAAAAATCTAGGACCTTTGAGAAGGAACAATGATGGTTCGTAACTTGATATGTGAAGGCTAATCAGATGTTCTTGCAACTACCATGTCCTTGGGATGTACCAACACCAACACACATTGGCTCAGCACCCTGAATAGTACATGACCCAAGGATGAAAGAGGAAAAGTTGTAGGCATTGCTCAATCATTAGAAATTTCACAAGCTTGGTGAAAAAGGAAAGAAAACAATGGAGGAGCCACCACTTCTGGGTACCACATGAGTTTCCCAATTTTTTTCTTGTAATATTGTGTTCCATTTTTGTACTACACCACTGTGGCATGTAAGAGTCAATTTTTTTGTTTGTTATTTAAGTTGGTCGATAATCCAATACCTTCCCAATATTTTATAAAGAAATTTTTTCTCATTTTGTTTAACTTGAGGATGAGTTTTCATTTAGTTGTGGGGGTATGATGATTCATCAATTTGTCAGGCCCTAACATTCAACACCCAATGTTGAAGCCTTGATGTTAGAGCTAGGAAGCAATGTCGAATATCCAATTTCATCTCCTCTAGGATATCCTATAAATACAACACTTAGGTGCATGGTTGGGACATGATCTAGAGAAGATAGTTTTAGTTCTCGACTTTTGATAGTCTTTCTTAGAGTTTTTTTATTTCCAATACATGCCTACAATGTGATGTTTGTAATCATATGACAGCTTTGTTTGAGTGTGATGTACTTAGATATGTTACATGACTGGAAATAAAGATCGAGATTATTCCCATCATTGCAGCATCCACTTAGATCATTATTGCTTTTAATTGCTAATTATTTACTATTTCCTTTAGTTGACATTGTCATTTATTTCTATTTATTATTCCTATCATTAAGTGAAATGCATATGCCTTAATCACAAGTGTTTAAGTATAAGTACTTGGTAATCCAAAAGTGTATTGTTTGGTAGACACAGTGACATACACTTGGTAATCCTAGAAGTAGTCTCACAAAGTCCAAGATGTATACAAATGATTAAGAGTGGATACTCATCACACATAGGCTATTTTAGATCTTATTTTCCATTATTCATTAGCTTAGTTAATTTATCTCTTCATTGTCATTAGGAGTAGCATAGAATTAGACAACATCATATGCCTCACTTTGGACTAAACCATATGTGACAAAGCTACCACTAGTCCAAGTGGGAAGATAGTCAATTTTAATTAAAGCCTAATGATCTAGATGCCACAACTAGTCCCATCCATAAAATTCAACCAGATCATGCATGAATGCTTGTGATTCGTATGGTTGGGTGTAGGGTTACCTTCACATGTTAGAGCTCTATACATTAGAACTTCACATGTTAGAGCTTTATACGCTAGAGCTGTTACAAGCTATAACCTTAAAATCTGCACTCTCACACATTGGGGGTTCCACATATTGGAAACCTCAAACTTGATCTAAAACACCAAAACCTTTGTCCTATTTACACAATACCTTGGCCATGCACTATTTATGCTTTTTTTCATTTGATTATTTTTCCAAATAATGTCGTACACATGGCCTCAAACTAGGAAACTATTCACATTTATGATACTAAGGATCCAGTTGTTATAGAGTGCAGATAATTCCTTAGGTGATTAGGACTAGATTGAACCTATGAAAATATCAATGAAGAATATTATAACTTCATTTGTGTAAAAATCCAAGTTAGCATTCTTATCCCAGATGTGGAGGTAGAATCCAAGCATTAGTTTAAGATCATTCACAAAAATGGTAAGGAGTATATTCATTTTCCCTATTATCACATTGAACTAATGGAACTTCACAACACATGCTAGCACAACTAGTGGACATAGATGAGGCAATTGAAAAAGTTAGTTCAGACTAGAATGAAGAGAATCAAGAAGAGTTTGGGATTAAGAATTTGCTAGATATACTCTTAGGGGACATTTTGTAGAAATATGGTCAAGTTATCATCTTCAACTCTACATCCCTATCTTATTGATTAACCAAGCATCCCCTACAACCTTGATAAGCTAAGTTTCACAACTCTCTTCCTTGTTTGCTTCCATGTTCACCTCAACACCTTTTGCCACAACACATCAATTTCAACTAGCTTTTCATGCTACCTCCCTATTTACAATATGCCTTTTGAAAACTAGCCTTGTTTAGTATGACTATTACCAATGGTATCTATGACACCACCTCATTTTTTCATCTTAGTAGGCCCCTCTTCGATACCCCAAGCCTCAAACTCCTCCCATACCTCCTTTGTTCCATTCATTTTGCATGTTTCAGCTCAAACATCTTTCTTCCTATTCAACCCTCCTATGATGATGATCACACAACCCCTTTAGTCCATACCAATGTCAATCACATGGCCTCAAACCATTCACCCTCCCTCCTAGCCATCAGTACAAATGCCCCAATCTATGGAAGCATCCTAAGGCCTAAATCAAGCCTTCCAAATGATCTAGGACCTCACTAAAGAGCTGTGAAAACTTAAATCTAGTAATGTTCAAATGGTAAAGATTATGAATTTTTACCAAGATAATTCCATTAGCCTGACCATCCTATAGATTACCCTTCCTATTGGCATCCCCATCATCCACTTTACCAAATACAGTGATGAGGGAGATTCCAATGATCATCTAATTACTTTTCATGCTAAGTACTTATTATTGCAAGCTTGGCCACATATAATGATGTGCATATTTTCTATGTCTTTAACTAGAAAAGCCTTAGGCTAGTACTGTGCACTACCTAGAGGCTTCATTACCTCCCTAGATGACTTGATTATACAATTTTTTAACTATTTTAAATATAACTCGAAAATCGATGCAATGTTAGACCAACTTATGAAAGTCAAATAGGGACCCCTTGAACCTATTCAAAAGTTCATATAGAGATGGAATGCTATCCCTAATAAAATCTTGAAACCCATCTTTGAAATGCATCTTTTGGCCATCTTCAAGGAAGTGGTTAATGATTTCAACAAGTCTAAGCTTTACTACCTAGATCCATAGCCACTTAGTTAAGTATTTTACATAGCATACAAGAACTAACACAAAAAAATGGATATAGATAAGGAAAAAAAAAATCATATAGTTGTGGACATAGTGACCAAAAAATTGAAGACAACATAATCCAAGGCTCCCACTAGTGTTTCTCAATCATCAACATTCAATGCATCCACATCCAACCCTCCAAAACCTAACTTCAAATGTAAATATAGGTACAAGTACATTAAGCTACCCATAAAAACATTGAAGCTTCTTGATTAGTTGCTCAAGAGTAGCTATATCCAATACAAGAAACTACCTAAGAATGCTCGTAAGAGGTATGATTTCTTATGTGAGATTGCTAAGGATCCCACCATAGCCACAAAAGATTATCCTCCTATGCCTAAATACTTCAAACTAGATACATTCTGCCACTACCATCAGTTGCTCGACCATGATGCAAATTTTTTCTTGGCCTTAAAAGATGAATTATACAAGATGATAGATAGTAGAGAGTTGATTCTAGATGTGTCTAACCTAGTTGGGCCTCAAAATCAATCCATGAAGGTGTACAAAGAATCTCTTAATGCTAATAATGATCTATTCACCATTGCCACCTTCAATGTTCATGACAAGCCCAGAATTGTTAAGGAACAATTTGTGATTTGGGTACCTCTTCATAACAAATATACTTTAATAAGTTCAATGACTATTTGTTATAAGGATACCATCACCTATGGCTCTCAAGGAATCTTTTTTCATTAGGGTGCTTCCTCCTTCTACCTCTAAACTAGCAACTCAAGCTGATCCATGTCCTCCTATAGTAGCTAATACCTCAACCTATTTTCAATAAAATAATAAGGCTTACCATAAAAGCAACATAAGAAGCTAACTCCTAAGCTTAAGAATAAGGATAACAACCAACCAAATATGTAGAAGGAAGGAGGCCCACTAAACTCTACCTCGATTTCAACAATACCCATGAGCTCCGATGCTCAAATTACATCTACCAACTAATTTAGGAAGGACAACCTAAATCAAGAGAAATGGAAGGGATCAAAACAACAAACACTAAAAATGAGGTCAAAATCCTAGGTAGAATGGAGGAAGTAAAAGCCAACAAAACCAACAAGGTAGCCAACAATAATAAAGACTTCCTCACTACCATGGAGTAGGTCAAGCTTTCACTAAAATAGGAAAACACTTCTTTAAGCTTGTATGACCTGGTTATGACCTTTCCTATTCACCAAAAGCCATAATTAAGATGTTAACTTCTATTCTCATGAGTGAGGATATCCTTGCCAACAAGAATGTAGTGATAGTACAACCTTCACCTAGGGAAGAAATGAAGCCAACTACCTTAATGTTTCATGACAATGAGGTAAAAACCAACTCACAAAGTGGTGAAGTGTCAAGAGTCATCTCTTTAGAATGATAAGAGTTTACCAATACAAAGTACACCAAGTGCATGTTGATGATGGGGCAATGAAAAACGTTATGCCTTTTCCTATCATGAAGCATTTAGGCTTCATAGAACACATCTAGAGCACCTCTACCTCTGCCCTTAAGTCCTTTAATGGGTCACATGTAGTTGTAAGAGAATGCATTTCACTAGAATTCGTGGCTAGGAAATAATTCTCAACATTCGTCAATTTCTTAATGGTGGTAGAGACATTGGGTTTGAACCTAATCTTAGGAAGATCCTTGCTAGCAAAATTATGAGCAGTATTGATGAGTCATGAATTTGTCAACTCTAATATTGGGTACCTGATGTCAAAGCCCCGATATTGAGTACCCAATGTTGAAGCTAGAAAGCAATGTCATATCCTCTATGCTAGCTTATAAATACAGCACTTGGGTGCATGATTAACATAGATAGGGACAATAGGAAAAGTAGTTCTTTTGTTTCAATTTTTCATTAGTTTCTTCATAGATTGTTATTTCCCAATGCATGCCCTCAGTGTGATGTTTGTAATCGAATGGCACCTTTGTTCAAGTGTGACATACTTGGATACATTACATGATTAGAAATAAAGATCAAGATTACTTTCATCATTGTAGAATCCACTTAGATTATTATTGCTTTTAATTATTAATTATTTACTATTTTCTTTAGTTAACATTTCCATTTATTGTTATTTACTATTCTCTTCATTAAGTGGAATGCATACACCTTAATCACAAGTGTTTAAGTGTAAGTACTTGGTAATCTAGCAGTGTATCATTTGGCACATCTAGTGACATACACTTGGTAATCCCAGAGGTAGTCTCATGAAGTCCAAGGTTGTGTATGGATGTTTAAGAGTAGATACTCATTGCACATAGGCTAGTTTAGATCTTATTTTCCATTGTTCATTAGCTTAATTAATTTATCTCTTCATTATCATTAGGAGCAGCATAGAATTAGACAACATCATACACCTCACTTCAAACTAAGCCATACATGACAAAGCTACCACTAGTTTAGTTGGAAGACAACGAATTGCAATTAGAGTATAAAAATCTAGATATCACAACTAGTCCCATTCATGGAATTTAATTGAATTGTGCATGAATTCTTGTGATTCATATGGTTGGATGTAGGAATACCTCACTACTCATCATTGGTGGCATTACCATGGATGGTGCTAGTCATCTAGATTAGTTATATTATACACAATCA
This sequence comes from Gnetum montanum, assembly GCA_015680685.1. Classification (NCBI taxonomy): domain Eukaryota; kingdom Viridiplantae; phylum Streptophyta; class Gnetopsida; order Gnetales; family Gnetaceae; genus Gnetum; species Gnetum montanum. The sequence continues at coordinate 45,867 of MNCI01027798.1, read as the reverse complement.
CTATAATAGTATTAATAATATATCTTTTTCAAAATATTAGCTCACACACATCATAAACCAACAATAATGTCTCTCTTGCATGGAAGTGATAATGCACTGTATAGTGAATGCATTCATTGGAGAAAGAATGAGATATACAATGAAGAAAATTGGAGTGATCAACTTTATGTACGGTTTCTTATGTTCATGACCACCCTGACAACACTCAAAGACTACATTCACATAAGGTAGATAATCTTGGAGGAGATGACATATGTCTTGAACTAGGGAAGGCCTCAAGGCCTAAGACCTCCCTAAAATATAGAAAAGATAATTTAAGGGACCCTGAGGAACATCGAAGCCATGGCAATTCTTCTAGATCCTCAACTTCCTCTCCCCCTTTAACATGTAGTTTTGATGAAGATGAACATAAGTATAGATAAAGTTCCACTAAAGGGTCAGAATAAAAGTAAAAATCAAACCCAAAAAAATACTCAAGGTCATCAACATGAACACAAGTCCAATCATCATCATCAACCAAATCAAAATTTTCATCACAACTTATCTAATGATGATGAACCCTTCTTGCCACCAAGAGCATGATGAAGGGAATAGAGATAGTTAAGATATCTTGTAGGAATCTTAAATAGAGTTGCCTACCTAAACTTGATATGAATAATATTCCTAGATTTGTAGGAGGCTATGATTTAGATACACAACATTATTTACAAGTCTTCTAGGATGCCTACACCTACTATAACATTGAAAATAGATGGTAAAAGCTTAAGCTCTTTCCTAGGATACTAATCAATAGAGTCAAAGTGTGGTGTAGATCATTGAGACCAAGGTTAATCTAATAATGGTCCACAATGTTAGAACTCTTCAACGAGAAATACCAAACCTATGCAAGAGTGTCCAACCTAAGGAGACAAATCCAAGAGTGGAAGTAAGAACAACTTGAACCCTTGGACATGGCCTTAGATAGATATTATGCCTTACTGAATAGATGCCTAGGCCATGGTTTCTTTGAGGAAAGGCAACTTTTCCACATCATAGATGGGCTTCATAATGAAACAAGGGAGATCCTTGGGATGTATGTCCCAGGGTAATTATATGAGCTCCAAGTTCATCAGATTCAAGAGTTAATCGAGCATGTGGAAAAAGAAGAAGGAGAGATATGAAAATGGGAGAATGTCAAGAAATATCAATGGGAAAAAAACTCTTCAACAGAAGGAGGTTCATATCTATGGTATGGAGAAAGAGGTAGCTCTCGATAAGGCGATTTTGTAACAATCCTTGCTGATACAGAAGTCTATTGATGAACTTGAAGAAAATTTTAATAGGATGTCCAAATGGATATATGAAAAAGTTAAAATTCTCATTGAGACGGTCAAGGATAGGATCATGCAAAATCAGCCAGGTGATCACAATAAACAAAGGATATAGAACCAAGAAACACCTATGAACACTTTTCAACAAACGGGAAAAATGGCTAAAGAAATTAAGGCCATAGACTCTACCACAAAAAAAATATAAGGGATGCGACAGCTATATATATGACCATTTGAAGGGACATTTCCTAGTCTTGTTGCATCTATAGGAGTATTGGGTAGGTGCCTTAAATCTAAAGTTTCTGCAAAAGCACATGCTTGGGAGATTTCCTCTCCCACCAGGTAATTATAGATAGTCCCACAACCGATCGTACCATCCTAGGGGGACTTGTTACCAACCTCAACATGGTCATCAACCATAGTTGTGGACAAGGCCATCACCAAATCAACCCTCTTTACCAAAATTGCATGGATATTATGTTCAACATCCTATTTCTCCAACTAGTTACACATCCTCTACTTCAAATTGCCACTACCACTCTCCAAAATACCATCAACCCATGACATCCCTTGAAGGATCACCACCTCACACATATTATCACCCATCCTACCCTCAATATTCTCATACTCCACCTCATTACAGGCCACTGCTAATGACAAAAGATGGTTCAGCACCACAATACCAACAAATGAATGTCACTTGTGCTGTAAATGTGTAGAGACATGTTGATACCAGTGGGTCTCAACCGCAATGTAGAAAACATCCCTTTTGGTGAAATGGTCATAAATTAAGCAAACCACACATGGATCTACCACATAACCCTAGCCAGCATAATCCTAATCTAGTGCACCACCTTCCTTGTCATAACCAATGTTCTTTGATCATACATAAGGGGCATCATCCATCATTACTCCAATCCAAAACCAAACAATGAATCTAACAATGTTGGGAGACAAAAAAATCCATGCATACCATATCATGATCAAGGGTGCAATCATGGGCTAGAAATCCATAACATTAACACACCTCATACCCTGACCCACCATACATTTAACAATCAAGTATGTGACCAATAATTTTTCTACCCATCCACCACACCATCAATAAACACCTGATGGCTAGGGCATGAATAATTACCAATGTTTCATACATGAATAGATCCTATTTATCCACTTATTAATCCTTATCATGGCCAAATGTTTAGTCATTGGGGTTACCTCCCCATTCTAAGCTTTAGGATTCTTAAGTGTTTTTAATCTTTTTGTTTTACAATTTGTTGTCATTTTCCTATTTCTTCCAATTTTTTCTATTTGTTATTTTCATTTTCGTTGTTATGTAATCTCTCTTGTGAATAAAATGATCATGTAGCCCATTGAGGTGAGGTTTTCTCTATGTTTTCAAGTAATAAGGGACTGATTATTCAGACATTGAGACCACAACATCCATCCACCCATTCCATTAATAAGAGGTTCCAACCCTAGTCATAATGATATTCTTTTTCATCATCCAACCTAACAATAAATCTATAATGATTATGTCTGGGTAGAAGAGTGTAGAACTAAGGAAAAATGTGAAGGGTATAACATAAAGGGGATTTTTGGATTCTCTTTGGCCACTTCTATATGTTCTATCATGTTGTTGAGGTTGTAACCATATCCTTGTAGGTCTAACAAAAATTGGGAGTATGAGTAACCTAAAACAACATTGAATAAACTTATGCGAGTTCCACTGGAAAGACATGTACCCATGCCTGAAGGTTGGTGGCTTCTCAAAATAAAAAAAACAAACATGTGTGCCATAAATCAACTCCTCCATTGGAAAAAATGCCAAGTGATGTTACTCCTTGCAACTATGATTGTCTTATGATTGTCTTCCAACATGATGAAATCATGTGATGTCGCTACAATGTGGTGTGAACTTGGTTTGAATCTTGGAAAGAAGGACTCATAATTATTTAACCATTAATAACACACAAGGTTTCATTGTGTCCATGGTAAGACACTTCATGTCCCAATTTCTACAATCCTTTCTAAAATCCATCTCATTTCGTTGTCCATGTGATCATAACTTGTGGTTTTGTGTAACATAGAGTTATTATCTAAAATTGGTGGTTTTAACACGTGTGTTTTGTTGCACATGTATGCATTGCATTCAACTCATTTAGTGACTACCAACATTTTTAGGTGTGGTTACACAAGGGCATCATAGGCTAGAGCCTGCTTTGGGGAGGATCCCCTTGTGTAACTTTTGTGACTTGTACTTATTTGACACAACCAAATCATTCTTCACCTTCCAAGCACTCAATTTTTATATTTTGTTGTTTCCCTTCTCATATAACTTGATTTGTTCCACAACATCAATTTAACAACATTTTTCTTCTCTCTTCCAAAGCTTTTCACATCAATGACTCCACCTTCTCACACTTTTGGTGCCTCAAACTAATTTTCCACTTATCCAAAACTATGAACCTAACCTAAAATCTTCCAACCAATCATAGAGCTTCAATTTCCATGCTCAACTATCCCATTTTTTGCTTATTCTTAGACCCAAATGTTGACTACCTGATGTTGAGTTAGATGAGACATCAAATACCTAACATTGACTACTCGACATTAGCTACCTGATGTCAAGTCATGCAAACTTATATATATATGATCCCTATTGTGTCCAAACTTCATTCTCATCATTTGTAGCTAGGGGAGTTGTTCAAATTTTCTCTTGCAACTTAAAGCTCCACGCATCCACTTTCCAGTTGTGATATTTAGCTCTCTAACACTTTGATTTCCATGCCTTTTGAACCTATCTAAACACGGAGTGTTCAACTCAGTTGTGGGGGGTGCTTGCATGGGAAACTTTTTCTAATTTTTGATAAATTGCTATCACTTGGAGGGTACTATAAGGGTAAGAGTGTTGAAAAATTTAGGCATTATCATAAACAATCAGTTGTATAATGCCAAAAACCTTAATTTTTCCATTCAAGGGACCATAATCATCATAACAAACCACACATAAGGAAAAAAGAATCAACTGTGTAAGGTTGTACGAGGAGATAGACACTTTTTTAGAATTTTTATTGAAAATTTTTCTAACTCTACAATCATATGAACTAAGAATTTAATGAACTAAGGTAATAAGGTATAAATTGATTAATGATAAAGAATACGACCTTAGTGATACTTGATCTATACTTGATTATAGATGGTTCCCAAAAGAGAAGCACAAGGAGAACCTTCATAGAGGGCACCCACATGCCCACACGGTGGTAGGGGGCAAGAGGATAAGCTAGCAGAACATATAGAGTAGGAAGCCTAATCTTTCAGCATCTATCAAGAGGCTCCTACTACTAGATAGTCAATCCAAGGAGAGGCCACAAAACCACTAGCTTCCATGCAGGAAAAATGTCTTACATTGCCCCCTGATTGTCTTACAACCATTCAAGAAAAGTCCATGTTAACCATGATCATCATGGAGATGAACTTTATACCATTTATGGAATTTTCCATAGAAGCATTTTGAATGCAACTTAAGAAATCACCTCTATGGCCCATTCTTTGGAAAGTGGCAAGTGGTACCTTGGCAAGACTTATCAATTCTGGCATAACAAAGATGAGGGCACCACTATCAACATATGTGGAGTTAATATCTCTTTCTTAGTCAAGGTAATTACAGTAGCTCTGAATTTTCCAAACAAAGGGGCCAAGGTAGCCCATTTATCCACCAAATCTGACCCCAATACCAAAAAACTATGGCTGAAATAGGCATACAGTAAAGAAGATAAAGCATATAATGAATTGACTTTGGAAGAGAGGAAATATTTCAATATTGATACATACTACCTATTTTCCACCAAAGGGCTCAACTAAATTTCAACATATGTGGCTAGGGGAAGTGTTATCTTAATGGGCAAATATGTGGCCAATCTTTTCCAATTCTACTTCACTGAAATTTAATGAAGGTTCAAAAAGAAAAAGGTAGAGAAGACAACACTCCCGTTTCCTTGCCTAATTAGGAAGCTATGAAAATGTGCTAGAGTTATAGGATATATGAATGATATCCCTAGGAAGGATTAGAATGCCTCTTTCACCAAACTCCTCAAACCTGCGGCACAAAGAAAGGATCTTAGTGAAGAAAAAGAACTAAAGAAGGAAGCAGAGCTAGAAACAAAAAAACAATGTAAGCCTGAATAGCACCTAGAAACAAAAGCACCACCATCATTTTCATAAGATTATAGGCTTGCAAGGAGTCATCTCTAGAAAATTACTGAAGCTATTAATTAGGGAAATAGAGATGAGTCCAATCTCTTTAGAGTAATTGATGATGTCGTACAACCCATCATTTCAACTCATCCAACAAGAGGGGGGGTAGGGGTGGGGGGAGAGATCTTATTATAATTAGGAGGAGGATCCTAGTGGTCTAGGAAAATCTCTAAGAATGCCACAACCTTCTAGGTAACACTTGAAACTAGAGAAGGTGCCATAGTTATGGTAATGCAGCATTAGGATGTCGTAGGTGCAGTAGAAGTGAACACAGATCATATTAAAGAATCATTTAACATGCCTGTTGTGCCCCCAGTAGATATTAATGGGACTAGAGATGCATAGATGATGGATGGAACTTCAATGACTCCTGCAGTACATGAGGATGTATTGGATCAACTACTATAGATAGGAAAAGTGATGACTACTTTGTTTGACATCCCCAGTGAGGTCACTATAGCATAGTTAGACCTCATTACCAACAAAAGAAAACTGGTCATGGTTGAAGTAAGGGTAGAGCACGCAAAAGCATAAGTGCAACAATCACAACAAGAGTTGGCCACTCTGAGAGCCAAATGATGGGATCTTGCATGTTTCGTTACACTTGACCAGCTAGAAAAATTTAGGATGGAGCTGTTGTCCAAGCTGACTAAGGAGAACATAGCTATAGAATAAGAAAAAGAAAAAGTAGTCTAGAATGCCTCTACTACTGATGCATAGTCCCACACATAAAAAAAGGCATTAACTATCGCACAAGAAGTAAATAAGTAGCTCATCGTTGAGAATTCAAGGTTGTTCACAGTCAAAAAGTAAAAGAATATTTTAAAGGAAAGTGTCCACCAGTTGAGAGAATAACTAGTGAGGGTCAACCAAGACATCAATAGATTGGCCAAAGAAAATAGAACCCTCTTAATGGAGGAGGTCCACACTATTCAATAGAAATCAGCAATAGAAACTAGAAAATGATATAATGAGGTCAAGAAGCATGAAAAGTTGAAGGAAAACTTCTATGACCAAGTAGGAATGTATAAAAAATAAATGAAAAAAAGATCCATATGGTTAAATCCCACATTAGATCCTTGTCAGCATAGAATCTTGAGTGGTAGAAAATTCTAGATAGCTATTCTTTGTTCCACCAGGTGGAAGTAAAAAATAAAGACTTGTAGATTGAAGATTTGAAGAAATACATGACATTGGCTATCCTCAGATATGCCAACCTTGCCATGTTAACATCAGATTGGCCTCGCAGTGAGCTGGAGAAGCAAATAGCAACCACTTATGCATTATATGAAAAAGAGTTTGTAGATAAAAAAGATTCTTTGTAAAAGCTCCATATAGCAAATATGGAATTGAAAGTGGCTAAAACTAGCTACCACAGATAGAAAGATGTCACCTCAAACCTAGCTAAAAGATTAACAAATTATCAAGAACTCAGAGAAAAAGCTAGGACCTTTAAGAAGGAACAATGATAGTTCATAGCTTGGTATGTAAAGGCAAATAATATGTTCCTGCAACTACCATGTCCTTGGAATGTACCAACACTAGCATACATTAGTTCAACATCTTGGATGGTACATGACCCAAGAACGAAAGAGAAAATGTTGTAGGTGTTCCTTAATTATTACAAATTTCCCAAGCCTAGTGACAAAGGAAAGTAGCTAATGGAGGAGCCACTACCTCCAAGAACTACATGAGCTTCCAATTTTTCATCTTGTAATATTGTGTCTTAATTTTTTTTGAAACACCACTACAACATGTAACAATTAATTGTTTTGCTTGTTTGTTGTTTGAGTTAGTCAATAATTTCATACCTCTCTAATATTTTGTAAAGTACTTGTTCCTCATTTTGTTTAACTTGAGGATAAGTTTTCATCCAATCATGAGGGTAGGATGAGTCATGAATCTATCAGCTTTGATATTGGGTACCCACTGTCGGAGCCCCAATGTTGGAGCCCTAATGTTGAAGCTAGGAAGTGATGTCAAATATCTGGTGTAATCTCCTCTATGCTAGCCTATAAATACAATACATGGGTGCATGGTTGACATAGATAGGGGAAATAGGAAAAGTAGTTCTTTTGTTTCAATTTTTAGTTAGTTTCTTCATAGATTGGTATTTCCCAATGCATGCCCATAGTATGATGTTTGTAATTGTACAACATCTTTATTTGAGTGTGACATACTTGGACATGTTACATGATTGGAAATAAAGATTGTGAGTACTCCCATCATTGCACCATCCACTTAGACTCTTATTACTTTGAATTGTTAATTATTTATTATTTCCTTTAGTTAACATTTTCATTTATTGTTATTTACTATTCCTATCATTAAGTGAAATGTGTACACCTTAATCATGAGCATTTGAATATAAGTACTTGGTAATCCAGTAGTGTATCGTTTGGCACATCTAGTGACATACACTTGGAAATCCTAGAGGTAGTCTCATGAAGTCCAAGGCATGTACAAACAATTAAGAGTGGATACTCATTGCACATATGCTAGTTTAGATCTTATTTTTCATTGCTTATTAGCTTAATTAATTTATCTCTTCATTATCATTAGGAGCAACATAGAATTAGACAACATCATACATCTCACTTTGGACTAAACCATACATGACAAAGCTACCACTAGCCCAACTGGGAAGATAGCAAACTACGATCAGAGCATAACAATCTAGATACCACAACTAGTCCCATCCATGAAATTCAATCGGATTGTGCATGAACACTTTTGATTCATATCGTTGGTGTAGGGGTACCTTGCCACTCATCAAATATCTTCCCCTGTCCATCAAGAAATTTACCTACCTTACAAGGAAGATGAAATCATAATTCACAGAGATGATGTAATCCCCATGTTCATCAACAATGTTTACATACAACAAGGATCTAAGGTGGAGTTTCAAGAAGAAACTCTTACAACCGAAAATGAAGATAATAATGACAATGACATCAACCAACCCAAGACCACCAACACTAGTGTCATAAATGAATCATGGGAAGAGCTACAATTTAACATTGTGAGTGAAGGGAGTAGGGAGTACCAAATCATGCAACAAATGCCTTATACATTCCCTAATCTCTCAAAGATTAGAACAGAGTTACGTGATTGATTACATTGCCTATTTTCTTATCCTTTTACATATTGTGTGGTCATTTTAACTAGTAACCTTGTTTTTAGCTTTTACTTACATGTTTACATTTTTTTCTTTATAACATCATATTTTCCAATTTATTGCATATTCCTACTTTACATTTTCACATCGATTTATAATGTGCATTTATTCTTCACATTCATACAAAAAATTACAAAACAACATAAAAAATGGAAAACATGAAATATATAAAAAACATAAAACATAAAAGACAAAAAAAAGTTTGAAACCAAAATAATAGCCATGGACATACTATCTGACAAATAATAGAAAATATAATGTCCACATCCTATAGCCATATTTGTACTATGTAATAGATGACAATAATAAGAAAAATGCAGTCTCTAAGGCTATTACACCAGCAAAAATAATAACAACAATGAGATAGCTAAAATATCAAAATATAACAAGTCCATTAATGGGTAAAACTAAGCCATTGGAGGAGAAGGAGGAGGGTCATCATCAAAATTATCATGAACACCATCACTATCAATGTCAAAGGCTTGTAGAAAAATCAAACATGAAAACCATTAGAGCATTAATCCACATCAAAAATTGAAACTACAACATAAAATAACATTAAAATTGGCATTTCTAACAACACAAGAAGCCAAAACTGATAGTTCTGAGGCCTGGATGGGTAAAAGTTTTCATGGAATAGTGGCCAACAAGCCAATATAGCCTAAAATGATGAGAACATGGAAAAGATGGAAGTAAAAAGAAAAAAAAAATTTAGCTCTTAGAGCCCACCATGTTGTCATTCTTCCCATAGAAAAGCCATAAAAACTATCATACATTGCTACATCAAGCCTAAGAGATGTCACATGTTAGCAATAAATTAGAAAAATTTCATAGTTACCAAAAACCTTACACAAGTGCCCAACACTATCAACTCCGACTTGAAAACCCATAAAACTTTGCAACCAAAACCTACACTGACCAACACAAATCCCATAGTTGAGAAAAACCTTGAAACAAATTTTTAAAAATTATTTTCAATTGTAGATGTAGACAACATGCTTCCAACAACTTAGATTCATCATAAACACTACATTTACAGGTGTAGAAAAATCAAATTTCAACACAAAATTACATGGAATTTTCATCAAAAAAATCCCTAGTTTGCATTGAAACAAGTGTAGTAAAAATCCTAGGAAAAATAAAAAATATTTTTTAAAAATTCCAAAGTTCATCTAGACCCTTATACACTGTATTTGCGACCCTAGGAGCCATAGGCATTAATCATATGTTGTTAGAAAATCCTCAATGCTGCCAGTTTTTCCATGGAAAAGTTGTAAAATTTTGAGAAAACAAGCAAGAACACTGAACACAAGGTCAGGAAAAAACCCATAAAAATTCATGAAAATTCCCAAAAATGTGGTTCCACTTCTAGTTCAACTAAAAGACCATAACACTAAATCTATGAAGTTAAAACTTGAAAATCTACTCATGTGCAAGCTAAAAAAAATCACAAAATTGGATCAAAACTAATGAAAATATGGTATAAATGCTACATATGGGTTTGGGAAAAAAATTCAAATATTCCCCAATAAAAGCCCAAAAATCCAAAATTTCATCCTAACACAATCAACAAGCCTATATCTTAGATTTGAAATAAACAAAACAAAAAATTTCAACCAGATCAAACCTAGAGATGGGAAAATGTGTTCACAATTTGATCAAAAATTAAAGAAAATGGTGAAAGATTGGTACTTGGCAGTCCTCGACAAATATCCTTCACTTGAAGAAGGATTTGGAAGCCTAGAAAAAATTCATATATCCTCCTCTACCTCATTGGAAATTAGATTTCGACTAGTTGATCTAGTCTTCTTCACCATGGTGGCAAACATCTGTGAATTTTGATGCATAAAGAAGCCTAAAAATCCTAGCTCTACTACCATAACACTATGTATAGGGATGCATAGAAGAAAAAATTACTAGAAAGGTGTTGGAAATTTATTTTTTTATTACCACTTTAGATCCTATGCACTACGCTTGGAATATTGAGAAGAAAACTAGATCCAAATGCTAGTTTCTAGTGCAAAAATCCTCTCTTAGATGCTCACACATTGATCATAAAATCCATTGCAAGCCAAGAAAAAATCCTTCACCCCTTGAGATTAGTTTCACAAGTTGGATTATAGTGAAAATCTCCAATTTTCTAATTCCAATTCTATTATGTGGTCAATTTTTGGTGATGTGTGGACCTCGCAAGACTTGGACAAGAATATCAAAAACTTCACATGTTGCTCTACACACTACCTAGGAAGAATAGAAAGAGAAATAAGCCTTACACATTGGCTTTTGATTGATATTTCCAACTTCCTAGCCTCACACACTAAGAGTCAAATCAAGGTTAATCATGAATGGATCCCATAGACCACTAGCCAAAGTATCTAGGGTTCTACACATTGAAGGTGGAAAAAACACTAAAAAATTCAATTCCAAAAGTTTCTAAAATTGGCCTCTAGCCCTATAAGTTGGGAAGTTATGTCCCACATTTTGTGGCAACATTTGGACCAATGTATAGAGGTTACTATATGTTGAAGGTTTAGAGCCCACATGTTGGAAACCCTGGTTCCACATGTTGGGCCAACATGTGGGCCAATGTGTGAGACACTAATAACTTCTTAACTTAATAAATATGGATCATTCAATACCTGGGATGATCAANAGTAGTGAAGTACATTTTTCTTTACATGTTGGCCCACACACTGATCTACATTGTGAGAGTTGATTCCCAATGTGTGGGGTTGAGCTTGACAATTTGTGATGATTTTCAACTAGGNACTCATATATGATTTATCTTTCCATAGTTAATTTCGTGTATGTAGAGTTTATTTCATTAAGGTTAGTGATTTCCTATTTTAGTGGCTATATCTAGTCAAGGTCATGTAACTCTAGGTTTTTAGCCTACTTTCATCTTTAAAGATACCCTTGATTAAACTCTCTTCTATTTGGGTTAAATATTCCTAGAGGTTTACATCTGAAAAATATTCATTAATTTATGTTCTTTATTAAATTAGCTTTATAGTGAGATTGGCCTTAGATAATTCTATTTAGATAAAGCTTTATGATTAATGTTAATAAATTTTATTCTCACAAAATTTTCCAAAAATTTAGATAAATATCATCTTAATTATCATTGAGTTATGCAATTAAGCTATTAGAATGTAGGTTGTAAAATATGACCAACCATTATATTGAAGAATAAAAAATATATGCAATAGGATTAATTGTTGGGTATTACTAAAACTGAAATTTTACTTAGATGGTAGAAATATATATGACATGAGATTTGGAAAAATCAATAAGAAAATTAAGTATTATTGTTACTTTGCATAATTTACAAATGTAATATCTAATCTATGTTTATTGTGGTGCTCCAATACATCACATTGATGAAAAAAGTGTACTCCACTATTGTTTATATTTTACATTTGATATATTCATTCATAAGGATGTTTGAGGTATCTACCTACCTATATCAACTCTTAAATTTTAAGGTAATAATTATGAATAATTAGTTTGTTTCTTCTAAGATGGTGGTGACATTGCCCCCAAAAGCATTAGATGATGAATAGAAAAATGACATTGATTTTGCAAATCAAGATGTATATTATACTTTCTACTTCCATGCATAAAAACCCAAAAACTCAGATATGGTTTCTCTTTTCATAGTTAATTTGGTGTATGAAGGGTTTATTTCATTAAGGCTAGTTATTCTTCTTTGTAGTGGATATGACTAATCAATGTCATGTAACTCTGAGTTTTTGGCCTACTTTCATTTTTAAAGATAGTCCTGATTAAACTCTCTTGTATTCTATGTTAAATATGCCTATAGTTTTGTATTTGTAAAACATTTATTAATTTATGTTCTGTTGGATTATCTTTGCAATGAGATTAAAATTAGATAATTATATTTGATTAGAATTTTAGATAAATCTTTAAATTTTATTTGTCAAATGTTTCCAAAAGTTTAGATAAATATCATCTTGATAATCATTGAGTTAAGCAATTGATCCATTAGAATGTAGGTTGTAGCTCATGACCAAACTTTGTCTTGAAGAAGTCTCTTTGTTTAATATCCTTTTCTAGTGTATAATTAAAGTGTAAGATATTTGTGTCTAAATCCTATGTTTGGTCCATTTTCTTAAGTTTAGAACTAATAAGCAAATTAATTGCCTTCATGCATCTTTGAAACAATTTGATATTCTCATTTTCAAGCCACTAGGCATCTTCTGGTTTAGTGGCTACTACGTAGACCAGTTTTTGCTCACACACGTGTTCCTTAGCTTTGTTGTGGGTTGTGTTAATATTTTGAATTTTCGGTCCACAACTGCACCCTNGTAGCAAGAGAAGTGCCATGAAGCTATGAAGGGAAAATGGTTCACTAACTCCTTGTTCTTACTAAATCAAAATGACAAGGATGATCCTCCATCTAGAGGTTCTCAACATGAATATTCTCCACCTCTTGACTCCAGTGAAGGAGGCTTGAACCCATACTTAAACTCTATTATCAACAATCTAGATTTAGGCAAAAGTGGAAGTTAAGGTAGGGGCTTGGGAAAGCATCATGATGATGATAAACCTGATGATTAAGGTTGAGACAAGTGGAGAGGAGGTGGTAGATACCATGGTGGTGGCAATCCTCCTCCCTCCTTACTCTCTTCATTTGCATCTTCTTCTTCCTATTCTAGTTCTGATCGATGCTCCAAAGGATGAAACTATGATGCAGGTGAATGGCAGGATAATGATCATAGGCCCCTCCATGAATGAAGGGGTAGTAGGGGACATCATAGGAATAACCAAAATCATGATGATGATGAGCCTTTTCTTGTAACTTNAGGAGTTAGTGAACCATTTTCCCTTCATAGCTTCATGGCACTTCTCTTGCTACCGATCTCTTGCATTGTGTTTATGTGGAATTGTAGTTGTAATATTCATGGTCCTACATAACATATTCATCATGAAGATCCTTGATACCCAAACTCTTAAGAGTTTGGAGTATCATCCCAGGAATAGATCAGTCAAAAGGAAACACAACATTGCCCTCCATATCTCTACACCACAATTGTTGATCCTGATGTAGGATGAAGGTGAAATCAAATACAAACTCATCTAGAAGAGTGTACATGACTTTGAATTCCTAGGGCATTGGAAATTTTGATTCATCATGCCTATGAGAAGAAGATATTTTGGATTAAAGAAAATTTAGTGTGCTTAAATTATAATTATAATAATTATTTTTTCAAAGGATTTTGACCTTGGGATTCATTCCAACAATCTGATATAATATTCACTAAGTCCTAGATATTGCATGTATCAAACTACAAGTCCCCAACAATAG
>MNCI01027798.1:19765-31601 GCA_015680685.1 Gnetum montanum | reverse complement strand
TCATCTTTATTGCAACACACACTATCATGCTTAGGTACAGTAGTGCTCAAATAAAGATTCGTACACTCTTTGCCTCCTTCTATGGGTACTTAGAAAAATATTCTAACTTTTAAGTAAGAAAACTACAAGAGATCCACTACAACTATGACCAAAGATGTCATAAACATGGCAGTTGAGTGTGTATTTATAGGAGAAAATAAACACTATATTGATGAGACCACATCAATGCATTGAATTCCACATCGACATAGCCACGTTAATGGTGTCATGTCGAAGGGGCTACATTGATGAGGCCTTGTTGATGTAACCCAAGAAAACATGACTCATCAGTCATGAGAATCAAAAAGCTTCAAAAGAAACTTTTGAATCTAAAATAATTCATTACCACATTAGCCTTAGTGAAAGGAAAGCTTATTACAAAGGATATAAGTTAGCTTCAATAGCTCTCTCAAAGCTAAAATTATTTAGAACCATATTTTGGTTTCATTAAGCTATAACAAACTAGAGAGCTATGTCACATCAACAAAGCAAAGGGAGCTTTATAAGCTTTAAAGTAGAAAATAGCTAAGTATTATTATCTACAGCCTAAGCCATTTAGTTGGAGCTATAGAAAATAAAGGTAATTAGTCATAAGATAGAAAGCTCATTTACAATTAAAGCCCATTGCATCCAAAAGAACCATGAAACAAAGCTTTGGAATACAACAAAGGTAAACTATAGAGGGCCATTATCTAAAAGAATTAAAATTTTATATTATTGCAATGGTTAGCTAAGCCCATTAACAAAATTATAGGGGAAGTTTGTAAAAGCCAATAGAATCATTATCTCTAATACAAGAAGAGCATATTATTTCTATAGGGAGTAAAGGGACTATTAGTGCTAAAAAATGATGGATTTCTTTCTTTTTAATCAAGCTTTAATGCTTATCTTAGCTCAATACCAAAAGTAGTAATAGAGGCCAAAATGTAACAAATATAGCTTCACATTCTTATCCAATCCTTCCTAATGGATCTCCAACGATTATAGCTTCTTCTCTCTGATGCTTCTCCAAAAAATTGATAATGGCTTCCAAAATGACTCTGAAATGACTATGGCAAGTGCTAACTATAAAATGAAGTTAATGAAAAATATATGAATGCAGATGAAGAAGAAAATGATGGTGGTATTTTAGCATTTGAATAAGTTGATGAAATTGAAAAAGAGTAGCTAGTCTCAACCAATGAGGCAAAAATAGAGCAAGTATCTACACCTGATGGTGATCTACGAAGAAGAATGCAAATGTTCATATCCATGATAAATATCCTTATGATATATCTTAGACAAAGGATGGAGGAGCATTGCTAAAAAAATTGAACATGGCTTATTAGTATGTTATCTTACCTACTTTACTCCTCTAATAGTTAAAGAAGCTCTTGGGAATGAAGACTAGAGAAAGACCATGGATCAAGAGATTAAACAAATTGAAAATAATGATACTTGAGAGCTTGTTCCATGATTAAAATGAGCTAATGTTATTGGAACCAAGTTGATCTTTGCAAATAAGCTGAATGAACATGATGAAGTGATTCAAAACAAAGCAAGCTTAGTAGCTAAATACTTCCTCAAATTAAGGGACTAGACTATGAAAACACTTTTTCTTTTGTTGTAAGACTAGAATTTATTAGACTGCTTTTAGATTTTGAAACTTATCAAGGATTTAATTTGTATCAAATGGATATGAAATTAACTATTCTAAATAGGGAAATAAAAGAAATAGTGTATACTGAACAACTAGAAGGATATATTAACATTAAAAAGCCAAATCATGTGTACTAGCTACACAAAGCTTTATATGACCTAAAACAAGCACCTAGGATATGGTAGGCTAAGCTTAATTTATATTGAGCTATAAAGGGATATTTGAAAGCTATGTTGAACAATACTCTTTATATTAAAAAGGACACTATAGGAATTTTTTGTTACTTAGATCTATGTTGATAAAATAATGTTTGGAGGAACAAGCTTAACATTAGACAAAGAATTCATTGAAGCTATGAAATCAAAATTTGATATTTTATAATAGGAGAGCTATCTCGCTTTCTGGGCTTACATATTCAATAACTTAGAAATGAAATATTTATTTCTTAAACAAATTATGTACAATAGATTCTTAAGTATTTTGGTATGATAGAAGCTAGAACTTGTGTAACTCATCTTAGCACAAATGCACACTTATGCAAAGATGAAGATGGGTTAAAGATTGATTCCATACTAGGATGAAGATGGGTTAAAGATTGATACCATATTATATAGATCCATAGTGGGAAGCTTTCATTGTGCTACCACTAATAGATAAGATATAGCTTTAGTAGTAAGCTTGATTTCCAAATTTTATTTTGAATCAAAAGATTCATACATAGTGGCAGCTAAAAAAATTTTATAGTATCTAAAATGCAAAGCTAGTCATAGATTATGATACCTTATGAGAACATTACCTAGCCTTTGTGTAATCCTCAATGTATCTTGGATTTTTTTGTGTGTGTCTTCTTCTATTAATCTTTTGATGATGATTCTAGCATTTTTTTCCATGTTTGGGAGTGTTTTGGACTTTTTTTTATTAGTCTAGGAGGTTTTGGGACTATGTGAACTTTTTTGGAGGTGTCTAGAGGTTCCAAGCCTTAGAACAAGAATCTTTGTATTTTTCCCTTATAGGTGAGATTTTCCAACTATGTTTAACACATTCCACATGATTTCAAGACATCCTAGCTATTAACAACCACTTTCAAACGATGTCCCACCTGATTTTAGGACATCCCAACTTTTAATAGCCACATTCGAATGAGATGTTCCATTCTTCTCCAAGACATTCCATGTGGTTTTTTACAAACATCAAGTTGAATGGAAAATTGGAGGAAAGATGAAAGGTCATACCAAGAAGCTATAAAAAAACATTAAATTCCTCAGGCTAATTAGGGTAATCATAGGAAGAAGGTTAGTATCAAGAAGAATAGAGTGAAAGAAGAAAGATCTGAGAAGCCTCTTGAGAGCTTGTGCAAGAAGAGTTTGAGTGAGAGGCAAGGAAGAGAACTTGAGAGAGATTGAGAGAATCTCTTATAAGTATCTTGTCTTGAGCTCTAGCTCCATTGTGAGCTATTAAGGATTCAAAGGAGACATGGGTGACCTCTGAGATTTTTCGGAGGGATGTGAATTGAGCTTGGCTCCTTATCTTTGATGTAATTCTCTATATTTTGATAGTTTTCTTATAAAAAGAGGAATTTTCTCCAATTCATTATCTTTTTCCTACTTCTAAGTTGAATTTTGCTTAGGAAGCTTATAGAATGGATCCTTTTGGACTCTATTGAGATAGGCTTCACATGAATACCCAAAAATCATCACTTTGAAATTACAATAATTTATAGATGTAGATTATGTAGGAAATAAAGATGATCAAAAATCCACCAATGAAACTGTTCAATTTCTCAGTAATATAGTATCATGGTTGAGTAAGAAGCACAACTATGTAGTCCTATCTTCAATTGAAGCTAAATATGTTGCATCCTCACACTATTGTAAACAAATTCTTTAGATGAGGGAAGTATTAAAGCTCTTTGGTATAGCATTCACTAACCCTATAATTATTCATTGTAATAATAATGTAACTAATTCTATTTCTAATAATCTATATTTTCATGATAAAACTAAACATATTGAAGTCAAATATCATTCTCTTCAAGATCAAGTTGAGTTTCAAATACTAAAATTATCATATACTTAATACATAGAACAAATAATAGACATTTTTACGAAGGCTTTAAATTAAGATTTATAATTTAAGAACATTGCTGGATGTGAATAATGTTTCAAAATAGGCTTAATTCTTCTTCTTTCTCTTAGTTTAGGAATTTTTTATTAGCTAGTTGGCCTTATTGTAGAAGGGAATATATATGTTTTCCTTTAACTTTGGCTAATATCCTATGATTATTTCTATATTTTCCCATTGCTTGTTAGTTGTGTGCTTAAGCTATATTTTTTATTTGTGTGTTTTGAACTTGATTTGATTGATGATAGGGGGAGTTATCTTTCATCTTTTTTGAAAAAAAAAAAGGGAAAAGTATATGCTAATCTTTTTCTTTTTTTTTTGGTTAGTTTTGTCAAAAAAAAACTATTTCCTTTTATGTATGTATGTTGATGCATTTGATTATAAGTGGATATGATGGTGATCTCTCAAATTGCTCTATTTTCATTCCTTTAGTGTTGACTAGATCTAATTATTTGATTAAGTTATGAGCTTGACTATTATAAGCTGGGTTGTAATATTGGTATGCTCATCTTTATTCTAACTCATGTGATGCTATAAGCTTGTAATGTTTCTAATGGTCTATATGTTTCTTGTGCATGAATGGATTGCTTAACTAGATATTTAGTTGTTAGGATCTTGCTAATATAAGTCTAATAAGTCATCTAATTATAATTTGTATGTATGAGATTAGATGATCTTATTTGGCTATGTGGTGATTTCGAGCATATAGCTATTTGTGCCATATTTTTAAGCTATATCTATGTGACTTGGCTCTAAGTAATCTTATCTTTATTTTCTCCTATTCTAGCTCATGATTTAATCTCTCTCAATCTCAAAAAGGGAAAGATAACTAGGTGTTTTAAGGTTAGTAGAGGCTTTGATATAGAAAATCCAAATTGTAGAGGAGCTCATTTTCATCAAAAGGCTATGGTAAGCAACTGATGGGATGTTGGGAATGCTAGGATGGTCATGGAGGATGCACATGACACATATGAGATGGATGCTAGCGTTTATAGAATCTCTCAAAAGTTGATAAGTGCCCTATAATCTCAAAATATACCTCACTAATGGATGTTGGAATCTGGTATTTATAGGACTAAGGTTTTCCAAAATTCATAAGATCTAGAAATGACAACTTAGAGTTCACTTTAAAAAGCTGGAGTAGCATGGATGACATGTATGACACAAGTGATACTAGATGGTTTTAGTGTTTCTCATATTTACTTGCTTCAAATTTCAACTTGAGAATCTAGGAATTATCATTATCATCTCAATTGAAGTTGATAATTATTAGGAGAATGTGGGATGAATGTTGGAGATTGCATGGACCTAAAAACATCATTTGGAGTTGAGCTAGTATGATGAGACCTATAGGTGACACTAGTAGGTGAAGTTGATATCTTAACTAGGCATCATCTAGGTGAGAGATGCTAATTCAAACCTTTCAATGCCTCTAAAATTGTTGAAATTGATGTTCATTGTACTCTGGATGATTTCAACTCATCATTAGAGATTTGATAGAGTTGAAATGATGATCAAAAGATGTGTTTTAAGAGTTGGGAGTGAAGGTGATGTTGGTATTAGTGTTACCTAGAAGTCACCCTAGTACAATGACTTGAATTGAACATTCCAAAGCTACCAAAATTGCTAAAACTAAGGTTTATCGTCTTGTGGAGGATTAGGAGTCGTCATCAAAATCTTGTAAAATCTTGAAATACTAACAAAAGTGATGATTTTATTGGTGATTTTGTAGGATAAGGAAATTTAACAATGTCAAACCTACCCTTTTTGGGGTTGTTGAATCATGAAAAAAGTGGGTACAATAGTCATAATGGTATATAATGGGATAAGCATATTTTTATTAAAATGGGATGGAAATTTAAGGGACATGAGAGATTGAGTCCATTATTTCATTACATTTTCCCATCAATCTTTTTTTAAAAAGCAAAATGAATGAAATTTCTTATCTTGTCATATATGACATATAAATTCATATATAATTTATATTAATTTGATCCATATTTTACAAAAGTGTTAATTTGTCTTTACTTGATCTTTGACTTTTTCCTTTTGTCTTCAATCTTTTACTTAATTTAACTGTACTTCTATATATATATATATATGGCCTTGTATCACCTTGAAATTTAGGTTGTTAAAATTATTTGTTTACTTTGTTTGTAATCCATATTATGGACATGTAGCTTGAGTTGACTATGACTGTCCAAAGTGCATGGTAGGAACCAAAAATTATCATATTTTAAATTAACTACCATTTAAATAATGATTTTCCTATGTTTGAATCACTACATTATTTTAATTTTTTAATGTCACATATACTCTACTAATTGAGACCATATCCTATGTTTCTATGTCCATATGAGAGGTGCCCTAGGCTATAACCTCTTGAAAGAAGATTATTAAAGGTGTTATTTGTAATTTCAATTTATGCATTAACACCTTCTTTCTAACACTAGAAGGATGGCCTTTTTTATAGGATTTCTAGATGTGATGCTCCTTACCATAGTCTTAATTTTGATAAGATGGGTTCTTTAATTTGGGTACTTTTATACATTATCCTAATTTAGTGTGCCTTTTCTTAAAATTTGAATTTCTCTCTTATATTATTTTATTTTACATAAAATCTTATTTAAAAAGAAATGGTTTATTATCATTTACATTTTATGCCATTATTTTTTTACGAATGATAGCAATCCTCATAGTTGAATTCTTAGGAGACCTCTGAGTCTCAATTCTAATTGACTAAAAACTAATCATTTCATTTAATGAAAACAATTAAATTCATATTTTTCTATCTTTATTCCTTGAAATATTTGAACTAAGATGGAAGCTAATCGACCTCTAGCTCTTTTACTTAACAATCTTTTCAATTTTACAAACTATTATGTCATTCCTAAACCCCTACAAAATATAAACTTATTCATTGATCCTGTGTCTCACCTTTGTAATGCACGATAGCATGTATAGTTCTTTAAGACCTTATTAGGTATCCACAATATCACCAACAACGAAATAGTATATAGAGTCTTTGTCACCATCTCTAGAAGTAAGACTACACAATAGTTTCTTACACTTATAGACATCTTCATTAACTCATGGAAAAACATTAAAAATAAATTCTTACTTCAGTTCAATAAATTCATGAGCCCCACCTTCACCTCAAGTAACTTTACAAGCTTAAGAAAATAACTTGGAGAAAATTTTTGTAATTATAAGTTAAGGTTTTTTGACCAATTAGCTTAGGTGCCTAATGAAATGCATTCTCAATGTGATGGTATTCTTAACTTTTATCTTTTTACCATTGATCATTTCTTTGTCTATGCTATTAAATATGATCATAACATCACAAAGTTGTAAGGAGTAATTGCTAAAGTCATTGAACTATTGGAGAGATATTAAAATTTTATGAAAAATAAAAAGGTACTATACAAATTGACTAACTACTAATGGGAGCAAGAAAAATAAATCATATAAGTTTTTTGGTATAGTATTATAACACTATCTTAAATGGAATGTCACAACACAAAAGAGAAAAACATGCAACTCATCATTAATGGCTTTTAACCCACATGAAATACAAGTGTGCTTTTGTCAAGGGATTTGAATCTATCTTCTATATTTAATTCTAATATAATATGAACTTAAGTGAAGCTTGCTAATAGCACTCCAATACTTAGTAGGAATAGTAGTTAAGAGATAATGAGCTTATTTATCTAATTTATTAGATCTATTGTGATCTAAATAAAATTATTTCTTATCATCTATATTAGACCATAATTGTATTTAAACCTTCTCCTTGACTAGGTGGTAACTATGCATAGGATTTTGTTGTACTTCATTCTAAAAAATATTCTATTTTCTTAATCATTGCATTCCCTAAAAATACCACATGTAGTGTCATGAATCCCTAAGAACTACTTTAGAGAATTTTTCTTACCTTGAAATATTGAAACTAGGAATATCTGTAATGAATTAGCAAAAATATTTTTCTTCTAATGGAAAGACATCACATTCAAATGATAACATTGAGTAAGGTGTTACATATTTTCCTTTAAGTCATCAAGTAGAAATACTTTTTATGCTCTTTCAATATCTTTCTAAAATTTGGCATTGAGTCCAAGTCTCCAAACATTACATCATACAATATTGTAGGATAGATAGTGATGAATCATGGTTTGCTAGGCCCTAATATCGGATCCTTGATATCGGGTAAGTGATATCACAGCCTGGATAATGATATCGAATACACGATATCGTGATTCATATGTAAGCCTATAAATACAACATGTTGGTGCACAAGAAGGGAGTTTTTTGTGAAGTTTTAAGGGTAGAGTCTTTTTGTTAGTTTTTAGTTCTTCCCCTAGTGCATGCCCATAGTGTGATGATTGTAATTGTACAAAACCTTTATTTGAATGTGATGTACTTGGACATGCACATGATCGGAAATAAAGATTGAGATTACTCCATCATTGCAGCATTCACTTAGCTTTTAATTACTCTAATTGTTAATTATTTATTGTTGTCTTTTTAGTTCATCTTTCCTTTATTTTCATTTACACTTCCTGTTGATTAATGCAAAATGAGTACAACTTAATCACGAACATTTAACTGTAACTACTTGGTAACCCAGTAGCGTATCTAGGAGTGCTCAAGTAATGTGTGCTTGGTAATCCTAGAAGTAGTACACAAGGTCTAAGATGCATACAGATGATTAAGGAAAGATGCTCGTCGCACTTAGGCTAGCTTAGACTTCATTTCCTATTTCTTATTAGCTTAATCAAGGTTATTTTTCATTGTCTCTAGGAGTAGCCTAGTGTTAGAAATCATATCATACACCTCACTTTGGACTAAACCATACATGACAAGCAAGTACTAGTCCATGTGGGAAGAAAGTTAACTACAATCAACATGTAACTATCTAGATACCACAACTAGTCTGTTTACAAAGTTTGACCGGATCGTGCATACACGCTCGTATTCATATGGTTGAGTGTAGGGGTACCTAGCCATTCATCATTGGTGTCGTTGCCATGGACAATGCTAGTTATTTAGATTAGTTACATCATCCAAGATCGTTATAACGAAGCCTTGAAAATATATCTTTTAGAAAGAAAGTAATTGCAATTAAGTCACACACAATTCACAACAATGTCTCTCTCACAAGACTATGATAACGCAATAACTAGCAAGGTAATAATGAAATATATGATGATGAAAACAAAGTTTGGAGTACTCAATCTTATGCAGGGGTCTCCTATGTTCATGAACACCCCAATGGTACTCAAGGACTCTTGTCATCCAACTCTAATACCTTTAGTGAGGATGGAACATCCCATAGAACAAGGGGGCACGTAAGGCCTTGGACCTTCTCAATAGTTAACAAGAATATATCTAGGGATGGTTGGGAGACTTACAAAAGTCATGATGAGTATTTTAGTACTTTCTCTTCCTCTACTCCTTCAACATCAAGTCATGACATGGATGACCATTTTTCAAGGGGTTAGCATAGAAATAAAAATCGAGCCCACGGGCAAAGTCAAGAATGCCAACATGAATGAAGACAACATCACCCCACCTCATAAATTCATAACCTACCTAGTGACAATGAACCCCTACTGGCCACTAAGAGCCTAATGCATATATGAGAGGCTGTTCAAATATCCCACAGGCATCACAAGGAAAGCTATTTATCCAATCTTGATTTAAATAATTTTCCCAAGTTTTCAAGAGGCTATGATTTAGATCCGCAACATCATTTACAAGCCTTCCATGATGCCTACGTATGGAACAATATTGATAATAGGTGGAAAAGACTTAAGCTCTTTCCTATGATATTCATTAGCTAAGTAAAAGTATGGTATAGGTATTTAAAGCCAAAATCGATTCAAAGTTGGCCGATAATGGTAGAACTCTTCACTAAAAGATATCAGACCTATGCAAGTGTCAGCCTTGAGGAGACAAATCAAAGAGTGGAAACAAGGACAACATGAACCCTTGGACATGGCCTTAGAAAGATACTATTCATTGTTAAGCAATTTCCCAAGCCATGGGTTCTCCAAGGAAAGGCTAATGTATCACATCATGGATGGGCTTCGTAATGAAACAACGGAGATCCTAGGGATGTATGCCCTAGGTAAACTATATGAGCTACGAACCCACCAATTCCAAGAGCTTATCAAGTGAGTAGCAAAAGAAGAAGGAGAAATAGCTAAATTGGAGAATGTTGAAAGATTTCAACAAGACCAAAATCTCAAAATAACAAAGGTCCATGAAGAGGAGAAATCAACTCACCTCATAGAGGTGGAATCATCTTTGCCAATACTACAATCATTAGAAGAAATTGAGGCAAAGATCAATAAGATGATAGAATGGGTACATGAAAAATGTGGAGAATATGCCAAAATTATTAGAGGAGGAATCATGCCAAACTAAAAAATAGGACAAAACACCACTAGCCAATCGAAAAGAAGGGTTGAAGAAAATAAATATAGGCACTCAACTGCAAATCATACATACCAATGTGACGTTTGCTTGTATGATCATCCCAAAGGCCAATGTCCAATCTTGTCACATTTACATGAGCATGGAAGGAATGTTACATTTGGACTTCATACAAAAATATTGAGTTAAACCACAGTGGCAAAAACCCCAGTCATGGGGGAGGCCACTGTCAAACTGGTCACACCCTTCATGCCATCCAAACCCAAGCACTTATTATGTTCATCATCCTATTTCCCAAAATATGTCAACATATTTTATTTCACCACATCGTTATCATTCTCCTGAGTACTATCAACCCATGTCCTCTCCAACAAGATCACCACCTTGTGTTCCTTGCACTTCTCCTTGCCCTCAATATTCTCATTCTTCACCTTCTTCCACATTACCACCAGTTGTGCTAGAAGGTTTTATACCATAGCACCAACTCATGAACGTTACTTGTGTTGCTACTGTCAATAGGAGTGGAGGTCCTCCACAACCTCGAAAGTGTCCTTTCTTTAGGCATGCCTGTAGAAAGAGACAATACGGTTCTGAAACCACTGCATCCTCCAACTCTGCACAACTCCAGTGCTATGATGCATCTTCTTCCTTGAAATCAACGCCTCATATCACTCTATCTAGGCCATCAATTAACACTCCAACAACCATGTGGCCCAATGAATATAACCACGTAGGAAGACATATTGATCCTTGCATACCATCTTATGGTCACGGGTACCATGGTGGGTCAACTTCTTATCACATGACCACATCTTATAATTTTCCCCACTATGCCAACTTTAATCAAGTGTATGAACCCCAATCTAGGTACATTCCAACCACCACATCAAAATACACCCAGTGGTTTGGATATGACCATACTCCAATATTTCCCACATGTATGGATCCACATTTTCCATTTATTAATTCTAGCCATGCTCAAAAGTTTAGTTATGGGGGATATTCTCCTTTCTAAGAAGCAGAATTAATAAATGTTTTTCCTTTTCTTTGATTTTACAATTTTTTCTTTTCCATTTTTTTATTTCCAATTTGTTGTTTTATCTTTTTGAGGGTAATCTCATCGGTGAATAAAATACTCATGTGACTTGTCGGTTGAGGTGTTGTTCTATGCTATCAAGTCTTAGGTGACTAATTATTTGGACAGTGAGTCCACAACATCCACCCAACCATTTTATTAATAAGAGGTTCTACTCTAGGTATGATGATATTCTTGTTATCATTACAACTTAAAGTAATTTTGTGCTCAATATGCCCAAAGTGAAAATTAATGGACTAAGAGGGAATGGCTAGGGTGTGACATCAAGGGGACTTGTGGATTCCTTTGGTGACATCTGTAGGTGCTATCACGTAGCCTAGTTATACTAAAATCCTTGTAGATCTAACAAAAAATGGAAGTACCAGTGATGAGTGGCGAGGTACCCCTACACTCAACCATACGAAACGAGTGTCGCACGCGCGATCCAGTCGAACTCCGCAGATGGACTAGTTGTGGTATCTAGATAGTTAGCCTTAGGTCGCAGTTCGCTGTCTTCCCATCTA
>MNCI01027798.1:0-18169 GCA_015680685.1 Gnetum montanum | reverse complement strand
TGTCATTTTTCACTATTCATGTGAGGGGAGTTATTGAATTTTTCTTCCATGATTTTTCTAGCTTGCGCACCTATCATTCAACATCAATAACTTGCTCATTAATGCTTCAATTCTCATTCTGATTGAACTTACTTAAACCTGGAGTGTTTAACTTAGTTGTGGGGGAAGGGTATGCTTCAAGTCACACCTAGTTTTTTCAAAATTCATCATTTCCCAAAGGATATTATCAATGGTAAGTGACCTTAAAAATGCTAAAAATGCTTGCCAAATTAATTTATTTCTTCACCCAGACCATAAAAGTTATTTTTTTAGAGTCACCAAATAAAAATTAGGCCCAATATCAAAACTTTTAGGGCAATTTTCATGAGCATTTCTAACCCTGAACAACACTAAGTAGGAAATGATTCTATTAAGGGCAAGGAGTAAGGTATTAATCTAATTTTGTAAATAGCCTTACTAATAATCAGTCCCGTGTGATTGCAGATGGCCCCTAAAAGAGGATAATAAGGAGGACCCTCTTAGGGTGCATCCAAACGACCAAGGAGAGGTAGAGGTGAAGCACCTCCCGAAGAACATGTAGAGTAGGAGGCACATTCATTCAGCATTCATCAGGAACCTCCTATTATTGTGCAATTGGGGCATGCTGAAGGTGGAGATGGTAGGGTACCTGAAAAGGTACAATAGCTCACGTTGTCTCTGGAATGTGTTCAGGCAATTCGTGAAAGTTCCACATCAACATCTATGATTATGGAACTCAATTTTGAACCTTTCACTGAATTTTCCCCTGAGGAAGTCAGAGACCAACTTAAAGGGTCTCCACTATGGCCTATTCCCTCTGAGAGTGGTGATTGGTACCTAGGGAAGCTGTACCAATTTTGGCACAACAAGGAAGAAGGCACCACCATTGATATTGGTGGTGTTTCTATTGATTTCTCTGCCAAGGCTATTTTTGAAGTGTTTAATCTTCCGAATACAAGGCCCAAGGTTGCTCACTTGTCCACTCGCTCTGATGTAGATGTGTGCAAGATATGGTTAAAAAGGGCGTATGGCAACGAGGATAAAGCATATGGAGAGCTCATACTTGAAGAGAGGATCTACTTCAAAATTGGCACATATCACATTTTCCCAATAAAAGGATTGAATAGAATTTCCATCTATGTGGCTAGAGGAAGTACCATCTTAATGGGCAAGGTTGATGCCAACCTACCCCATCTATATCTCACAGAAATTTTAAGGTGGTTCGAAAAATGTAAGATAGGGAAGTTCGCATTTCCTTTTGCTTTCCTAATTAGAAAGCTGTGTCGATGTGCTAAAATTCTAGGGTACACTAATGATGTCCCCACGAAGGCTCAAAATGCCTCATTTGCTGAACTACTAAAGCCACCAGCCCCAAGGAAGAATACTGGTGAGACATTGGAGCCTGAGCAAGAACAGATGGTGGGGCCCACTGCACCTCAAACTGTAGGCCCTAGCCAACTTCTAGACACAAGGCCTAGTCAACAATAGAAAGTAGGACCCAACACACAACCCACAGGCTAGCAAGACCAACTACCACCACTACTGCAGGATTATCGACCATCGATGAGCCATCTCAGGGCCATCACTGAATCAATCAGTTGGGGAAGTCATGATGAAGTGAATCTCTTTAGGGTCATTGATGATACTGTATGATCCACAATCTTGATTGATCATGCACGAGGTAAGGTGTCCATCCAAATAGAAGGAGGGGAATCACACTGGTGACAAAAAATCTTTGAAAACGCTACATCTTTTCAGGTGCAATTAGAAACTGGTGAAAGTGCCACAATAGTGGTCATGCAACACCAAGATGTAGCAGGAGTAGCAGAAGTGGTCACAAACCACATCAAATAATAGTTTAATATCCCTATTATGCCATTGGTGGATTTTACAGGAGCACTTGATGCTCAAACCTTGGCCAGTCCCTCAATGACTCCTGCAAATCATGAGGATGTTCTAGATCAATTGCTGTAGATAGGACAAGTGATGACATCCTTGTTTGACATCCTTCAAGATGTCACAGCAACATAGTTAGACCCCATCGCTACAAAAGGAAAGCTGGTCATGGTATAGGTCAAGGTCGAACATGTAGAGGAGGAATTAAAAAGATGCCAAGAAAAGCTTGTCACCCTGCAAGTTGCACAGTGGGATCCATCCCAATTCATCCCTGCAGACTAGCTAGAAGCCTTTTAGATAGAGAAGTTGACTAAATTGTTGATAGAGAATAAAAGGGTGGTAGAGGAAAAAGCGAAGGCTAATTGGGATACTTCCAAGGCATAAGCTCAAATGTATGCACATGCCAAAGCACTCAAAGTCTTACAAGAAGAGAATAAGCACCTCACCACTGAAAATCTCTGGTTGACCATAGTAGAAAAACAAAAGAATGTTCTCAAGGAAAATTTTCAGAAACTATAAGAACAATTAATAAGGGTCAAACAGGATATGACTCACTTGGCTAGAGAAAATAGAACCCTCTTAATCAAGGAGGTACGCGTGATCCACTAGAAGACAGCAATTGAAATAAGTGCATGGCAAAATGAGGCCAAATGGCATGAGAAGCTCAAGGAGCATTTCAGAGATCAAGTGGGGATGTACAGATAGGTGATTGGAAAAGAAATCCATATGGCTAAAGCCCATATTAACACTCTCAGTGCTTAGAACATTGATTGGTGGGCCATATTGGATACTTATGCCTTCACCCACCAAGCAGAACTAAAATGTTGGGACCTATAGATACAAGATCTCACAGAGTACATGGAGTTGGCTAACTTATGGTATGCCAACTTAGCCATGTTGACAGTAGGATGCTCAAGGACACAACTAGAGAACCAGGTAGCAACCACCTACACTAAATATAAAATAGAATTTGCTAAACACAAGAAGACATTGCAGATATTAGAAGTAGCAAATTCTGAATTAGAGGTGGTCAAGACTAGCTACCAAGGATAGAAGGATGTCGCGGTGGATTTGGCTCGATGGCTCATGGACTACCAAGAATGAAAGGATAAAGCTAGAGCCTATGAAGAGGAACAACAGCTATTTGCGGCTTGGTATGTCAAGGCCAATCAAATGTTCCCACAACTATTGTGCCCATGGGAGGTGCCGACTCCATTAAACATTGGAGCATTAGCATGGATGACACAAGATCCCCAAACTGAAGAAGAAAAGCTTTAGGCGATCCTTCAGAGACATCCATTTCCAAAGCCTGGAGCACAAGATAAGGGGAAGAGGCCCATGGAGGAGCCACCACCACTAGGAACCACATGAGTTCCAACAAATTTTGTCTTTTGTAATTCTACCAAGAATGAAAGGATAAATCTAGAGCCTATGAAGAGGAACAAAATCTATTTGTGGCTTGGTATGTCAAGGCCAATCAAATGTTCCCACAACTGTCATGCACATGGGAGGTGCTGACTTCATTAAACATTGAAGCATTAGCATGGATGACATAGGATCCCTGAACTAAAGAAGAAAAGCTTTAGGCAATCCTTCAGATACATCCATTTCCAAAGCCTGGAGCACAAGATAAGGTGAAGAGGTCCATGGAGGAGCCACCACCGCTAGGAACCACATGAGTTCCAACAAATTTTGTCTTTTGTAATACTATGTCTATGTCCCAATTTTATTTTGTTCAATCCCCCACTATGGCATGAGTAATTCTGAGTTAGTCAATAATCCCATACCTATCCATTGTGTAATCAATTGAACTCATTCTTATTTTGTTTGACTCGAGAACAAGTTGTTATTCAGTCATGGGGGTATGATGAATCATGGTTTTCCATGCCCTGATATTAGATCCTCAATATCAGGTACATGATATCATAGCCTAGATAACGATATCAAATACATGATATCATGATTCCTATATAAGCCTATAAATACAACATTTGGGTGCACAGGAAGGGAGTTTTTTGTGAAGTTTTAAGGGTAGAGTCTTTTTGTTAGTTTTAGTTCTTTCCCTAGTGCATGCCTGCAGTGTGATGATTATAATTTTATGGAACCTTTATTCAAGTGTGATGTACTTGATCGGAAATAAAGATCGAGATTACTCCATCATTGCAGCATTCACATAGCTTTTAATTACTCTAATTGTTAATTATTTATTATTATCTTTTTAGTTCATATTTCCTTTATTGTCATTTACACTTCCTATTGATTAACACGGAACGAGTATGACTTAATCATGAACATTTAAGTGTAATTACTTAGTAACCTAGTAGCATATCTAGGAGTGCTCAAGTAATGTGCGCTTGGTAATCGTAGAAGTAGTACATGAGGTCCAAGATGTGTACGGATGATTAAGGATGGATGCTCATCACACTTAGGCTAGCTTAGACTTCATTTCCTATCACTTATTAGTGTAATCAAGATTATTTTCCACTGTCTCTAGGAGTTGCCTAGTGTTAGAAATCATATCATACACCTCACTCTAGACTAAATCATAAGTGATAAGCAAATACTAGTCTAGGTGGGAAGACAGCAAACTACGATCAACATGTAACCATCTAGATACCACAACTAGTCCATCTACGGAGTTCGATCGGATCGTGCGTACACAGTCATATTCATATGGTTGAGTGTAGGGGTACCTACCCACTCATCAAATAGTTTGAAAAATATTTTTTATGAGCTTCAAAACCTAGAGTTCTAAATCAATGCTCTTGGTTTTGAAAGTATATAGAGCCTTGAAATCCCCCACTATTTTCTCTTTGATGCACTTTCCTCACTTGTAATTATTCATATAAATGAGACCTAAATATTTAAAATAATTTACTATTTGTACATTAATACCTTTAAAATAAAAGTTATAACATGTATTTCTTATATGCAAATTATTAATTTAGTTTTATCCAAATTTACTTGCAAAACAAATGAGTAGTAATAATTTTTTAGAATTTGCAACATATTTTACATGTCATCTTTAGTAGTGGAGTTCAAGGTAACATCATGTGCATACATAAGAAGATTTCTAGTTTAGAATCAAATTTTGATAATATGACTATCTTGTCCATTGCATAATCATTCCTGGATTTCATTAATAAAGATACCAAAGAGAGTTGATGAAAATGAACAACCATACTAGAACTGAAATTTGTTCTTTGAATTACTATTTATAATTTCAAAATCATTTTTCATATAATTTTTGAGTTGCAACAATCATATCTCCAAAGAGACCAATTTTATGTAAGTTCAATCATTGATTTGTGCAAACCACTAAATTATATGCTTTTGCAACAAAATGAATAAAACTTTTTTTATTAGGCTTTTTACAAACTTCATATAATGTAAGAGTAACTTGGAGGCTAATAATGGATTGATTTTATTTAAAACCTAATTAACATCTTTCCCTAAATTGGTTAAGTTTAGCCAAAGAATTAATTCTCTTTTATAGCAAACTGCTTAGCAACTTATCAAAAATATTACTCACAATAATTATTCAATAATTGTTTAAATTTTTTATATATTTTTTCATATAGAAAAATAGCCTTATTAGTTTCCTAATTTTTGATCCATTACTAAATTTAATGTATGCTAAATTTAATTTGAATAGCAAATCCTACCCACTAGCAATTTTGCTTATAAATCATCTAAATCTACAGCTTTTCCAAATGTTACTCTTTTAATATCCTATAGAACTTCCTTAAGAGTAAATTGAATTTTTACTTAGTGTATAATACTAGTGGAATTATTATCTTTCTTACAAATAGTTTCTTGTAAAATGAACATATGTATTAAAAGAAAAATTAAATGATGAAGAGGCTTTATGATGAAAACAATACTAAAATTGTCTAAGCTTCATTTTAATGATATAAGAAAAATATTCTTGCTACTCTATGATGACTTCTTCTCCTTATTTCTAATCAAATATTTATATACCTTAACTAAACTTTGTCTCTGTTCTTTATTTGCTTTCTTAATATTCTAACTAGCTCACATACAATTATATTCAAACCAACTTTTTGAAGGATTTTTTTGTTGTGAATGCATAACTTTCTTAGTTGTTGTAAGAAAAATTTGCTCAAGCTCCTAATGATATCTTTCAAGCTTCCAATTGTTATGTCTTGCATTCATATAATTTTCCTTGACTTTTGGCTTGAGTTTACACTAAAAAATTTTTATGTATATATTTTTCATTGTTTAAAAAGAAATTTTAATTTATCACATACACTCTAAATGATGATGGCAAGATTCTACCAATTACTCTTCAACTTTCAAATATCTAATAAATTCAATGTCATTATAAAAATATAAAAGCAAATTAACACAAGAGTCACCTTGAGGCCCTGTGAAAGTAAATGAGGAAGATTTTAGGAAATGTAGAAAGGTAATTGTATATGAGAAGATCAAAGGTTATTATCCATTCTAATAATGGTTAACACATCTTATTAATGGTACCCTTTGTAGAATATCACACCCACTTGTGATCTTTGACAATCTCTAAATTGCCTAACTAATTTATAATCTCTGACCAATGGAATTTAGGGAGTCATCACAACTTTACAATCTCTATTTTTGTTTGCCCTTATTTTTGGCACAAAAACTTCAAAGGGATAAGGAACTATTTTTAGTTGGCCTCATTTTCTTGAAGGAGCTTCAAAGGGAGGTGGTGATGTTGTAGTTTATATTTTCTTAGTAGCTCAAGAGGGTTTATTGGGTGTGATGATTAAATCTACTAGAGAGACAAATGAAGTTAGTTAATTTCTACTTTTTATGTTGTATTTGGGTTTTGTTTTCTTAGTAGCACATGAGGGTTTATTGGGTGTGATGATTAATTCTACTAGAGAGACAAATGAAGTTAATCTCTACTTTTTATGTTGTATTTAGGTTTTGTGGCTCCTTTAAGTCTTCAAATAGTTAATTTATTAAGCTTTCCTAGTCATATAAACAAGATTCTTTTTCCCTTTAAAGGTTTTTTCAGATATAATACTTTACCCTAAATATTTTTCTTACCTAATATATCTTTATGGAGTCACACACCCCCATAATATACCTTTAATATGGCTATTTTCTTATTAAAAACATAACATGTTAAAAGCATGGGTCCACGTCAAAGCAATGTGTTAGTCCGCATAAAAGCCCATGTGTAAGCGGAAGACTGTCCCTAACTATGTCACCGTTCGGATATTGAATCGTCTTTAGTGTGTAAGTCCTGGTCTGCCAAAAAAAGGGGGAAAAATTGCAGTACTGGTAAGCACTAACTGGCCAAAGTTGCCATGAATTATATGGAACACAAAACATGTCGGCTGTGTATTGGCGGCGGCTCCAACGCTGATGTAGGATACGATATATATATGTGCATTAAATGTGTGCTTGAGCCCCCAGCATGGAGGTTTTTTTGTTGGGCAGGGTGTTGGACTTTCTGCGTTTATGAAACCCAAACACTCTGCAATTCCCTCCTACAAGATGGATCTTTTAAAATCCAAGTAACTTTTTATCTTAAAGTTTTTGCATGACCTTGTGAACCAAAGGAATGGACAAGAATTCTCATAATATTTTAGATGAAGATGCTAGTGCTGCATTCCTACCCTGACGATCCTCGGCCACTCATGGAGGACAAAAGTTGTCTCCATTGTTTTTAACCATCCATTACTTCAAAGCCTCAAATCTGGTGCTGCTTATCAAAATTACATTGTAAACATGGTTTGAATTCCAACCTCACCGCCCTGGCAGGAAAAAAACAAAGACAAATAGCCCATGAACACTACTGAAAAGGCACTGCATGAAACTACAAAGTCGCCCTGGCAAAAAAAGAGCAAATAGACAAATAAACCATGAACACTGCTGTACATGAAAGGCCCTGCATGAAACTATAAGTTTAAGTTTGAACAGTGATAAACTGTTAAAGTCATCATTACAATTGTCTTTATCCTAACATGGGTTTCTAGGTGAAGGATAATTTGGACGCAGTATGAGTAGAGACGTGCAGATGAATTCTTCCTGCAAGTGCATCCCTGCAATTGGAAAGGGGAAATTATTAGGTAGTCCAGTACTACAAGCCAGAATGCTTAATAACTTTGCAACTTGCATGCCTGCTGGCTTCTGGCTATAAATATAGTCTAAACTAAGAATTATGGGGGTTCATCTCGCTGTTTGATTTGCAAACAAGTTTTGGTCCTCTTGGATCAGAGCCATGGCGGTAGAGAGAGATGTTAAAGATGCAGCTTTCATTATGATGATATTGCATTCCAAGCGTGGAGTGTATTTTAATAAAAAAGCCAAGAACTTCGAAGCGAAAGTTTGGTCTGTTACCGTATTCTGTAGTGCATGTCAATCTCAAGAGCAAATTTTGCTGTTGCTTATAGTTACATAGTTTTTCTCTTTGCTGCAGGGATCGAACTATTCAATCCTCAACAAAACAGTATAGTTATGTAGGTAAGTGTATTGAGAGTCTGTTAACTTTAGTATTTTTTTTTTCGTTTTTACTGATCGATCTAGGTATAAAAATGAGATTGTTTAGGGTACCATTTCTGCGCAGAAGCTGCCGCAAGAACTGCAGATAAAGCCATCATTGTGTTGAGCCATTGG
This sequence comes from Gnetum montanum, assembly GCA_015680685.1. Classification (NCBI taxonomy): domain Eukaryota; kingdom Viridiplantae; phylum Streptophyta; class Gnetopsida; order Gnetales; family Gnetaceae; genus Gnetum; species Gnetum montanum. Next base: position 9,625 of record MNCI01027798.1, on the reverse strand, counting down.
GTGAATGGTAAAGACCCAGATGCCAGCGAGCTCATCTATCGCTTAGAGGATTATGATCCTCTCTATATTAATGAGGTGATTCCTGCCTTGCTGCACAAATCCAAACATAATAATCTCATTGCTTGCCTTCTTTTAATCCATTGTGCTGGTTAAGATTTGCAATTTTAAGATTGCCTTAATTCATGGGTATCATGTTGTCATTAATCTCTTTCTTTTTGAGATAACCTAAGGTTGTTACAGAATTATTTGATTTTGGTCCCATGTTTAATTGGGTATATTTAAAAGTTAACCCTCTGTTTTTAAGTATGGTTACCATAGCAAACAAAAGATAAGCCGGTTGATACCCCGTGTGCTTTGGTTTGTTAAAAAGTTTAAATACCTATTACCATTAATACAATTGTGAGCACTGCGAGTAGCACCCCTAATTGATTCTTGTCCTTTTACTTCAAGAAATATTGAAGTAAATGTTGCTCTTTTATGTTTAAAGAGTTGTTATGATTTTGTCACTGTTGAGGCCAACCTCACCCATGCTAGGCATAGGGCCTTATTTGAACAAGTTTAATATCACAAAAATTCAGAAGAAGAAGTCGTACACTATTGACATGTCAAGTCTTCATGGTCTAAATTAAATGTACTTTCATAACCCATAAATTGTAAAATGCAGTGAACTTGTCAAAGAATGCAACTATCCAACACAAATCCAACTTGTGCCAACTATCCATAGGACACATGTCGCTAGATCTGCTTTCCTCTCATCTCACAACCATTGATTACATTCTTGAATTTTGTAGCTGAGCCCAGTCCAACCCTATAAATACCCTGTCAATTGCCATAAACAGGGGGAGGAGCCAGAGTTTGCAGCAACCATTTTCTGTTCCGCTGACAGGCAACACTGACAGCCGAGGCATTTTTGGTAGTCTTTTCGGTAGTCTTCTCTCTTCTACCGGTAGGTGGCAGAACATGGCAGGAGTGTGAAATACGCGGTGAACATCAGCTTGCAGATGACAGTGTGCTTGCCTTATAGTCGCAATTGTTGAACAAACGGTTTTCGTTTTCTTTTCTTTTCTTTTTCTTTTCTGCCGACGCGGTAGAGACCAATGCCCAACAGCGGTGGTACCAACGCGAACACCGTGAGAGGTGTCAGTAGAAGTCTTTCTTTTTGACTATAAACAGTATGCACATTGTTTTGTGCCTCCAAACAACAGGACAGATTTTTCTCTCTACCATCTCTAAGTGCAGAAGCAGCCGGGTGGCATATAAATTTTAAAATTTTCAATATTATTATTTGCATTTTATTTTGAATTATTGTACTCTTTTAAATTGCACAAATTATTTAACTTTTCAATATTCTTATTAAATTTAAAACTTTTAATATTTTGTTTAAAATATTGTTATTATTATTTTGTCACATAACCCTTTCGAGGTGAGACTATTACTGGGTTTTCACATGTATCCAAAATTTACGCATCAACGGTCACTTGATACAATAGAAATATCGCCTAACAACCTCTGTTTTTCTGTTTTGACGCTGCATGGTTTATGAACCAGCTCAAAGCCATGACAAAGCCATGACAAAGGATCAAATGGTAGAGAAGTTGAAGAATGAATTGAAGGTGAAAGATCCGGAAGGTTGTCTACATCTCAGTTTCTTGCACTTCTTTCTTGTAATTTTTTTTTTTTAAAAGAAAAAAAACATAGTTCTTGATTGACCGTTGCCCATAAAAGTTAATCAGTGATTATCCTGTGGTTATGTATGACAGCAGGGTTTGGTTCCTGAAGCTCAAGATGATCTTAGGTGGCCCATTCAGCGCAGGAAGTCCGAGATATAAAAAAGAGACATCATGTCAATATGAATCATGGATTACATAATTCACATTACACGTTATTATTTATTAATATCTGGTCAGACTTTATAGGTAAAGCTGAGACGCACACTATCAAATATTTTCTATGTTGCTTCGGAAAATGCTGTTTTTCTAAAATCTGTGGACCCTACATAGATTCCAACGGTCCACCACTGCGTGTACGTTTTGCTGTTGCCCAGGGTTAGAGTAATTAACAGTGGTTATGTGCGAGTGATTGTCATTAGAAATGTTCCTTTCAAAATTACATATTTGTTGTTGGCATGCGTGAAAAGTCTCGGGAGCGAATACCACCCTTTTTTTCAATTTTAAATGACTCGCGAGCGCAATGCGAGACGCCCCCAAGAAAAGCGCAATACTACCCTGTGCAAAACGCAATAAAGTTCTCTTGCAGTAACATCGTCTACGTCAATCTGGTGTCACTTTGTGACGGTTATAATGCACGTAATATTTCACCATTTTTGCTGTTACGTTGTCGGTGAAGATATTGTTTGGTTCGGCTAGTTGCCGGATTTGACTTACACATTAAAGGAGAGCAAAGGAATTTCAGGTCTGTTCCAAACAGTGACAATTGTAATAACGAATAAATAAGGAAATAAGAATCACCCGCCTTGCCTCAGCATCCAATGCCAATTCTCCTTCATTCGATGAAAAATCGTGTAGGATTTACCCACTAATACATAGACGACCAAGTTCATTACAGGCCTCAAAATGCTTCCGTACGCCCTGCTGCCTTTGTCGGGAGCGCAAATGACCACATAAATGCTGCATCAACATAAACCTTTCCTTTTGACAAATCCATGTAGAGATTAAAATCTTTCGGAAGCTGAAAGTGAACTTTTATTGGTAGAAGCTTCCATGTTTTCATTTGTTTCTTTTTTCTTAATGTACAAGCAGAAAAAAAAATAAAGAGCTAAAGAAATTCATTAATATCCACATGTGCATTGCTCTCTCCTTGAATGCTAGACGGTCAGGCTCCAACTATATCTACACCTCAAGTCATTCCGTGCTTTGGTTTCATCCCCCAAATTTGCAAGCAAGAACAGCCGTTGAACTGAGGTGACCAATGGCAAAGGACAATCAAATTCTTTTTAGAAAACGAGTGATCATGCAATCAAATTCTTTTAACAAAATGTTTTTTAAATTCGGAGACTTCTCATGAAAATAATTGATGCAACCGTGAGATAAAATTATGCGTTTCAGAATCCTGAGAACTTTCACTATGTTAAAGCTTCATTATTATCTTATTGTTATCCTAACACAATAAAGTAGACTCCGTGATTTTTCTGCACCATTCACCTCTGGAAAGAAATAGGTCATCAAATCCCTTTCAAAAAGATTATCCGTTTATAAAATTTTCCAAGGAGAGATCCACTACTAATTTGGCAGTTTCTACCCACATTGGACTTGAAATGCTGGTACAGTAATGTTCTTACGTGGTTTAGATAGGCCTGTTTGCTACCAGGGAGCAGCGGCATTGGCTGGCATGGGAAAAAACAACACTTTTACCTTATTTTACTTTCTCTCATTAACGACAAGCATGGGTGTAGGACCCCAAAAAGAGAATTTTATTAACTAAATGAGATACACGATCAACGTCTGAACATATTATGAAACGACAAGCACTGAACATATTATGAAACGACTAGCATGAATGGGAACACTGGTCATTAAAAGTAGATGCACTAATATAAATTTTTTAATGAAAATTTAGAGGCAACTGTTCTGCTGCCTTTAATTAATACATAGGCCTATGGGGCATAACTGTTCGATGGCGTAAAACCGAATATTACATTAATGGCGATAAGAACCGTGCCATGACTCTCCGAGCCATCTTGGCCAAGAACGGTGCAAAGCTTACGTGCGATCTCCCTTGCCACGGGAACTTCCGTGTTCCCCGTGTGGAAGGCAGCAACTATTTAAAACTCAATTTTAATCATCATAGCCTTGTATTTAACGGAATAAAATTAAACGCATTTACAATCTTAAGAGGTGGGAAGAAAATTCAGTTTTAACATTCCGCACCAATGCTTTTAAAAAAATTAAATATATATACATTTTTACCGTCCGCACCTTTGCACCCAAGCTTAAAATAAATTAAATGCATATTTTTTAACCTTTCCACTAGGTCATTGGTTTTCTTTCAATACTTTACTTTTTCTCATAAAATATACACTTTAACAAAGCTATCAATGCTTTACTAACCTTACACACCCCTACTCTCGCTTCAAATGCCTTTTCTTAAACAATATGAAATGGATTAGGAGCAGGTATATTCTAGGCCCATTCTTTATTACAATAGTAATGTTATATGACCAACTAACGTAAAGAATCCATAATGACCTACATCTTTAATCTTGCATTTTTTACCACACACATGCAGCCTCTTGTTAATGTTGATATAGAATTATGGATCTTTACTTCAGTAGTTGGTGTGAATTTTGAAACTTATAAGTTATAACAGATACATTTTATTTTTGTCATTAGCCACCAAGTTTGAGTTTTAACAAAGAGACCATAATAGTCCTCGTATACTAATCCAATGTTGCTCTCATAATGCCAAGGACAGTGGAAGTATTATTGAAAATGCATTGTAATGTTCTCAAGTTCAATGATTTAACTTACAAGAATCTGAGTTAACGATTGTAAAATTACAAGAATTGAATTTTACAAGAAAATGTACGGTACTTGTACATTTTCTCTAACTATATATATCTACTATTGTTATTTTTATATGGTATTCAATGCTAAGCAATACAAAAGAAGCATAACAACCAAATTGAATTAATGTGACATTGATAATAATGACAAAAATGCAATGCTTAGATAAATGTTGCTTGGTCAATATGTCACAATAAGAGAAATTGCATCATACAATATTATAGGAAGATTTGGAGTTGCTTTTATTTCAAATAAGCTATAGAAATGACATCCTAGATAGTTTGAACATATGCAAAAATGATCAAATAATGAACCTAATGAAAAAAAGTTACATTATTGTTCCAAGAAAGACATTGAAAGGAAGACCAAACAAGACATCGAAAAAAATAATTTAAGATGATTAAAAAATAAACATAAACAAAGATATAGTTATTCATAGAAATAGATGAAAGAGAACTTATATAGTTGACCTAATTTTGTTGAGACAAGGCTAGGACAATAATGATGATCTCTATACTACAATTTTTTCTATATCAAAGCAAGGTTCAATGCATTCACAATGTATGAATTTTGATGAATTTTCTTACATATTAAAATTTTTAAAAAATAGAAATTCAACTTTTGACATCTCACTTAAGATTGAAATTGAAATTAAAGCTTTATTACATCCAAAGACCTATAGGATCAATTAAACAAATATCACATTTTCATGAAAAATAAAGATAGACTCTACAAATTAACCAAGCATTAATAGGGGTAGCAAAAACAAATCATAGAAGTTTTTTGTTGTTTTATTATAATATTGTTATTTTGGCCTATTAGAAGCCTAAAACTCCAAGCAAATATTCCTTTCCAAAAGGTTTGAAGGTGTTATGGTAGGAACTGTGGGAGGGTGTTGTTTGCACTAACTCGTAATTTACCTAGAGCTTGCTACTGGATGACCCTCTACTTTTCAGAAGCCACAAACTCTAAGTAATTCTTTTTTCCAAGAAGGTCCAAATTCCTACTAGTAGGGATTGCAGGAGGGTATAGCTAGCAAAGGCTCACATTTTACGAGCACTTTGCTTCCGAATGACACTCTACCTACTGATGGCCTATAAATGACTTCCGAATGATCTTTTGCCTTCTGAATGATCCTTTTCCTTCTGGTAGCATAAAACTCCAAGCAATTTATTCCCTTTTGGAAGGTCTAAATGCCTTCTAGTTGGGGATTTGTGGGTTGGTGCTAGTCACACTAGCTCATAGTTTGTGTAAAACTAGCTATCAGAAAACCCTCTGCCTTTCAAATGATCCTATGCCTTCTGAAGCCTCGAACTCCAAGCAATTATTTCCTACCATAAGGTTTGAATGCCTTTCGATAGGAACTATAGGAGGGTGTTGGGTGCACTTCCTCACAATTTACCATGTCCTTGTTATTAGATGATCCTCCACCTTTTGAAAGCTAGAATCTCCAAGCAATTATTACCTATTGGAAGGTTTGAATGCCTTCTAGTTAATCTACTAACTTTCAAATGACATAATACCTTTTGAAAGCCTCAAACCCCACCCAATTATTACCTACCGAAAGGTTTGATTGACTTCTAGTAGGGATTGTAGGAGGGTCCTCGTTGAACTACATTATAGTTTTCCTAGACCTTGCTTTTGGTTGACTATTTACCTTTCGGAAGCCAAAAATCCCAAGAAATTATTACCTATTGGTAGGTCTAAGGGCCTTGCAATAGGGGTTGTAGGAGGGTGCAAAGCACATTTCCTTACAGTTTGACTAGTCTTTGCTTCCAAGTGACCCTTCGCTTTCTGGAAGCCATAAACTTCAAACAATTATTACCCATCAAAAGGTTTGAATACCTTCTGGAAGACTCTATGCCTTCCAAAAGCCTCAAACCCCAAGCAATTATTCCCTACTGGAAGGTCTAATTGACTTTTGGTAAGGACTGTGAGAGGGTGCTAATCACACTATCTTGCAATTTACCTAAGCCTTATTTTTGGTTGACTCTTTGCCTTCTAGAAGCCACATACCCCAAGCAATTATTACCTATTGAAAGGTTTGAAGGCCTTTTGGTAGGGACTATGGGAGGGTGGTGGGCACACTTCCTTGCAGTTTAACTAGACTTTGCTACCAGATGATCCTCTACCTTTCAGTAGCCCAAACTTCTAAGAAATTATTATCTACCAAAAGGTCTAAATGTCCTCTAGTTGATCTTCTAGCTTCTAGATGACTCTATGCCTTCTAGAAGCCTCAAACTCTAAGAAATTATCCCTTATTGGAAGGTCTGAATGCCTTCTAGTAGGAACTACTAGAGGTTGCTAGTTGCAGTAGCTCATAGTTTGTACCAATAAAACCTTTGCCTTATATTTCATACAAATTACAAGCAATTATTTCCTACCGGTAGCTTTAAATGCTTTCCAGGTAATTTTCTACCTTTTGGATGACACTCTGCCTTCCGATTGCATCAAACTCTAAGCAATTATTCCCTTCCAGAAAGTTTGAACACCTTTTGGTAGGGACTTCAGGAGGGTGTTGGGTGCACTTCCTTGTGGTTTGTGTAGACCTTGCTACTAGAAAACCTTATACCTTTCGAAAGCCACAAACTTCGAGCAATTCTTACCTACTAGAAGGTCTATATGCCTTCTGGTTGATCTTCTAACTTTTGAATAACCCTTTGCCTTCTGGTAGGAACTGCAAGAGGGTGTTGGTCGTAGTTCCTCAGAGTTTACCAAGGTGCGAGAATATGTGAGTCATAACATGTCATCGACAACATAAGTATGGATGCATATCAACATGAGACACATCTGTGAGCATTATGATACATTATCCATGTACATCCAAAAAACAATTCACAACATACATACCCATGGCCACACCAACCACATCATAAGCTTTGTAATTGCCTAGAGAGAACAATGGAAATCATATCGAAAACACTATTACTTAACCTTAGTTGACTATTATTTACACTTAGTTGAAACTAAGGTCTCATCATTGAAATAAATCAAAGACAAGGGGCCATTCATAGCGATGTTGACGCTAACAAGGAGATGCACACATCTGACGATGCTAATTTGGACAATAATTCATGCAAAATATCTGGTCATTCTCTTCCTGCTTAAGGTATTTTTGAGTTTCAAAGTTCAAACTCAATTTACATGGTGGTGGGTCTGGTGATAGGCAACCCAGGAAAACACCAAGAATTTGGCGAATGCGTTGGCTCCACATTGTTAACAACAGCTTAATTGCCATGGCTGGTTTGGAGATGAAAATGGGAAAATCTTATTCACAATCTAAGTGCATTGAACGCTTTATGGAATCATGGTCGGCTATCCATGTCTTTTCACTTAGCCATGTCATCCAAACCTTTGTCTTTATCTTGGTCTCTCTGTTCTGTATCTTGGGCTTCCCTGCTTCCAAATTTTTATGCTTGTGTTTCAGCATGCCTTTGTTTTTGGGGCCTTTGTCTCTCTTAAAAAGAATCTTTTTAAATTTTCCTTTTTATGGGAGGCCCAACGTAATGAAGTCCTCTTGCGGGAACATGCGCCTCCGTATCAATTGCAACGTATATTAAATTTGATACAGGTAACATTTTTTTTCTCAGTTCGGTAGAGAACTCTATTTTATTATCAAATTCCAGAATAATTGACGCAACGAAGCACAGTATGGTCCAATCTGTTGGCAAAAAAGAAAAAGATACTTATTAAGGATTACAAAGTGCGTGAGTTCCACCCAGTCAATCAATTATTCACTATGTACCTTGGTTATACTAACGATGTTGGTGACGGAATCTCTTCACGTAGTTTCCGTAGATGCAGTGACTTACTGATTAAGTGACTGTGACGGTGCAACCCTGCATACAGAACAGCATTTGCTAAACTTTATATATATGTACTGGATGTGTTATTTGGGACTTAGATTTAGTGCTAAACTTTGGAAAGATATTGAAAAAGAGTAAAAAGCTTTTATTCTCCATGAGTTAAAGGTGAAGATGCAAACACCTTATTCAATGTTATTATGAGAATGTGATTTATTACCCTTATAAGTAAAAGCATTGTGTCATTTCATTACATATACTCATAGCTTTCATATCTCCAGGCATGATAAATTCTATAAAGCATTTCTTGAGGATTCATAAGACCGTAGTTGATATTTTTAGTGGATGCAATGGTTGAGAAAATGGAATATCTCTTGGGAGGACATCCAACAAAATCCTATGCATATTCACCAACTAGTAAAGTGGAAGGTTTTAACATAGATGTGGTATAGTGTGGAAGGCAAGAGGCAATTTTAACATCAATGAGAAAATCAAGGATTAATCTTAAATTGCAAATGTATTATCTCATCTATGTTTAATGTGATGGTCCAATGCAGAACATTGAAGAATAATGTACTCCACTATTTTTTATATTGTATATTCAATAGATTCATTCACAAGGATTTTTGAGCCATCAACATACCTATGTCAACTCTCAAATTTTAAGGTAATAATGACGAATAATGTGTTTGTTCCAATATAATGGTGACATTGCCCCCAGAAACATTAGGTGATGAAAAGCAAAATGACATTGATTTTGCAAATTGAGATGTATGTTATGCTTTCTCCTCCCATGCATAAAAACTGAGAAACTTATATATGGTTTCTCTTTCCATAGTTAATCTAGTATATGTAGGGTTTATTTCATTAAGGCTAGTGATTCACCTTTCTAGTGGGTATGTCTAGTCAAGATCATGTAACTCGGTTTTTGGCCTACTTTCTTTAAAGGTACCTCTAGTTGAACTATCTTCTATTTGGAGTTAAATATGCCTAGATGTTTGCATTTGAAAAAAATTCATTAATTTATGTTCTCTCTTTGATTAGCTTTACCATGAGAATAACCTTAGATAATTGTGTTGTCATTAGAATTTTTGATAAAGCTTCATGGTTAATGTCAATGAATTTTATTCTAACAAACTTTTTCAAAAATTTAGATAAATATCATCTTGATAATCATTGAGTTATGCAATTGAGCCATTGGAATGTAGGTTGTATGACATGACCAAACTTTATGTTGAAGAATAAACAAATTGAACAACAAGGTTAATTTTTAGGTATTTTTGAAATTTAAATTTTATC
>MNCI01027795.1:27048-101867 GCA_015680685.1 Gnetum montanum | reverse complement strand
TCTTAGCTTCATTTTGCCATGTGCTAATCTCAATGGTTAACTTTTATCTACTTACATGTACCTCCTCTATTGAGAAGGTTTAATTTTCTCTTGCTAAGTGGCTCATATCTTGGTTAACCTTCATTAGTTATTCTCTCAACTAATGGATGATTTCTTCTAGGATATTTTTTTTCTTCTCAATGTTTGTTAATTTGGTGTTGTTTGTAGTGAGTTTTTTATTATCTTCTTGTGCTAAAATGAATGCCTTAGCATGTGTGTACACTTGTGCTTCTACTACTAAGGCATTCTACATTACTTTATCCTTATTATTTTCTATTTGTTTGTACTGCTCTAGTAGGTGATTAATTTGCTCTATTTTGAATTGTTCAAACTAGTTAGGCATAATGAATTAAATTGGCTCTTAATGTTCACCCTTTAGGATCATGAGTTCTTTTTGTAATCTAAGGATTTTAGCTTTTGTATGGTCCACCTTGGTCTCTACCATGACCATCTTACCCATTATCATTATAAGTTCTAACTACCCTACAGTGACATCACTTGGGATGTCAAAAATAGTAGTGTCTAGTGTACAAAAGTAGATCTAGTACATCCTCATGATTAGCAGGATTCATTGAGGTTCTAGCTAGCATCTGAGCATCTCTAGCTTTAGTTAGATTTGTTGGTGGCATAATAAGTACATTAAAAGATTCTGTGATGTGATCTATGTTCACTTTTGTAGCTCCTATTGCATCTTGGTGCTGCATAACCATAATTGTGGGTCCTTCTCCTATTTCAAGCACCACTTGGAATGATGTAGCATTCTCAAAAATCTATTGTGACTATTGAGCCTCTCATCGTAATTATAAAGATATTTTTCTAGTTTGAGGTTCTATGGAAACTATGGATTGAATGGCACTATGGATGACTTTGTAGAGGTTGGCCTCCTCCCATGTTCCCCAATTAATAGTTTCTACAATTTATTATAGATGACTCATTCATGGCCTGTAGTCCTATGGCAGCAATGCTGGGACTTGCTATTGCTACTACTACCATTGACCATTGAGACCCACTTGTTATTATTGCTTAGTCTGTGTGGTTTCCCTAGCTTCTATCTCTTCTTCCACCTGATCTTTCTTTGGTGGTGTTGCCTTGATTATTTTAGCATATGAAGCATTTTGAGCTTTCTTGAGGACATCATTAGTGTACCCTAAGATTCTATCATATTTACACAAATTCCTAATTAGGCAAGGAAATGGAAGTATGATCTTCCTTGCCTTCATTTTTTTGAACTGCCTCTGAATTTCCATAAAATAGAGTTGTGCAAGATTGGCATTATATTATTCCATAAGGATTGCACTTCCTCTGGCCATATAGATGGATATCCCATTGAGTCATTTGGAGGGAAATAGGTGATATGTGCTAGTTTTAAAATATATTCTTTCTTATAAAGTTAGTTCATTGTACTCCTTATCTTCTTTTCCATATGCTCTCCTCAGCCACAGTTTTCTAGTTTCTATATTTGATCTAGTGAAAAAATGTGCTAACCTTGCCCCTTCATTGGGCACATTTAGAGCTTCTACTATTACCTTTGCTGAGTATTATGGGAATATTTCAGCCATTTCATGGAAAAAACTTTACAATGGTTGAAAATGATTTGAATCTTTCCATATGCCTAACTAGGGAATGCAGCAAGTTATCTTCCTTTAATGATACACCTTTAAAGTCACAATTGGTAGAAGAGCTTGAAACTGAGAAAGATGTTCCATTTGTATGTAAAACACATTTGGAAACTATCCTTGATGAGGAAAAAATGGTATAATGCAATCAATCTAATTATTTTCAAGAATCTATGAATGGGATGATAATATACCAAGCTAGGATCCTCATGACATTTTAGTTGAATCTTCAACTAGTGTTGACAATGCACATATATATGAAAGATTAGTGGAGTTACTTTCTAAAGTATTAAGAAACAAATCCACATATCTTTTGAATGAGACTATAAGATAAATTATTCTAGTGCATATAAAAATATCTTAGAATTTATCAAACAGGAGGATGGATATATTGGTGTCATAGCTCATTCAAAAGATTGCGAATTACTACTAGGGATGAAAGAAAGTGTAGGGGCATCTTCAATGGTAATGATAAAGGTTTTGATAAAACAAGACAAGGGATTACTTTTGAGATTAAATTCTAGACTATAATTTTAACAAGTTTTGAACAAAATGGGCAGATTCATGAGGCCACCTATGTATTTCACAAATACCTATGAAAATTTAGGTTCTTGAAATGTCATGGGTTCAAGATATGTGTGGAATGAAAGAATGGTACATCCCAAAAAATTATTTCTAGATATTATTGACAAAGATTATTTGTCATGCACAATAATGGTCATAAGATTGCTCGTGTTGTTGTATCAAGGCATTAAGTTTGTTCATGATTTTGCATAAGCAGGATATGGTAAATAAAAATGTATGCACTACATTGTTAAAAATCTATGAAAAATAGGTGAATCTGGCCTTTTCTATAGATAAATACAAGATGTAGAAAAAATATTGTATTATGTACTATGATCATAGAATGCTATGCAGCTTAGGGATGCCAACAAGTAGCACCTCAATGTTAGCGATGTCAATAGATACAAAAGTAGGCTAGTTGTTTCTACTTAGCATGCACCACACATTATGATGATACTTGAGGATTCTATACATCATTCCCTACAACATGATTCCTAGTGTGGTGTAACCCTTTAATTTTATGGGCTTTTTCCTAACAACAAAGAGCTTGGATCATCATGGAAATGGTTATTTAAGTTGCGAAAAAGATCTAGCTCATACATCTTAATTCAAGGTTGGATCAACTTTATTTTGTTGAGAAATATTCAATTCAAACATAAGGTTCATTTCTTTTATGATGATTTATCCTACAATTTCCATGTCTCTGTCATCTATGCACTAGCACAAGCGTTAGCTCCAACTCTATCATCGTCATTATTATTACTGACTTCCAACAACATCAACAACATCAGTTATAGTAGCAATAGCAGCAACCACATGGTGATAATCATCATCAACAAAATCACAAGGCCATATGTATACCTTAACTACAACTATGGCAATTATGCCAAAAAGAGACAACGTTGTGTGCAGGGAAAGGTGCTGAAGAGAGCTTTGCATTTAAGGCAATGGTAAGTACTATGAAGATAGCATAGTAGAGTGATGAGTAGGCATGTGGTGTATGGATACTTCATCCATATGGATAGCGAAGGTAGCAAAGGTTGGACTTGTACGTAATGGGATAGACTATGGCGGTAATTTCTCTATGGTCTCTTATGAAAAGGCTACTCTTGTAAAAAGAACAAGGAGGGATCTTTGTTTGGAAATGAGAAAGAGAGCATGTGGTGCTATCCAACTCCATTTGGCATGATGCCATATCACACTGTTGTTTCTTTTTTATGCTTTTTGTTATTGCATTTCATGAATTTTTGGTACTCATACTCGATATTGCCATTTGCCATCAACCTTGAAATGATTTATGGTGATTTTGGACATGTATGGGAGATGCTTTGTCTTTTAAAAATATATATATTCATGGAATAGTTATCCCTTGAACACTTGTCAACTATAGCTTATATTTTTATAGTTGTAACTTCCCATGGAAGTTGTAACTTCCTATGATAGTTACAAAAACATTTCCATGATATTTGTTGCCAAGAAAACCATAGCTTAAATCTCTAATAACTTTGTATAGAAGTTATAACTTCTTAGGATGATTATGAATTAATCCCCTCGATATTTGTAACCCATCTCAACTCTTCATGATGATTGTAACTACCCTAAAGTTACTATAAAAGGGCCTTAAGGATAGAATTTAGGCATGGGGGAAGAATTTGGAAGAAGCAACTTTGAAGAATATTAAAGGTTACTTGTAAGATAGCATGCTAAAGACATCAATTCGGTTGCTTCTTTTTCTTTCTAATATAGTGAGTTCATTTTTTCCTATTTGGTTTTAGTTACTTAGCTAATAGTTTAGATAGTATCATGCTTGGCATTTAATTTTGAGATTTTCTAGGTTTGAAATATAAAAGCTTATGTTGTAGAAAAGCATCGTGAGAAAATTAATAGTAATGTCTTCAAGAAAATGCCTATTTGAGTTTAGAGAATCTATAAAATCTTTGATACTTTTAAATGATTGAAATAAATTCTTTATTTTTAAAGTTTATTGCCTTCATATTACAAGATTGAAATTGTCAAAGTTTTTTGAAAGTTCCATTGTTTGCAATTCTTGATCAATTTTAACTAGCCAAATAGAAACTTGTACTTTGTCATTTACAAAGCATTTTGGTAGTTAAATATAGTGTCTTTTATGAAAGTCCTTGTTGAGCTCAAAAGGTTTAGATGATTCGTAATAGATTGAATTGGAATAACTTTATTGTGAAGTGTTTTCTCATGTTAATTTATCTTGCTTAAATGTTTGAGATTACACACAAATCTACTTTATTTCTTTTTTCTCTTTCTAAAACCCATTAAATATTGCTCTATTTCTAGTTTTCATGTGGAGTTTTCTCTCTAGGAAAAATTAGGAGTAGAATGACAAAATTGTGCTCAAATGTTTTTGTGAAATTTTACTTGTTACAAGTAACGCACTATAGGGACCATATAGACTAAGCAACTTGACAAAAAATAAACCTTCAGCAACTCATAGTATTTGAAAAAGTTAGCTAAATTTATTTTTATGATAACCAGTTACAGTTTCATGCACAACCCAACCATTTTAACATTTTACAATAGCAAATACATACTCACATTTAGTTAGTTTCATAATGACTAAGTCTATTTAGAGGTATCTGAACCTTGGTGTTTCCAAAGACTAGCAAGCACCTAAACCCTATTTGAAGAACATCTTCACATCCCATGACTCCCAAGGTTGCAAGAATGGAGGCCCAATGTTGGAAGTCCCAAATGGTCACCAACAAGTATCAGATGAAGACTCCCTCTATGTTAACCATATCATCTTTCTCTTTATTGTGCTAGAATTTGTAAGTCTCCCATAGATACCATTCACCACTATTTGATAGAATGGGCCATAGTGGTGGTTCTTGGAGTTGCATCTTTATCTCAATTGAAACAAATTTCAAAAATGGACCAAAGTTCATTTCCACAATCACTATGATCAAAAGTGATTTCTCCTAGAGGGTTTGAAGGCATTCTTGTGAGAGCATGAGACACTGTCCTTGTTCTTGCTATCCTTCTACCTCTACTTGGACCAAGCATCCTGTAGTAGGGGTTTCTTGATTGATACTAAAGGATTGAGCCTCCTGCTCTACATGTTTTTCTTGTGTCTCTTATTCCCCTATTTGGCCTCTACCACAACCTCTTGGTCTCTTCCTTGCTAGTTGTGGAAGTTTACCTTGTGCTCCTCTCTTTGGGATCATCTACAATCAATCAAGGGTTTGGAGTTACTAAAGTGTCCTCATAAATTCTTAATAGTTCTATACCTTACTCATACCCTTAGTTACATTAAGTTGTTAGTTCATTATGATTGCATAGTTAGCAAATTTTCAAAAAGTAACCCCATTATCACTTTTCTATGGATTAAGATAATTGGTGTGGTTAATTAGGAGTCCTATTAAATTTGTTTGGCCTTAACATGAATGATTTTCTTTACAAATTCTTATTACTTTCCTTTAAACTTACCCTTATAATACCTTCCAGCATTAAGGATTTCAAAAAATTTACTTAGATATTCCTCACTAGTAGCTCTCCCATGACTAAGATGAGCACATAGGGATCAGATAGATTCAAAAGTCATGAGAATTGAAGCAATAATGTACAAGTTATGGCATGGGAAAGCTAGGAGGTTAGAGCTCAAATCGTAGAAGAAAAATGAAAAAATCTCCCTAGGCTTCAAATGTGAAAAAAATCACTAAGTGTCCACATATATATAGATTTTATAGACTTTGATATCCAATATCGGAGGGGCTTTGATATTAGAGAGATCTGATATTGAAAGGCCAAAAATTCACATTTTCTGATAACTTCTAAGGATGAAAACTAAATCATCCCAAATGTTTGGAAAGTAGAAAGCATGTTTAAAGGGTCTCAAGCTATAGATCATGCATATTTTTCAAGAATCTAGCATAGAAAGTTCATAAAGAAGGAATCTTGAGCCATGAAAGTTCATGAAGTGTGGATAAGATGGATGAGAAGGGTAATGAGTTCATGTTGTTGGAATGGATAGTGGAATGATATGGAACATTTTTATAGATGTTTATTGGTGTTGGAAGGCTCAAGATGATGTGGAGTCTCTTGGTAGGTATAAGATACAATAGTTATACAAGTGGATCGTCCCCAAAGCAAGCTCCAACCCTTAATGCCTTTGTATAACCATGCCTAAAAGTGTCCTTAGGCACTTAAGGAGTTGAATTAAATGCATACCTATTAAGAAAAACACATATTTTAGTACCACCAAATTAGGAAAAATTACGCTATGTTACACTAAAGCACAAGTTATGATCACTCATACAATGAGATGAAATGGAATTAGAACGGATTACAGAAATTGGAATGTGATGTACCTTACCATAGGCATAATAAATTCCTGTATTTTATTAGTGGTTAAAGTAATCATTAGCCTTTATTTTAAAGATCCAAACCAAGTCCAAACCACATTTTATTGACATGGCATTCTCTCATCTCTTGGAATTACAATCGTTAGACCACCACTATTGCTAGAGGTATTGTCACTTAGCATATTGTCCAAGAAAGAAGTTTATTCATTACACTTATCATTTTATGAAATCCTTCAAAAGCCACCTAACTTGAGGCATGGTTAACGTGGTTTTCTAGTGGGACCCCAAGAATTTTATTCTGTGAATGATTTTTATTTTTATCTGTGTCAACCTTACTAGAGGACTACCTTCAAGCATGGGTAACATGTCTTTCTAGTGACATGATAAGGTAGTGCTTATTTCACTCTTCCTCCCATTTTTGGTTAGATCTACAAGGATATAATACAACCTATCAATAGGATAAAACTAACAGAATTATTTCAAGAGAGTTCATAAATCCCCTTGATGTCATACCCTTTACATTCCCACTTGGTTCCTCAGTTTTCGATCTAGGCATAATAATCAAAAGTTTATTCTTAGTTGTATGATGGAAAAAATATTATTATGGCCATGGTAAGAACCACTTATTGATAGAATGGATGGATGAATGTTGTGGTCTCATTGTTCAAATCATCTATTCCTTATGTCTTGATAACATAGAGAAATTTTCACTTTATTGGACTACATCTTGCCTTATTCCTAATGTCTTTTATTAATAGTCAAAATTATTTACAAGGGCCATGAAAACAAAGTATGAAAAAGATAGTAAAAAATTGGAAAAAGATGTAAAGAATGAAAAATGTCACAAAATGAAAAATTATTAAAAAATTAAAAAACATAAATTAATATTGAAAATTTAAGAAATGGAAAAGTATAAAAGAATGGAAAAAATTATATCAAAGAATGTGAAACAATATCTCAAAAAATTTAAAATTTAAAATAATTATAAAACAAAAAAAATGAAAAAACACTTATTAATTCCAAAATCAAGATAAGGCATCTCCCCCATGATTGAACTCATGGATGAGTATTCAAAAAATGTACTCTAGGTATCCTAGATCATACACTCTAGGTGGTTCAATTACCATCCTTAGTGATTTAACTTTTCAGTTATTGTCCCATGTAATCTTGATGGTAATGGAATTGTGATCATTTAATTTTTTGTTTTCTTTTTCTAGTGGTGAATGATTGTGATTTAATAGTTTCATTTTTGGGTTCTTAGTTAGGTTCATTTTCTTAGGATGGGAATGAATAAGTAAATCAAATTGTTCCATGCATATCTTAGATAGTTTAATGTTCTCAGGTGTTAGCCACTAGGTGTCTTTTGGTTTAATGGCTCTTGTATACACACTTGTTTTTCACATTTTTTGTAGATAAGTGTAATGCTATGTTGACATTTTGGAAGGTTGGTCTACAATTACACCTTTCTTTTTTAGTAGTAATGCATGAAATCTATTGTGTGTGTATAGCTTTATGCTTATCTTCTTTAGAGATTTCAATAGATAAATCTCTCATACTTAACTTAGCATTGATTGTGCTAAGCCGTTCCCTCCCTATGATAATGGGAAATTCCTTATCTTAATTTTTACCATCAATTATAAGAAAGTTTGTCGGATAAGATCACCCATTGAAAATGGTCATCACATCCTCTATTTGTCCCAAAGGAATGTCAATAGACTGATCTGCAAGCTCCAACCAATATTGCACTCCTTTAAGGATGATAGGTTCCATGCTTGATATGTTTCATAAGATATGAATTTTACCCTAGAAATTGAGTCTAATAGAGCTTTGCATGAAAAATTTCCAGCTACTCTTAGATAAATCAAAGGAACTTCTTGATCAATTTTTTTCTGAGGCAGTTATCCTACCTTTATCTAGTTTGTGACTATTTTTGTAAGCATGACAATATGCATGTTTGTGTTTGACGATGATAGAATCTTATGGTTGGTAAGATAATCTATTATAGAAGAAGAGGGTCTTGATGAAGTCCTAATTCTACTAGCCTTTGTAGGACTTTTCCTAAGGAAAGGGCATTTCTTTGACTAACCCTTAGTGTTATTGGTAAGATTCTCTATCTATAGACTTACTACCCTTGTAGCTTTCCTTTGCTATGATTTTGATGGTAATTCACCTTGCATATTAGGTGGTGGAACAAGTGGCAAGTGAGTTTGGATCTATCCTTGGTGGTGTTGGTCTATGGTACTTCGTGGGATAGTATTATGAAGTTTGGACAACAACATTACCAAGAGAGATTAGATGTTGAATGTAGTATCCATAAGGATTAGGCCGTGTATATGGATATTGTTGAGGTGGTGGTGGCATAGCCCACGATTGGAGTTGTTGCCACTGCTGATGGTACTACTCCTATGGCTGTGGGTAGGCTTCACTAGGATAGTATGTTGGTTGGAAGTTCTACCTATAGTTACCTTAAAGCTAAGATAACCTTTTGGGAATTATATTGTTAACAAATTTAGTATTAAGTACTTATGTCCCCATTTCCTGTAAATGTACCATTACTAAAAAACATCCCTTGGGATGTTCATATTGACACATAGCACATCCTTCTTCATTAATGGAGCTAGTGTCTAAACAGTTAGCCACTAAAGACACTTTGTCCTTTCATCCAAGATCTTTCTTATTTTTCTTATCTTTGCCCTTTCCAAAGGCTTTTTTTGCTCTATTCTTCATAATATTTAGGGCTATTTTACCTCTCTCATTGACTGAGTCCCACGTTTTTGCTACCTGTGCTACTACATCGACAATAGATTTTTGGATCGGTAGAGTTTTCTTTTAAATTTCCTAATCCAAGATATCATTCTCCNTGTTAAAAACTTGTGCATCCCTTTTCCTAATAGATGGATCTCTATTATACTCTTTAGCTAATTCTCTTTGTTATAATTTGCTTTCATCCTTGGCCACTCGATCAATTAATCTTTAGATTCAATCAATAGTTATTTCAGATAGTCAACCTTGGGCATAAATCCCAAGGATCTCTCTAATCTTGTTTCACAGCCCATCTACAATGTGCCTTAGTTGCTTCTATTGTGAGAGTCCATGGCTTGGGCATATGTGTAGTAGTAAATAGTATTTTTCCATTGTTGCATCAAGGGTTTCATGAGTCCCTTACTTCCATCCTTGGATTTGCTTCATTAATTTAGACATCCATGAGTAGGTTTGGTACTTATTAATTAAGATCTCTACCATGGTACTCCATCTTCTGATTGATTCAAGTTTTAGTAATCTATACCATCTCTCTACCTCTTTCACAAGTTCTTGGGAATAGCTTCAACTTCTTCTGGTCACTTTCAATGTTCCGCAGGATGCAGGCATTATGAAAAGCTTAGAGGTGATGTTATGGATCAACATTATAACCACCTTCAAATCTTGGCATATTATTCATATCAAGTCATTTGATACAACTATTCCTCACATGCCTAGTTGATATGTGTATAGCTTTGATGTTTATCATGTTATGAGTTTCCAACAAGGGTTATCATCATAATTAAGTTCATGTGCTCTATTGTAGTAGTGCCCCTTGCTATGCACATCCCTTTCACAATCCTCTCTTCAATCCCTTCATTTTTTTTGCTCATATCCTTTATCTTCTAAGTCAAAGTGTCTTGAATGGTGGTCATGAGTCCTTCTTTATTCTCTATTATAATCTCAATACCTATATCTCCTTTTGTCAAAGTCCACTGATGATGTTGATGAGGCGAATGAGATAGTAAAAGAACGATGCTAGCTTGTCCTCCTTTAATGAGTCCTATGTTCTTCTTTATAAGGTCCAACAAAAACTCTTGGCCTTAAGTCCTACTTATACTTTGAGTCAGTAATCTCCCTCCTAGTTGTCTCTACTAGAGTAGAATGAAGTTGAACTTTATTAGGTTCCTTAAGGCTAATGATAGATGTTTTTGAAGGCTCTTCATGATTCTAGTGGACTCGTTCTGTAATAAATGCATTAGCCTCTATTTCTTTCAAGATTACAAAAGTCTTGACTTGTTTCCCTTTGTTGTTTGCATGTTGGATTTCCATAGTAGCATATTTTCTCATTTTCTCCTTTGTGGGTTCATAGGGTCTTGTCATGTGATGAGTCACATGGTACCCTTCATGAATTTGGTCCAAATGCATTCCCCTTAAGGTAGTTTGGAGCATGCTAAGCAATACATGTTCTGGAGGTAGGATTATGTTGCCTTGCATGTCTCTTCACCTCATTTTTCTATCTTGATGAAAGATAAAAATAAAATCTAGATACATTGAGGTAGGATCAATGTAAGCATAAGTAATTCTTGTTTACATTGGCATCCCCCATTCTTCTTCTTCTTTGATTCTATCATTGCTTCTCTGTGATTTCTTGGCAGGTGATGTTGTATTCTTGTTTGAAGCCATATTATGATTTAAGACATTGTTTAAGTGTTCTTATTTTAGAGTTATGAATTTTAACATTGAGTTTTAATACAACAAACTTTGTGAAATCAATTACTCAGCATACATTAACTAGTCCCTGGAAATGACACCAATGATGAGTGGTGGAGCTATCCAACACCCGATCATATAAGTCACAAGTGTTCACATATGACAAAATTGTAACTTGTGGATGAGGTAATGTGATTATGATATTAATTGGTTTAAGTTCATGATCGTTGTATTCCCATGTGAGCTAGTAAAATCTATGGCTATGGTTTGACTCAAAGTGAGGTATATGATATGTTGATGTTGTAGGACCATTATTACTCCTAGTGAAATGGTGAAATACAAAGAGTTTCTAAGCAAAACTAAAATAGTAAAAAAATCTATTCTATCCTAAGGTGATGAGTATTTTATCCTGACCTTCCATACACACCATGAGATTCATGTGACTACTACAAGGATTACTAACTACTTCGCTACTAGGCAAACCAAGCAATAGTAGTACTGGATTACCAAGCAGTTACACTTAAGTGCTTGAAATTATTCATACTCATTCCTCTTAACAAAAATAATGGTAAAGTGCATAGAAAAGTAAACATTAACTAAGAAAATAGTAAACATTATTATAAGTAAAATAGTAAACTAGGAGAATGCTACAATAGTATGAAATAGCTTGATCTTTATTCTTAGTCACACTTTTGCCCAAGTACAAGATGCTTGAATAAACACTCCATACACTACATCACACTATATTGTGGGCATTCGCACTTCTAAGTACTTAGTACTAAAATGATGAAAACAAACTGAAAGAGTTTAGTTAATATGGAATGAAAAATTTTGTGGATCTATGTGCCTAAATGTTGTATTTATAGGCTAGCATGCATCTTGCTATAAAGCATATACAATAATGTAGGTAGTGCTACGATATTGTATATATGATATTGCAATCCTTGAAAACTTAACTTTATCAGTAATGGAGTGGAAATATTCATGGATGAATTTTCTACTTATGGGCTAGACTTCAAACAAAAATTATACTAATTAGAGTAGGATTTGAAAATATGTGTTGAAACTAATGTAAATCTCAATCGGTAGAAAAGCCATCTAATGGTCCAAGATGGTAATGTTATGAAACATAAAGCATCTTAAAAAAGAATAGAGGTAGATCCTGATAAGATAAGAGTCATTCAAAATATTACCCCAGAGGCCATAGACTATTAAAGACGTTATATTATTCCTTGGTCATATAGGATGATATAGAAGATTCATTGAAAAACTTTCAAAGATAGAAAAGATGCTAGTAGAATTGAAAATGAAAGATGCACCATTTCAGTGGACAAAATAGTGTGAGAAGATATTCAAAACATTGAAACATAAGCTAATTGAAATACCAATCCTTCAATCTCTGGATTGGTCTAAGCCCTTCCACATTATGATAGATGCTTTAAACTACACACTAGATGTAGTAACTTAGCTTAATGATAAGAATATACCATATTACATACACTATGCTAGTAGAAGCATTATCGAGACACAACTTAGTTACACCACTATATAAAAGGAGATTATGACCGTAGTGTACATACTTGAAAAATTTAGAAATTATGTGCTTGGATATCCTATTTATGTCCACATGGATCATAGTGCTATTAGGTTTGTGATGAATAAAGTAGTGTTCAATCCAAGTATGATATGATGACTTGTGATATTATAGGATTTTGACATAGCTATGATAGATAAGAAAGGAACAAAAAATATTGTAGTCGATCATTTGTTAAGACTAAGATGGAAACCACTAGAATAGGATGAACCATTATTAGACCAATTTCTCAATGAAAAATTGTTTACAAAGACAACAATGACAATCAACCTAACAGAAAAGTCATGGATTACTAACTACATGAATTATCTCATCACACAAGAGCTTCTTGTTAAGTGGAACAAGAAACAAAAGGAATAGTTCTTCCACTGAGTTAAACAGTATGTGGAAATTAATGGAAATATTTATAGGATATGTGCTGATGGACAATAAGATGGTGCATTCTAGAAGAGAGCTAACAAAGAACTCTACAAGATGTACATAAGAAACCATGTGGTGGTCACTATGTAGAATGCAGAAAAGCACTAAAGTTGATGATGGCAGGTTACTTTTGATCTACCATATTCAAGGATGCACATAAATTCACTCAATCTTGTGAAAGATGCCATCGCAACGAAGGAGTAACAGCTAGAAATGTAGGATCAAAATAATGGATCTAGCCATTAGAGCCATTTGATATTTAGGGAATTAATTTTATGGGGCCCATCATACCAGTGTCCAACAGGAAATCATACATTATACTAATAGTTAATTATTGCACAAAGTGGGAAAAAGTAGATGTATTCAAAGATTTCACAACCAAAATATCTACTAAGTTCTTTCAACAACAAATTTTGAATAGATTTGGAGTACCATGCATGCTCATATCTAAGAATGAAACTCATTTTATAGGAGCTATAGTTTAAAAGGCAATGTAGCAACTTGGGAAATTAACCATGCCATATCATCCCTAGGCAAATGATTAAGTAGAACTGACTAACCAAGAAATCACAAGAATATTAATTAGAATAGTTAGTTAATTTAGAAAGGATTGAATCCCTAAGTTGAATGATGCTCTATGGGCATATAGATCCACATGGAAACTTCCAATGGGATACTCATTCGATGAACTAGTTTATGAAAACATTCCTACACTACCAATCCAAGTGGAGCTACAAAATTTAACTACTACTAGTGAGCTTGACTTGGACCTAAGCTTAGCTTAAAGAAAAAGCATTTCATGAATCTTAACGTTTTAGAGGAAAATAGACTTGTAGCTTTGATGAGTAATGATATTCACAAGAAATACTCCAAATGTAGGAATAACACAAGAATAAAACAAGTATCAATCCAATCAAATGATAAAGTCCTATGCTACAATCCTAGTCATGTGTCACAAAAGGCTAAATTTCAAACTTTATAGGAAGGATCCTATATTATACATGCAACATACCAATCAAGTGTCATGCAGATATATCACCCAACTAGTGAACAAAGCTTATCCTAGTTAATATTTAGCAAGTCAAACCATTCTATGAACATCTTGACTCCTCTATGGATCCTATCTTGTATACCAAACCATCCTTAACCCATTTCATCTTTTTGTTAATTTTTTTCAATAATAGTCATGGGGATGTCCATTAAAATACTTAGGCACTAAATCTTTTCTTTTCTTACTACTTTTTCATATTCTTTGATATTTTTAAAATTCTTCAATACTTTTCCCGTTTCTTAATAAATATCTATTCTTTGATACTTTTAAA
The DNA here is from genome assembly GCA_015680685.1 of Gnetum montanum. Taxonomy (NCBI): domain Eukaryota; kingdom Viridiplantae; phylum Streptophyta; class Gnetopsida; order Gnetales; family Gnetaceae; genus Gnetum; species Gnetum montanum. The sequence goes on along the minus strand of MNCI01027795.1, from coordinate 87,526 downwards.
TTCTTTCTACATTTTTACATTTTTATCATCCTTTACTATTCATATCAATTTTTCTACGATTTTTCATCATCTTTGTTGTAAATATTTTTGTTAATTTTTCCAATAAAATCCAAAGGAATAAAGCAAGATGTAATCCTAATAATGTAAAAATTACTCTATACTATCAAATCATGAAGGAATGATTCTGTATATAATAAGACCACATTATCCATCTACTCATTTCCAATAATAAGAGGTTCTTACCATGGCCATAATGATATTTTTTTACAATAAATATTAAATAAGCTTATGATCATTATGCCCATATAGAAAAGTGAAGAACCAAGTGGGAATGAAACAAGTGTGACATCAAGCGGATTTGTGAATTCTCTAAGGCTACTATTATAAGTCTTATCCTATTATTAATTTGTATTATTTACTTGAGTTCTAACAAAAAATAGAAGAATGTCTAAAATAAGTGCTACCTTACCATGTCACTAGAAAGACATGTTAGTCATGGCTGAAGGTAGTCCTTTGATAAGGTTGACATAGTAAAAACATAATAAATGTATAGAATATAATTTCTAGGTGTTTCACTAGAAAGACATGTTACTATTGGTGACCATTGGGACTACCAATGTTGTGGGTCTTTGATTATGACTTTGGGATCATGGGAAATGAAGGTGTTTTTCAAACAGGATTTAGGTGCTTATTATTCTATAGCAACACCAAAGCCTAGATACCCCCAAATAGACTCAGTGGTTATAAAATGAACAAAATGTAAATATATGTTTGTTGTTGTGAATGTTGAAATGGTGAGGGTTGTGTATAAAACTATATTTGGCTATCATAAAATAAAATTAACTAACTTTGTCAAATATTGTTAGTTGTTGAAGGTTCCTATTTCATCAAATCACTTAGTCTATATAGTCCCTATAGTACATTACTTGTAACAAATAAAATTTCACAAAAATGTTTGAACACAATTCTGCCAATCTACTCCTAATTTGTCCCACAAAGAAAATTCTACAAGAAAACTAGAAATGGAGCAAGATTCAATGGATTTTAGAAAGAGAAAAGAAAAGAAAATGGATTTGTGTAGGATCTCAAATATTTAACTAAGATCCATTGACATGAGTAAACACTTTGTAATAAAGTTATTCCAATTCAATCTATTATGAATTGTCTAAACCTTCTAAGCTCAACAAGCAATTTCATATAAGACAATTTTATTTAACTACCAAAATGCTTTGTAAATGACAAAATACAAGCTTCTATTTAGCTAGTTAAAATTAATTAAGAATTGTGAACAATAGAACTTCCAAAAAAGTTTAACAATTTCAACATTGCAATATTAAGGTAATAAACTTCATAAATAAAGAAGCTATTTTAGTTATCTCAAAGTATCAAAGATTAGCTAGATCCCCTAAACTCAAATAGGAAATTTCTATAGGACATTTCTATTAAATTATTCAAGATGCTTCTGTAATACAACATAAGTTCTTATTTGGAAAACCTTAATAGAAGTCTAATATTATGAAAAAACAAAACTATAAAGGCAACTTAGAAAAATCTCAAAATTAAATGCTTGATACTATTTAAAATCACGATACTATTTAAACCATTACCTAAGCGACTAAGACAAAATGAGAAGAAAAAAACTCACAAGATTCCCTTTGAATTCTACCCTTAAGCCCTTTTATAGTGACTTAAGAGCATTTACAATCATTATAAGAAGTTGAGATAAGTTACAAACATTATGGGGTTGGTTATAACCATCATATGAATTAATGATAATTAGTTATAACCACAATGGAGTTATAACCATAATTGCCAGATGTCCCTTTTTGTAGTTACAACCACCAAGATAATTAATTATAACTACTATAGATAATTGACAAGTGTTCAATTCATATGGAACATTGAACAAGTGTCACATAATAAGTTATTTTTTCTTTTTCTTTTTAATTTTTAATTTCTTTTCTACTTTTAACAAAGACTACTCTACATTGGAACCTTTGCTTCTTTGTACACAGTAACTAATGAGAATATAAAGCAATGCCATAAAATAAACATTCATGGGGCAAATAAATCCAGATGATAAACAAACTACCCCTATTCATCATGATCAATATTTTTTATGAATATTTGTTATGTTTCTTCCCTTGAAGATTGGAACTCCGAAAACTCTACCATGCTACAATGTCCTATAAGGAGCTGGGCGTGGATTCCCAATGTAAAGCACTGCAGCGCTGCCTTCCAAACAAAGAGTAAAGCAACATCAGAGCTGCACACAGACACAAGTTGATCCCTACTTCCATTCCGCATAGTGCTCTGTGGTTGATGAATGCATGGCACTCAGCAACTTCATGAAAATCCTCACCAAGACCTGCATGACGTTAACGACTATGTCGTCGTCGCTTGTTTTAAGAACTTGCAGCACTTCAACTAACGGCAACGGTTCCATGATCACCATTATCGTATTATCGTACAGGCAATGTCGTCACCTGTAGGATGTTTTGCAGGACCTCATGTCCTTATTGCCCTTGCATAACCTAAACTGAAAAGTAGGTGGACCCCATAGTTGATTAATAGTCATGAAAAGTTAAGGACAAACCAAAAAGAATCTATCCATGAATTTAAACACATTAGACCAAAATATAGAACATAACATAGAACTTGAAAATGAGGTGAGTTATGGCAACATGGATGGATGATGGGAAAGGTGAAAATGAGGTCATAAGAAGTCCCTTTTGGAATTAATGGTTAAAACGACCTAAGAAGATTCATTCTTAGTCCAAACCAAAACTAGCTACTTTTAGTGACTTCGCATGGTCACTCTATGATTGGTTCACCTGCATGAGACACGAGAGTGCATCCACAAAATAACCATAATTTCATAAAGAGAAGAAAAGAGAGAAGTAGGAATTGAGACAAGGCCTTAGTTAGAGAGGACCTTTAAGCATGAGTGCATGTCTTTCTAGTTTCATAACCAATGCTTATAGCCCATTTATTTTTCTAAGGGGTGTTCTTTGAATTTCCATCATTTTTTAAAAAATTAGAACCACACCATGCAAAGATTTATTTATTTATTGTGTCTAAGGGATGTGCTTTGAATTCCCATTGTTTATTTTGTTTTTTTATTTTTTGAATTTTTGAATGGGAAGCACACCATGAAAAGACTTTATTTGATTTCCTATTAGTGGTTGAAATGATATGGTAATAGGTCTATGAAAAACACTTAAGCACCCAAGAAAGTAGAAGAGTACAAAGAGTATTGAGTCCCCTTGAAGTCACACCCGCTACAAACCTTTGAATCCTTCCTAATTCAAGGTCATTGATTGATTAAAATTTTCTTTAATGGAAGGGACCTCAAATTCCCAAAACATGGAAAATCATAGAGTTTATTTGATGGATGGATGACATGGACTCACTACCTATTCCATGCAAAATAAACCATGTCATAGTCATCAAACATTAGAATTCAAAAATAGAAACCAAACATCAACAATCACAACATTAAGCACAAATCATCATTAGTAAATAGTAATTGTAGTACTGTTTCTTATGGAAATAAAGCAATTTTATTAGCAAAAATGAGGAAATATCATACTTGAACAAAACAAAAAAAAGTAAAATATATAAGAAAGTATAAAATAATCTAGAAAGGTTCAAAGGTATTAATGATGGTGGAAAATTAGAAAAATTTAAAAATCAAAAATCAAAAATTTGTAAAATAAATAACTTGTAAAAATCAAAAATGTGAAAAAGAAAAATGGAAAAACTAAGAAGAAATATGGATTGTTAGCATGGATGGCCATTTCCCCCATGACAAAGTTGGAAGGAGGAGATCCAAAAAATAGAATGTGGTTGTCCATTCATTAAGGTGATAGTTACACCAACCTATCTTAGTTTGAAGTAATGTCTTACTTGTTGAATGTTGACCAACTACCTTTTATCTGGGATTTTAGGTTTGTATAGTAACATGGCCTGAGAGGGAAAGGTTTAATAAATTATATAAGGTTCCTTCCACAAATCATCATTAGTAAATAGTAATTGTAGCACTGTTTCTTATGGAAATAAATCAATTTTATTAGCAAAAATGAGGAAATATCGTACTTGAACAAAACAAAAAAAAATTAAAATATATAAGAAAGTATAAAATAACCTAGAAAGGTTCAAAGGTATTAATGATGGTGGAAAATTAGAAAAATTTAAAAATTAAAAATCAAAAATTTGTAAAATAAATAACTTGTAAAAATCAAAAATGTGAAAAAGAAAAATGGGAAAACTAGGAAGACATGGATTGTTAGCATGGATTTCCATTTCTCCCATGACAAAGTTGGAAGGAGGAAATCCAAAAAATAGAATGTGGTTGTCCATTCATTAAGGTGATAGTTACACCAGCCTATCTTAGTTTGAAGTAATGTCTTGTTGAATGTTGACCAACTACATTTTATCTAGGATTTTAGGTTTGTATAGTTACATGGCCTGAGAGGGAAAGGTTTAATAAATTATATAAGGTTCCTTCCACATTGTTTAAAATTTTTCCTTCAAGGGTACTTGTGTGGGGTAACAATAGAGACCCTTATCTCCTAGTTGAAATTTCACTTTCCTCATGACATTGCTTGTTGAATGTCTTGTGCATCTCGTTCAAAGATAGGACCACTAATTGGTTTTCATCTAGTACATTTAGGTTGATCAATCTTTCTTTCTATAGTAGATTTAGGTCAAGATTTAGATCAAAAGTTGTTGAGAGTGTACAAAGCTTGGATTGCGTTAGAGGCATTGGAAGTTTTTCATATATCAACTCATAGGGAGAATAGCAAATAGGAAGTTTTCATGTTGAATGATAAGCCCAAAGAACATCATTAAGTTTTGTGATCTAATATTTCCTATATTTCCTAATGGTTCATGTTAGTATTTTTGTGATCTTCCAATTAGTTACCTCTGCTTGACCATTGGCTTGGGGATGGTAGGGTGTTGTTAATGTATGTTCAACCCCAAAGTGTTACATTAGCTTTCTAAAAGTGGGACCTATGAAATGAGTTCCATTATCAGAAATTATTGAACGTGGCACACCAAACCTATTTACAATATTTTTTATAGCAATCTAGCAGTAGTGGATGATTTACAATTAGTACCAACTACTACTTCTACCCATTTTGTGCAATAGTCAACTACTACAATAATATATGCCTTTTAGTTGGACATGGATGTGATGGGATCCATGAAGTTAACACCCCATATGTCAAAAGGTTCCAATGGTTAAATCCACTACTGAGGACCTTCCATGTGAGCAGTCATCCCCCCATTTCATTAACAATGTTCACAAGATTGGATAAACTGGTGGGCATCCCGAAAGATTATAGGCCAATAGTATCCTACCATTAGGATTTTTATAGCTATGCATCTCGCTACATAGTGGCCTCCACAAGGTCCTTCATGAGCATTCTAGAGAATGCGTAGTTGGTCTTCATTAGGGACACACTAATGAATTAGGCCATCGAAGCATACTTTGTAAAGATGTCTATTGACTTCCATGAAATATTTGGCTTAATGAAGAAATTGTTACTTCTTTCTAAAGTCAAGATCTTATGGCATATCCTAGGTATGAAAATAAGTGAAGATGTCATTCTACCATGTTCTTTTTACAGGCATTTTGTCATTTACTGCTTCTATAAGGAGGGATTCATCTAGAAACTAATCAAATAGTAGGCTCTCCTCCTCTTTATTAGTTTGTCTTAAGTGAGAGAGGTGGTTAGTGACCACATTCTCAATCCCGTTTTGATCTACCATCATGAGATTGAATTCTTGTAAGATCACAAGCCACCATATGACATGAGGGCTCATCGTTGGCTTGTTCATGAGAAAGCAGATTGCATTGTAGTCTATATGCATAAATACTTTGTAGCCAACCACATAGTGCCTAAACATTTTCAAAGCATACACCACTGCCATTAATTATTTTTTCATGGTGGTGTAATTTAATTATGCTTCCATAATGCTTCAAATTGTGTATTGGATGTAGTATGGGCATTTATTATCATCCATCTACATTAGCATTATTCCCAAGGCATAGTTAGATGTATTTTTCATGATGTGAAAGGGTCTAGACAAGTCTAGTGTTCATAGGATTGGTGTTTCTATGAGTTTCTCCTTTAACTATTAGAATGCATGTTCACATTCCTTAGTCTAGATGAAAGGTGCATCTTTCTTTGTAAGTTCTACCAATGGTTTTGTGATCTTAGGAAAATTCTCTATGAACAGGTGGTAGTAGCCACTGTGTACAAGAAATAAGCAAACATCTTTAGCTATCTCTAGCTAGCGTGTTATTTCTTGGATGAACCTTATCTTTTTTGGGTCTACCTAAATCCCTTCTTAAGTGATTCTATTTCCCAGTACAATGTCTTCATGGGCCACGAGATGGCTGTTTGCCAATTGAGCCATAGATTTGTTTCAACACATCTCTTCAGTGGCTTCATAGGTGGAAAATTCATCCATGAAGACTTCCACACCATTCCCAATCTGCTATTGGAAATTACTAAGAACTAGGCATTGAAATTTTATAGGGGCATTACACAGAGATAATGACATCTTTCAATATGAAAAAGTCCCCCAGAAATGTGAATGTTATCTTGGCTTGATCTTCTAGATTAATTTGGCTTTAGTTATAGCCACTATAATCATCCAACAAGCTATAATAACTATTCTTGAATATGGTGTCCAATACTTGATCCACAAATGACAATGGAAAATGATCTTTAAATGTTTCCATATTTAATAACCTAAAATTTATTCAAACTCACCATTTAACACCTTTCTTTGGTACAATTACAAGTGAGCTAATCCACTCACTATCCATGATGGAATAGATGAACCCTACCTTGAGGAGTTGTTTAATTTTCACCTTTATGATCTAATTCAATTTAGCATTTAGCGACCTCTATGGCTACCTTCTAAGCTTCATAGCCAGGTCAGTGTAAATTCGATGCTGGCATATCCTTGGATTGATTTCTGTTAGCTCAAGATGTGACCAAGCAAAGTATATTGGCTACTTGTTAACTACCTTTAATAGATTTTTCTTTTATTTTAGAGAAAGTTTGGCATTAACTATGACTAGCTTACCATTGTTTAAAAATGCATATTCCATGTTGGCTGGTAATGTTTTAAGCTCTAGGGGCTCCTACTTGAAGTTATTTGGGATTTTCAACTCTCCCCAATAGGTATCATCATCTTCATTAGATAGTTGGGGATGAACTTATTCAAGTTTATCCATGACTTCAACAGCATAAGCACATATTAGGCCCTTATTTGGTTCCATGCATCATTTTCTACTATCTAAGTTAGCTATCAGCCGCTAGGTATCCTCCGATTTTGTGGCTACAATCTACAAACACCTTTGAATATTAATTTCTTATTCATACTAATTGCATGCTTTAATATATGTACTTTTGATGGACCAAGTATTTTACATGAAATTGCACCCATTATCACTATATGTGATGCATGGAATATGCTTCTTCTCTATCGTTCCTAATTCATTTTCTTTGAAGATTTCTGAAGAGAGATTCATTATGCGCATACATGCGTTGACCATGCTTAACCAAGCTCTTCCTAGAATGAAGGGGAAGTCACTTTTGTAGTTTTCAACCTTGATCACCAAAACATTAGTAGGATAGGACCACCAAGAAACAATAGTTACAATATTCTCTACTAATCCCAAAGGGACGATAATTGACTAATCTACCAATTCTAGATTCATGTTACGCTTCTGAAGAGGTGGTAGGTTCTAGGCCTTGTACATTTCATGAAATATGAGATTAACTCTGGAACTAGAGTTAAGAAGAGCCTTACATGACTCATTTCCAATGATTTATAGGTAAATGAGAGAACTTCCTAGGTCAACACTTTTAATGGAAAGATTGCCAGCCTTGATCTAGTCAAAAATAACATGAGTTAGCATCACAGTGTGAATCTAAGGTAGCATTTCATTTGAAGGATACTCAAAGGTATTAGATGTAGAGGATGAAGGTATTGGAGATTCAGGACAATCATTCATACTAGGTTGTGAGGGTTGGAGAGGACTACTAGGTCAGAACAATGTTTTTCTAGATTGATTATTTGAATCACTTGGCTAAAAAGCTAGTTGTGAATGTACAGCCCTCGTATCATTTTGTTGTTATGGCTATGGAGAAATCCCACCTTGCATGGATGGAGTAGGAGGTGACTGGGTTGAAGATGAAGGTGTGTGTGCAAATGAATGCAAAATGTGGTATGGATATGGATTTTCCTGTAGAGTAGATGGTGAATGTGTTCGGTGGTACTATGGAGGGTAATAATGATGCTAAAATGAGGTATGACTTGTAGAACTTCTTGAAGAGATGGGTTGCTAAACATAGTATCCATATGGATCTTGTTGCCTATAAGGGTACTACTTCCATGATGGTGGCATTCCCCGTGATTGTGGTTAGCACCATTATTGGTATTTTTTGTAAGGTTGTAGAGGAGCTCCACTTAGGTAGTAAGCTTGTTGTTGTTGGTGAAGCTGTCTTATATTTCCTTAATGATAAGGTAATCATCTAGGTATTTGCCTACATGCTAGTCAAGGATTCAATGCATACACTCCATACTCTTGTAAGTGTAACATCATAAGGTAACAACTCTTTGGATGTTTGTATTAACAAATGTCACAATCAGTTTCATCATTAGAGTCAATTTTCACAACTTTCTCTATAGCTATAGCTTTTCCCTTGCCTATTTGGTAGGCATGTTTAGCTTCTTTTAGCCTCCTATAGTTATGATCATTATTTTTCTCTTTGTATTCTTTAGTAATCTTCATAGAAACTTGAAATGTTTCATCCAAAAATTCTCATAATTTATCAACCTTTGTTGAAATATTAGAAATAGATTTTTGGATTAGTAAGGTTTATTTGTTTATCATTTCATTGAGTGGTGACTCCTCGTCATCATAAAATTAGACCTCCCATTTCCTAATGGAAGGATTCTTATTATACTCTTCTACACATTCTCCTTTTTATAACTCATCTTCTTCTTTTGCTACTTGCTCAATAAGCCTTTGGATTTGATGAGCTCTTAGTTCAGATAATCTCCCTTGGGCATATACTGCAAGAGTTCTTATAGTTTTTTCTCTAAGCCCATGTATGATGTGGCAATTTTTTTCCCTCTAAGAATAATCATGGCTAGTGCATTGGTGTAAGAGTGAATAGTATCTATCCATGATGACATCCAAGGGTTCATGTATTCTCTATTTCCAACCTTGGATTTGGCTTCTCAGATTAGAAACTCTAGAGTATGTTTGGTATTTTTCATTAAATAGCTCTAACATGGTACTTCATCAACAAATGGATTTCAATTCCAAGGACTAGTACAAGCTTTTAGCTTCCTTGATGAGTGTCCTAGGGAAAATCTTGAGTTTCTACCATTCATTTTTGATGTTCTGTAAGGCACAAACATCATGGAAAGCTTGTAGATGTGTCTATGGATCTAATTTGTATCCCCACTAAAATCTTGAAATATTATTCATGTCTAAGCACTTGAACCAACTATCCTTCACATCCCTAGTTGGAATGTTAACTACCTTTGCAATGCTAAGCATTCTTTGAGTTGCCAACAAGGATTCATCATCATTATTACATCGATGATGCTAATGATTTTTTTAGCCACCCCTTCAATCTTGGTGGCTTTCATGATCATTGTTGTCTTGTCAATCACCTTCATCTTGATTATTTTGATGATAGCTTCTATGAGAAGCAATAGATGAAGAGGAATTCTTAGAATCAAATGAAGAGGATGGAGAGGAAGGTGGACTACCATCGACACTGTAATGTCTACCATCACTTTATTTCTCATTACAACCACCATCCTACAAAGACTTGCGAGGCCTAGATGCTTACATAGTGCAGCACAATATAATCCTTGATCCTTGCATAAAACTAGTTAAGCAGAAAGGCTACAAGGTTAGAACTAAAGTGGTATTGGCAGTCCACAATGAAATCACTAAGCTTTACAAAGTTGGTTTCATCTAGGCCATTGACTATGTAGACTGGGTCTCCAACATCATGGTTAGTGTAGCCCCATTATACCTTTGTAAGGTAGAATGCATGTTTAGAGGGTCTCAAGCTATAGATGATGCATAAGTTTTGAGAATTTGGCATAGAAAGTTCATAAAGAAGGAATCTCAGGCCATGAAAGTTCATGAAGTGCGGATAAGATGGATGAGAAGGGTAATGAGTTCATGTTGTTGAAATGGATAGTGTTATGATATGCAACATTTTTATTGATGTTTATTGATGTTGGAAGGCTCAAAATGATGTGGAATTGCTTGGTAGGTAGAAGATACAATAGTTATACAAGTGGATCCTCCCCAAAGCAAACTCCAATACTTAATGCCCTTGTATAACCATGCCTAGAAGTGTCTGTAGGCACTTAAGGAGTTGAATGTAATGCATACCTATTAAGAAAAACATAAATTTTAGTACCATAAAATTAGGAAAAATTATGCTATGTTACAAAAAAGACAAGTTATGATCATTCATATAGTGAGATGAAATGGACTTAGAAGGGGTTGTAGAAATTGGAACATGAGGTATCTTACCATAGGCATAACAAATTCTTGTGTTTTATTAGTAATTAAAGTAATCATTAGCCTTTCCATCCAATTCAGTTGGAGCGGAACATTTGGAACATTCCACATAGTTCTCCGTGGTTAATGAATGCGTGGTACCTAGCAACTTCGTGGACGAGGACGAGGCTCTGCTACGCAGTTCATGCAACTCCTCACCAAGACCTGCATACCTGAAGTTAACGGATTTTTCGTCCTCGCCCGTTTTCAGAGCTTGCAGCTCTTCAGCTAACGACAATGGTTCCATGATCACAGTTATCCTATTATTGAAAACTGCCTGTACGACGCTTTCGAGGACCTCAATGCAACACCTTGGATAATCCATCGTGCTGCTACCTTGTTACTGTACCATGTGTCATCAAATTCATCTTCGGCAGAATATGTCCTTTCTGGGTTGGAATCCTTCCAACGTATTGGGGTCGCCCAGTATGTGGATCGGGTTTCTATACATATCCTTATTTTCTTTGAATGCTTGCAGCTCCCAGTCATGGCATCAGCGCTGTGGCTGCGGCTCCAGAATGGGTGTTTCCGGAGACAACGTGAACATAATCGGCCATGAAGTTATGGAGCAGTGGAGCGGTGCGTAACTGTGATTGTGCTTGTAGAGATAGCTCACCATCATCACCACACTGAATGGCAGAAAATAGATGTGATCTTGTGTAGGATCTTAGGTCAGGAAAGGGTTTCCCAGCTCCATCTTGTGGATGAACCGACCCTCTATTCTATATATGTTCTTGCACGGCCAGTTGTGAACCAACAACGGCTCTTCTTCTTCATAAATCTCCATCTCCTTGTAACTCCAATGGAAAACTCTGGCATCATGGTAGACTCTACCTTTGGGGGCGTACTCACAGGAGATGCTGTTGGGAAGCCTAAATTGGGCTTGGTAGCAATTCTGATAATAGATCTTGCCTTGCACAGCTCTACTTTCATTGGCACTAGCGTTGGCCTATTTTGGACTGCTTGGTTGGGTTGAAGTTATTGGAAAAATATATTTCAAATTCTGGGGGTGAATCAAGTTGCCCACCATTTTTTCATTGCCACAGCAATGGGGGATAAAGACAACTCTCCCAGAATCAGTCATTTTGCATCATCCCAAGTGTCATTAATTCCAGCAAGCATCACATATTTGAATAAACTTTGTAATTATGCCTATGGCTAGGTGCCTCTCTCATCACATTAAGAAGGGCAGTGAAGTTATATCTATGGGTTGATAGGCATTATCCAATTCCTAACTGAAACATCACTAATTTCAGCCTAGGACTTTGAAATGAAAATGACTCAAGCCCTTTTGAAGTTTTTGAAGTTTCGGAGACAAAATTTGGCTAAGGCATGGATCCCACACCCAACTTGGCCAAGGCAGCTTGCTCACCCTTACCTTGAGTAACTCCAAACAACATCCATACTAAGTTAAAAATGACCTAATTTCTAAGTTATGAGTCATCCTCAAAGCACATCCTTGATAGCTTTAGTTCCCAACCTTCAGAATGTCAGATTTCAGCTCAAAATTGCAAGTTTTTAGAAAGTTTTTGAAGTCACGCTGTGATCATGCTGCAGGTCGCACTGTGGTCACACTATAGCGTGAGTCCAGCGTGACCTATCATAAATAGCTCAAAACAAGTCATTTTCAATCTTAGTTTCTGACTCTCAGGATCAACCACAGCTAGACAGTTGTTGCACTTAGGAATCAGGCTTCAAAGTTCAAAATTTGGTGAAAAATTGCAAGTCTTTGCTCACTCACGTTGAGGTCACGCTCCAGCGTGAGTGTAGCATACAAATGCTAAAGACATGCTAAGACATGCTGCGACAAAATCAACTCATGCTGGAGGTCCTGCTCAGGCAGAGACACCTCAAACAACCATGGAACCACTCGAATAAACACCCAGCAGTAGTCACAGATCCAAAAGTTTCAATGAAGCCGAAACCAATTTTTCTTATAAATCTTCATTTGTGGGCTTGTCAGGCCCTCACAATCCAAATTTTATGTGCTTCCATGGGCTTGAGTAAGCCACACATTGTAAGATACAATGAACCTGGTCAAGAATGTAGCTTGCCCACACATGTCCAACTCACACACAGCCGTCCATTGGACATGTGTCACGAGATTCGTGTTTCTCTCATCTCCTAGCCGTTGATTCTGTTCATGAATTTCGTGCCCGAGCCTAGCCTAACCCTATAAATACCTTGTCAATTCACATAAACAGGGTTGGCAATTTTGAAGGTTGAAAGGTTAGGAAACTCAAGACCAACAATCCTTGGTGCTCGGCACACCTGACTCCTAGCATCCAAATACTTATAAAACACATCACATCACATCACCTCGAGGCTTGGCACTTGACCTGCCATCCACACATGCAGCTATGCTTTGACCAGTGTACATCTTTTCTAAGCAATACAATACAGTTCGTTTTGCCAACCATTATTTTGTTTACTCTACTTCACATTCAGTTTACATTTTGGTTTACCAGTTCTGCATACATTTATGTTTACATTTCGCATGCGTTTTTTACATTTAAAATGTCAGTCACAATAACCCCAATGCAAGCCATAGTTTATGCTCAGGGAAGTCCTTGGTTGATTTTTGTGCAGACCATCCAAGGCACTCTACCTTCATTCCCTTTTTCAGTTTGCCCTCGGGCGAAGGCAAGGTCAGCTATGTCTGCTCAACAATATTTCAGTGTTTGTTTTCCTTCCAGCCTTACACAGGCGATTTAGGTCAGTATAGCAAATTGGCACTAGAAGGAGGGTTTACTTGTTGCTATTTGTCAAAACATTGACCACGCTATCTATCTAAACACTGCATAAACTAAGTTCTGATTAAAGCCTGTCTAGACACAGCCAACCAGAATGACTTACCTATCCTCTCCATTCCTAATACCTCATGCAACTCACGATGTTTATCAGCATCACGCTTTTACCTCACGTAGTCTATTGGTCACGCTATAGTTGACTCATGCTGCAACATCTATTTGTCAAGTCACGCTATATTGTAGTTTCTCACGCTGCAGTGCCGACGCTGTTGTTAGTCAAGCTACTGGTCATGCTACTGTCAGTCAAGCTACTGTAGTTGTCACGCTAGCTGTGTCACACTACACTGCAGTGGGTCATGCTACAATTGCTCACATTCAATTCATCTAGCTTAGTTTACTCACATTCATTATGGAATCTTCCCAAGTTAACCCAGTGACACTGCCGACCTCTAACTTTGGGGCTGAAACATTGAACCCCGTGACTGCTACCGAATCCATAACTGTCATTGAAAAGATAAAGCCCCAAGGCCCTACAAGCCAGTCACTCAGGCTACAGGGCAAGGACCCTACCTATGCGACTCTTACACCCGAATAGTATATCTTCATCTGTGTCAAGATCCAAGCCAACTTACCCATCGATCATGTAGAGAGAAAAACAAAGAGAGACTATGAACTTATCCACAAAGGGGGTTGTGAATTCGTTCCCTGAGCATTTAACATAATCCTGCTCTTTGAACACCACCATAAACTCATATCCCAGCTTCTCATGGCATGAAGCCAAGCCTTATAGACACCTCAAATAGAGCCTTAGGATGGGGATGAGGAAGACGACTTTGTAGCCCAATCTGAACATGGAGATTCATACCATACCGTTAGTCCCCATGGCCATACAAACTCATTGTTTCAACCTTTCATGGAAGAGACTATGTTTCCACCACCAGCTTCTCTATAGGAAGTAGCCACTCCCATTCCCATCTTCTCCAAGTCCAACATTCAATCCAACATGTCCACTTCCATCATACCTTTGCAAATACAATCCCAACAACCTCCTTCCCAAACTAATGTAGGATTGACCTTTCAACCTCAAGTGATTAGGATGCCATCAGTCATACTAGCTTCCACATCTACCCATTACATACCTTAGGTGAAAATCCAACAAGCACCACTGATCTCTTCACAACCTGTGACTGGGCAATGGATTCCACCAACCATTCAGTAAAACCTATCTACTCATTACAGCTTACCACACCCCATGGTCTCAGTCCCAAATGTTGTCCCACCACAACAAATGATAGTCCAAAAATCTCTCTTTCCACAAATGATGCAACAATCAAATCATTATCAATTACCATAAACTCAAACTGTCAGTCGGCCTACCACTCAAGAGTGGGAATATAGGAAGAAAATGATGTACTCGTTAGCAGAAGAATTAAAACACCTTAAAAAAGTGAACACCAAGGAAGTCAAGGTACTCGACTTCTATCAAGATGATCCAATCGACCCCTCAGTTTGACTGCTAACCTTGCCAAAGGGAGTTTCGTTACCTCAGCTAACTAAGTACGATGGAGAGGGAGACCCAAATGCTCACCTAGTAACATTTTGAATAGAATGTCTATTGCTCCAGGCATGGTCTCATGTAATTCTACGTGTGTTTACTATGTCCTTAACTGGAAAAGCCCTAGGCTGGTACTGAGCTTTACCCCGTAGCTCCATATCTTCTCTAGAAGACTTGTTGCATTAGTTTGTCACCAGTTTCAAGTACAATCTGAAACTTGAAGCCACATTAGATAGTTTAATTCAAATTAAACAAGCACCATTAGAGCCAGCACAAAACTTTATCTAGAGGTGGAGTACAGCCTTAAATGAACTTCACAAACCCATCCCTGAAACATATCTACTTACCATCCTTAAGACAACTGTGAATGACTTTATTAAATCAAAACTTTATTATTTGAAAGCCCATACCTTGAGCCAAGCATTCGCACAAATTAAGGACATAGAGGAAGTAGCGTAATCAACCAATGACCCGGCTTATGTGGCCTACAGAAACCAACATGCTCACAAGCAAAACACAACAGTGGCAATGGTGGCCACAAGCACAAAAGCAACTAACTGCGGCCCAACGACTAAGCAACCCAAAGCCCCAGCTGACAAAGCCACCAACTTTGGCACCAACTCACCTACATTGGCAAGGGCCACCCTAAGGCTCAACTTTCAGCATAAGGACCACTCAAAGTATACACCACTACCGATGCAACCCTCTAAACTATTAAAGCAAATCTTGAAAGTCGGGCAAATCCAACACAAACATGTATCGAAGATTACCCACCAAAAGCATGATAGGTATTGAGAACTACTAAAGAACCCCACATTAGCAGTACCAAATGAGCCCCCAGTACCATAACATTTTAAATTGGACCAATACTATCATTACCATCAAATGGCTGGTCATGGTACAAACAACTATCGTTCTTTGCAAGATGACATGTAGAGAATGATAGAACAAGGCCAATTGATGATCGACATGGCAAGTCAATCCAACACAGACGATGTCTCCTATGTCATAAACTCAATTAGCATAGGAAGCAAGCCCAAACCTATGCAACAACCTTTTGTCATTCGTGTGCCTCCTAACAAGGCAAAGGTACCCATAGCCTCCACAAGCAAGAGGACTCCCTTTGTTTTCAAAGTGCCACCTCAAGCACCCATAACTCCCTTTGTGGTCAAAGTCCCACAACAACCATCTGCTATGACGTTAAACTGGTAATGCCCATCCGCTAAGATGTTAAACAGGCATGACACGGAAACAAAAACCACTAAGCAACCTTTTGTCATAAGGTTGCCACAACGTGATGGTCCCTGACCTACCTGAAGCCCCATAGTAGGCAACATCTCGATCCCTCCTCCTTTGAGTATTGACCCCACTAGAAACTTAAGTAAGCCCACCAAATTACAATGCAAGAGGAAAAAAAAGCACCTCACAACCCCCATGGCCGAACCAAAGGCCACAACCAGCAAACAAAAACTGAACACTGGGACCCCTACCCCCAATCAGGCCAAGCAAAGCAAGCCCAAGTCCCCTTCGTAAGAGACCTGTCTCTCAAACCACATGGAGGAAGTCAAGGCCAACACAACGACAAATGACAAGGACTTTGTAGCTACACTAACCTAGGTGAAGCAAATGCTCAAGCAAAAGAACATGACATTGAGCTTGTACGACCTAGTCATAACCTCATCTACTCACTGTCAAGCATTGGCCCACATCTTGGCCTCCATTCCTATTACAGAGGATAACCTTGCAGATGAGACATCCATCCATGCAACAATGCTACCCCCTACATTGCAAGAATCAATTTCAACATCCCTAGTATTCCATGACAATGCAATCAAAGTTAACCCCACATGAGGGGAGGTCTCTACAGCCCCGCTATCCATTAGGCATTCGTGTTGAACAGTGTAGCATCCACAAAGTGCACGTAGATGATGGTGCATTAACAAACGTAGTCTTGTACTCCGTCATTGACAAGCTAGGCCTAGCAAATGAAATTAGGCCAACCAAAACCACATGTCTAAAATCCTTCAATGGATCATGTGTCATAGTCAGGGGTACAATCAACTTAGCCTTTGTGGCAAGAGAGCAATTCCCCACTAGTGCAGATTTCACTGTCATAGAAGAGATGTCAGGTTTCAACATGATCCTAGACAAGCCTTGGCTAGCCCAGCTAAGTGCCATCTCCTCTCCCATCCACCAAGAAATCCACCTTCCATATGAAGGTGGTCAAGTTATCATCCATGGTGATAATTCTTGCTCTTCGACTATCCATGACATAGACATGGTGCAAGTTTTGGAAGAAGAGTTTCTTGGTGATACACCTACAGGAACCAACGCAATGCCTAAGGCTAACACTCCTGAACAAGTGGTTGAAGCAAATAACCCCCCAAAGGATCCTGCCTTGCATGCTTCCTAATCCACACCTAGTTAGGAAGCAACTACATGACCAAGACTTTCCCTTGGCCAAAAATGTGGGTGCCTACCTACCCTTTGCCTTCACTTGCCATGCATTTTGAATTTTGTTTACATCACACTAGCCTATGCATTTACATTTTTCCAGCTCACTTAGATCACACATTTTGCTTTGTTTACACATTCATCACCTTAGTTTACACATTGTTTAAAAACATAAAACTACAAAAACACATGGCCCAAAAAGGCCTTAAACTAGCTTACAGCCTGGAACGACCTAAAACTATCACTTTTTATGTTGTTTTTTTCTTTCATTCATACATTTTAACTCTATTTATGATAGGTGTTGCTTGATGTTGTTCTCTTTCTAGTTGATTTTTACAGGATCTTGCAGACACACAACATGACCATGCATGCAGCATCACACCTTACACAAGCAAGGTAAGCACCAGTCCGCTATGACTATAAACTGGCATAGAATGGTCCTGGCATTATGACTTAAAACTGATACCACAGAATAGTCCTAGCGTCATGACTTAATACTGATACCACAGAATAGTCCTAGAATCATGACTTAAAACTGATACTACAGAACAGTCTTGGCATCATGACATAAAACTAATATCATAGAATAGCCCTGGAGTCATGATGATAAATCGACACCACAAAGCTCTATTTGGTATGACGCTAAACTACCACATTTTTCCGCCATGACGTGAAACTAGCATCTAGAGTCCACTAAGACTATAAACTGGTTTGCCTCTTCACAGTCTACTACAACTATAAACTAACAATGCACTATCCGCTATTATGATAAACTAGCACCGTCTGAAGGGTTATGACGTGAAACTAACCCGCAATAGTCCGCTCAAACTATAAATTGGCAACATCATTGACAACTAGGAAAAAACTTGAAAAGATGTGTGCTACAATTGGCTGGTCATGTTCTACAAAGACTTGCTGCATAATTTGTCTCATGGACCCTAATGAGGTTGGTGTTATTCATGATTCTTTTTGCTTTGAGAATTGCATGTGGTGACTCCATCTCCTTGTTTAAAGTGCTTAGTTAACATCTTTATTTGTGTTTTTTTTGTCTTCTTAGAGTTGAGTTTGCAGGATGACACACCCGAGGCATTCATGCATACATGCACTTCATCATGATGACAAGGTATCACATTATTCCTGACACACGTAACTGGGTTAATCAATCCATTCATTAGTACATTCCCATCTCTTGATACATTCCCTATTCCCCATCATGCCCCCTTATCCTATTCAATTACATCCCCTAGATACATTGTCCCCTAATCACCTCAAAACCCTTGATACACTATTCCACACTGTAACTCCCTAAGCAGTTACAATGCAAAACACAATACATGATGCATGACACAAAAAAGCAAGCATTCGAACACGAGCACAACGCTAAAAGCAAGCTCTTTCAAAAAGACCATAATGAAAAAGAAAAAGAAAACAAAACAATAATGAGAAAAAAAAAACAAAAGAAAAGAAGAAACAAACCAAAAGAAAAAGAACAAAAATGTCAAACAGAAAAATTCACGGAAAAGGTCTTCATGACCCCGTTGACATCATAAACAAAAGACTATTGCCTATTATCATACAAGCACCAAGTGAGAAGGCAATTATCTTGGAAAGTAGTTACACTTGTGTCTCAAATAAACCATGTTACACATCATCGTGTGGCTTTGGTTGTTTACAACGGGCCCCATAAACACTCTTCTAGAGTCCCATTTCTCCAATGAATGCACCTCCTATGTCTTGGCTTCGAGTCTGCTGAACACTGGCTATGGACAAGGACCAAAGATATAGCTCATTCGCATGAGAGCTTTCCCCTCCCATAATCCTGGCAGCAATCATAACCCTTGATCAACTCCTAACTTCCCCGGTTACAACCAATTCCATTGCATCTTGAACCACATTCCCTCAATCCCATGTACTTTTGAAATTCGTGCGATGACATCCAGCCAAGGACCAACGGTTAATGCTTGATGCTTGTTTGATCATGGTGTTTTGCACTTCTTTGTCGACGTCTCTCGGGTGGATTCCTCTAGATGTCAATAAAGAGGGACCAATGAAACCCCACTAATTTTGGCCTAGCACTTTGAAATGAAAATGACTCAAGCCCTTTCGAAGTTTCGAAGGCAAAATTTGGCTAAGGCATGGAGCCCACACCCAGCTTGCCCAAGGCAGCTTGCTCACCCTTAGCTTGAGCAACTCCAAAAAACTTCAAGACTGAGTTTAAAATGATCTAATTTCTAAGTTGTGATTCATCCTCAAACTGCATCCTTGACAACTTCAGGTCCCAGCCTTCAGAATGTCAGATTTTAGCTCAAAATTGCAAGTTTTCAAAAAAAATTTCAGGTCACGCTGCAGGTCATGCTGTGGTCATGCTGCAGTGTGAGTCCAGCATGACCTACCATAAATAGCTCAAAATAAGTCATTTTCAACCTCAGTTTCTGACTCTTAGGATCAACCATAGCCAAACAGTTGTTGTACTTACAAATCACGCTTCAAAGTTCAATATTTGGTGAAAAGTTGCAAGTCTTTGCTCACTCACATTGAGGTCACACTGAAGTCACGCTGCAACGTGAGTGTAGCGTACACACGCTGAAGACATGCTAAGATACGTTGTGATAAAATCAACTCATGCTGGAGGTTCTGCTTAGGCAGAGACACCTCAAACAACCATGGAACTACTTGAATCGACAACCTGTAGTAGTCACAGATCCAGAAGTTTCAACGAAGATGAAACCAATTTCTCTTGTAAATCTTCATTTGTGGGCTTGTTAGGCCCTCACGGTCCAAATTGTATGTGCTTCCATGGGCTTGAGTAAGCCACATATTGTAAGATACAATGAACCTGGTCAAGAACGTAGCTTGCCCACACATGTCCAACTCATAAACAACCGTCCATTGGACACGTGTCACAAGATCTGTGTTTCTCTCATCTCCCAACCGTTGATTCCATTCATGAATTCCGTGCCTGAGCCTTTCCCAACCCTATAAAATACCCTGTCAATTCACATAAATGGGGTTGACAATTTTGAAGGTTGACAGCTTAGGAAACTCAAGACCAGCAATCCTTGGGCGCTCGGCACACTTGACTCCTAGCATCCAAGCACTTCTGAAACACATCACATCACATCACCCTAGGGCTTTGTGCTTGACCTGCCATCCACACGTGCAGCTACGCTTTACATTCTTTTTGCCAACCATTATTTTGTTTACTCTACTTTACATTCAGTTTACGTTTTGGTTTACCAGTTCTGCATACAGTTATGTTTACATTTCGCCTACATTGTTTACGTTTAAAACATCAGTTATGATAACCCCAATGCAAGCCATAGTTTACACTCAGGGAAGTCCTTGGTTGATTTACGTTTAGACCATCCAAGGCACTCTGCCTTCGTTCCCTTTTTTAGCTTGCCTTCGGGCGAAGGCAAGGTCAACTGTGTCTGCCTGACAATCTTTCGGTGTTTGTTTTCCTTCCAACCTTACACCGACGATTTAGGTCAATACACTAACCTCATCCATTGTTGCATCCATGTAATGTGCAAATTGCTGAAGACATTTCAGAATCTAGAATGTTGTGGAAATATCTAGTCCTGTTGGA
This sequence comes from Gnetum montanum, assembly GCA_015680685.1. Classification (NCBI taxonomy): domain Eukaryota; kingdom Viridiplantae; phylum Streptophyta; class Gnetopsida; order Gnetales; family Gnetaceae; genus Gnetum; species Gnetum montanum. The sequence continues at coordinate 66,554 of MNCI01027795.1, read as the reverse complement.
TGAAATAGAAGATCTATGAATTCTTGATTTTTTCCCAGAAGAATGTGCATCATCCTTCATAAAACCTGCTAATTGAAATTCAACATTTCCTCTTGACTAGGATGACCTGTTTTCTCTTTTGAAATCTTCCTTCCTTAGGAACTTGAATCTAGGAAGGTGCCTCCATGCACTCTCTTTGTAATTACTACAATGTACACTCCATGCTACCTCATACAGGGAGTTAGAAATTCTTTCACTTACAATATATTTCATTTGATTGATATAACATAAAGCATCTCCCCTTATTGATATCACATAAAGCATCTTCCATTTCTGAGATAATAAGTCTGCTCCATAAAATGATCAAAATGTGAAAACAATTACCCATACCTAAAGGTAGGTGGCTTCTTAGAAATCATAAAAATAAAAGTGTGCAATTAATAAACTACTTCTTTAAACTACATTTCCATGTGTTGATGCTTCTTGTAATAGTGGTAATCTTGTAGTTAGTTTTAGGATGATGCAATGCAATGTCACTACTTGTTGAGCTAAGTAATGCTTCAATGATGTAATGCATCCTAGATATAGTATCATTTTTACATAAAAATGCAATGTTGATCATTTGTAAGTGGACTCTATGTTTTGATGTTAAATCTAAAGAATACTCTAAAGTTCTATGTTTTGTCAAGATATTTAATCTTCTATTGATTTTTCAAAGAGTTGAGCAGTAGATTGTTAGACTTCTTAGTCCTATTAAGCATATGGAATCTATTTCCACATCATTTGATTCTTATGAAGACTTTTTTAAAAAAGGTTGAAATAATCTTCTTAATTGTGAAAAAAAAAATTAATATTGCAAGCAAACAAAACTTATATCCAGCCAATTACATATTATAATCTCTTTAATTTTTGTAACTTTTGTCATCATGAAGGATATTTGTTTAATGCTTCTCCTTTTTCTGCTTAAGAAAAATGATGCTAAGGAGAAGAAAAAACATATTGAAGGTAAGGATAGAAAAAACATTGTGAACTTGAAGACATGAAAAGTCAATGTAATGTCAACAATAAAAATAATCAAATGGAAATAAGAAAGCCAAAGAAGAAGAAAAAAACTTATATGAATATTATTTCTTATACTCTAAGAGTATTGATTAGTCCAAATAGATAGCTAATAAGGCAAACTTGTCCTTATCTAACAAGAACAATGTTAACTCAAATATGTTGTAGGTGATGGTATAGATTCTTCACATGAGGTTAAGCAACATCTTGACTCCAAATAACATCTTTCTTAACAAAACAATGAGCTAACCACTTGAATCACGTTTGACTAATAAAGTACTGTAAACAAATCTTATTTAGGAGATAAGTAATGAAATAGTTAGCATAAAGAGCATTAAATGCAAAAGTAAAATCTAGGATATATGCTCCGACCATAAAAAGAAACTAATAGGTATACCTACCTCTTACAACCTTTTAGATAGTTAGACTTCATTTTCTCCAAAATGACGTTTTCAAATTACCAGCAAACCTCTCTTTTCGTTATTGATGCTGCCCAGGTCGGTTCAATGCACCACATAAACACCATCAGTGCTATCCTTGTAGGACCGTGGAACCATTGTTAGTTTTCCAAAAAATAAGTGGACTACAGAAATTTTCCGTGGTATCTGGTCTCTGTCCAAAGATCACCCTTGACGAAATAAAATGAATCTTGGATGCTTCAATGTAGTTCTCTTACACAGAAAACTTTGCACGGAAATAATCCAATTTGCTAGGACGAATCTAATTTTTGACTTGTGGCGCCCTCACTTTTTGTTACTCTTTAGGGTAAAGTAGTGCTCGCCCAAATGTTTACTATTTCCCTGTGCCGGTCCCTCTCCCCAACACGGTCCTGGCTCAAGAGGACTCGTAGCTGATTGTCCACCGACAGGTCCACCCTACCAAAAGAGTATTGACCAAAAATTGTGCTGCAGAAGCTAATGGATCCAAATTTCTTCTTTCAGTAAAAGATTTAAGTATCGGTGGACCCAGCTACTACTGATTATGGAAAATCCTGCAAGTTGTTCCTGCTTCTTAGGGTTTGTGAGTCACAGGTTCGCTGAATCTGTTTTTGATTTTGGATGTCTGAGTTGCCTGTTTCTGAGCTTTCTTGTTGACTCTTCTCTTGGTTCTCATAAGTTAAATAGTTTGCTTTGTTCATGGCATGCTGTGATTCATTGCTAATCAAGGTAACCTTTTTTACCTGGTAATCAGCAGCAAAGTCTACAGAATGGCTCTAGTAGCAGATAGTTCAGTGAATCTTGGTGGGGAACCTGTAGCAAGAGCTGGAACCAGAACATGGAAGGCTTCCAGTTTCATAATTGGTAATCAGATCAGAGAATTTTAATGAATTTAAAACAATACTCATGCATTCATGTGGGTCGAAAAGCTTATTACTGTTGAATTTGTGCTGGAGCAGGAGTCGAAATAGCAGAAAGGCTGGCGTATGCTGGAATTTCTGGTAACCTGGTCACATATCTAACAGAGGTTATGCATGAAAGAACGGCTGCTGCCGCCAGGAATGTTAACATTTGGTCTGGGATTGCAGGACTTTTGCCCTTTCTAGGGGCATTTATTGCAGATTCATATCTAGGGCGCTACTGGACCATTTTATGGGCCTCACTTGTGTACCTGCTGGTTAGTAAACAAAACTTTATTATTTTTGTAATTATTTAATCAGTTATTGTCATGGTAAAGTGCTTGTTTCTGAGAGCACCTAGATTCTGAGAGCACCTAGACTCTCTTGGACCCACTTGGGATGAGCATTGAGATTCCTGATTTTTTATGTTGATCTTTTAGAATGTTTCATGATTTTTGCAGGGATTAGGATTGGTAACACTGTAGGCAACGTTAAAATCCCTGAGGACACCTCCATGTTCTAGTGAGGCTGTTGTTTCAGCATTCAAGATTGGTTTTTTCTTTGCTGCCTTGTACTTGGTTGCTTTAGGGCAGGGAGGCCATAAGTCCTGTCTGCAAGCTTTTGGTGCAGATCAGTTTGACATTTGGGATGCCAAAGAAAAGCTTCAGAAGAGCTCATTCTTCAACTGGTGGTATTTTAGGATTTCCATTGGTACAATATCGGGAATCACTGTGCTGATGTATATACAGGACAATCTGGGATGGGTGTTGGGGTTTGGGATTCCTGCCATTGTTATGGCAGTTGCCCTCTGCATTTTTGTGGGTGGAACCAGATTTTACAGACATAAACTGCCAGGTGGGAGTCCCTAAACCAGGATACTGCACGTCTTTGTGGCACTGTATCATAAGTGGGGTGTTTCCCCCTCAAGCAATGCATTCACAGACAACCACCATGTTTGTGCTAACAAATTTAAGCAAGTACCTCGATTGGAAGTGGTAATATTATTTACAGTGGTTTCTTAGTTGAGCTCATGCTATCTCAAAATTGACTTTGATGAAATCACAATTCTGTCCAGATCTACACTTTTTCCTTAGAAAAAAAAAATTGGGAAAAACAAATCCCTTTTCCTATCACTTTCACAGGTTTACCCCTTTATTTTGTTCCCCAATATTTCAATTTAGCAATTAATATAAACTCTTCCTCTTTCATACAGGTTTAATTTCAGCTTCAACCTTGCTTTTTATTTTATTAGTTTTCACTTTTCAGATATATTCTTTTATCTTATCCTTGTTAGTAGTAGTGGTTACAGCGTATTTTGATTCACCTTGAGCATCTTTGGAATTCTTGGGCAATGTTACTTTAACAGTTTGACAAAACCTGGTTTCTTATATCCTTGAAATATCACCCTTCAAGCAGAACAATAACCCACAAAACCCTGGACTCCCCTACAAATTCTAAATTTAAAAATAACCGGAAAATACCTTAAATAACTAAATGCTGTTATGTATACATAATATAAGGGTAGCATGCTTGTTTCTTAAGTTAAGATCTAGGATAGGATGGAGAAGATGGAGAAGAGGTTAAACTTTTGCTCATTCACTGACCTTCTACCCTAATACCCACTTGACAGGACGAGCTTTAGCATTATAGCTCTGTATCATAATATGATAAATGTATGCATAATTTGAGGAAGAATGCATATCCTGACATTTCTTAGTTGCTTTTATTCCCAGATTTTTTCTGAAGGCAACAATCCTAGATAAGTTAGACAATGAATGCACATCAGGCTTCAATTGGAGGCTGTGCACATTAGAGCAAGTGGAGGAAGTGAAAGCAGTGCTGTGTCTTTTCCCAATATGAGCATCATGTCTGACATTTGGGGTTGTATTTTCCCAATCAGCCACACTCTTCACAAAGCAGGGAAGGACCATGGACAGGAGAATTGGATCCTCCTTTGAAATCCCTCCTGCTAGCTTACAGTGCTTCATTGCCTTTTCAATTCTAAGTCTTATACCCGTCTATGACAAGATCTTCGTTCCAGTAGCCAGGAGAATAACAGGACTGGAAAGAGGCATAACTATGTTGCAAAGGATTGGGATGTTCATATCTGTGATTTCAATGATAGTTTCTGCATTAGTTGAGATGAAGAGAATCTAAACAGCACAGCAACACCACCTTACTGATATGCCTAATGCAGTCATCCCCTTGAGTGTATTTCTTCTTCTTCCACAGTATGTGTTGTTTGGAATAGCAGATGTTTTTACAATAGTGGGGATGCAGGAATTCTTCTACGATGAAATGCCTGACAAGATCAAGAGCCTGGGAATTGCCATCTCTTTCAGTGTGCAGGGCATTGGCGGCATTCTGAGTGGGGTGACCATTTCTCTAGTTGAGAAATTAAGCTGCCATAAGCAAAAAAGCAGTTGCTGGATCTCAGAGAATTTGCATAATGGCCATTTGAATTATTTTTACTGGTTCTTGGCTGTTTTGAGTGCCTTGAATCTTCTCATTTATGAGCTTTTGGCAAGGAAATACGAATATCTAAGTCTTTTAGATGACAGCGCCTACGAGGAAGCACCTGAACCTTGATTCCTGCTAAACACACCACACCACAAATTGATCATAAGTCCGTCAATTTTTTATACGAAAGGAAGATGGTGACCAGGCTTATGGCAGAAGAAACAGCTGGGCTTATGGTTTCATAGTGCAGACAGAGTGTCCATTTTCATGAATGGCCTGTAAAGTAATAATGGAAACGACTCTTTCAGGGACACGGATGAGAAGGATTAAATTTTTTAGCACAGCTTGTTTCGTAGAATATCTTCAATGTATAGAACCTCCATACTTTAAAATAATTCTGAGCATATATTGTTACGACCGATGTATTTGGATTGCGAGAGCAGATAGACTACCATTTCAGTTTAGCGTTTTATTTTGTAAAACCAAGAACCCACAATCTGCTTCCCTGTTTCATGGACACCATAACAATGTACGCTAAGTATTTCCTCTTTGGAATTAATAAATTTGCAGAGGTTTCTTTATAAATAAAAAGAAAAAGAGCTAGTTAGTAGCATCTTGAACCATTTTTCTAAAATTTAATAATAAATTAAAGTTGTCATTTTTTTCTGAATAATAGAAAAGTACTTAGTAGCATAAGGATAATTACAGCCCTTTCAACGATTCTTTTAAAATTTAATAACAAATTAAAGTTAATAAAAAGCAAAAAAGAAAAAAGAAAAAAATGGTGCTTAGTAGCATAGGGATAATTCTAGTGCTTTAACCATTTTCCTAAAATTTAATAACAAGTAAAGCATATATAAGTTAAAGCATCAATGCTATTTAGTAGAAATAGCAAGGATTTGAACATTTTCCACCATTTTCCCACAATGCTCATTTACATAGTCTTGTAGAGTTGGAGGACCAATGGTCATTGTGCTTCAATTTTTAAATTTGGAGTTTTTAAATCAAGAGTCTTCTTATTAAGGTAACACCTTATTTTATTGTTAACGCTAATCTTGCTAGATCTTTAGAGGCTTGGTTGATGGTTCTCCAAACATTTCCTTTTTCAAATTATTAAAGTTAGTTTTCTATTCTAAATTAAAACAAATTAGGCACTTAATAGCCTAGAAAAAATTTGAGTAGCTTCAATATGTGAAAGCCTAACCTCTTTGAGTAGCTACAACTAGCTTATACCAACATCTCCCATGCTATGCCCAACTTGAAGCAACATTCATCATCCAGCTAAAGAACATCTTCCAACTCAAGAATTGTGCTAGAGTGGAACCCACATTTCAAATTGAGAAAAAACCACCTCACTATTAGCCACCAAAATCATTAGGACTACCATCTTTTAAACTTGAATATAAAAAATAAGCACATTACCATCATTTCAAATGATAATAAATAATAAATAATTTCTGAATATTGAAAGGAGCTATGGTGTAAAAACTAACTTGTGGTCTTAGGGTATAGGTGTGATCAAACTTGGAATTTCAAAAATATTTTAAAGTCAAAATATCATCTAATGCTTTTTCAATATACTTAAACTTAATATAACCATATTTTTTTAAAAAAATACTTGTAACATAATTATTAAATTAAATGCTTTATTTCTAAACATTTGGTTAATCCTCAAACTTGGGACAAATGCAAGAGGCATAAATATAAAACACTTATAATAACAATTGATAAAACCTATTCTGAACAAGCTACGATATCGTATCTACAATATCACATCTATGATATCATATCCATGACATTGCAACCTTGCATACATCATTGTTGATGTAACGACGGAAAACGTCGGTTGCTGGAAAATACCAAACTAAAATCCATGTACACAGTTTTAACCACGGATCCGTGCGAGGGCCGTGCTGGAGAAAACGAATCTGCGGTGCCCTGAACGGTCTTGTCGATCAGATAGGGACTTACTCAATCAGTAAATTGACGAATATTAGAATAATATGCGTGTTATATATAGATATTCCACGAAGCAAATTGATTTGATGAATCGTAAAAAGGAGTAGAAAATGATGTAAATAAATTGAAATAACGACAACGTCAACGCGACAAGGAGGATCAGATTTAAGAAAGATGCGCAATTCCAAGATCTATGTTTGGACTTGAAGACTGAGAATATTGTATATAAACTTCCAATGGCAAACTCCGCTTATGTTGTGCGAAGCATACACAAAATAACAAGAAAAGGGCTCAACAAGGAGCACAGAATGAAGCTTCGTCTACCTCGTAAGCCAAAGATGGGATGGAAGGAAGATCAAGCTTGGATGTCTATTGATCAACTGTTTCTGATCAATAAATCTTGTCGATCACACAAGACGATCTCTCGATCTCTGATCTGCTCCCTTTGTCTTTGGTAGTCTCTGCTCAAAACTGCTAATGATCGCCAATGGAGAGAACTGTATTTTTGCCAAAGGACTGATCGCTTCTGTTGCCAATGCTCAAGCAAATGTCTTCTCTCTCTGCTCAAAGGTGATGCCCCCAAAGAAAAGCTCCAGATGAAGATCCCTTCTTTCTTCACCAACTGGAGTATTTATAGGTTCGGTAGTGCTTGGAGAAGGCACGGCCCTGATGACACATGTCTCGAACCTTCAAAATACCGTTGACTTGGCAAACTTTATGTTGAAACTAGTCATGTCGCATCACGTTTTTGGAAAAGAGGGCAAAGTACGTTGCCAACCACTTGTGTCGAAGCCGCCTCATGATTACACTGAGATACGCTGATGAGCATATTATGCGTATGGATAGTAGATGCATGTCTGGTACTGCCTTAGTTGCCTTTAGGCTGTGTTACGCTCATTTACGCTACGTAGCGTGACAGAGCGTAATAGAGCATAGAAGTAGTTAACTCAAGTTGTTTTATGCTCATTTACACCGTGAAGTGTAATAGAGTGTCAAACATGGTCAACTTTACAATAAGTTACGCTGGTTTACGCTACGTAGCGTAATAAGCATAAAGCGACCAATCTGCAAAAAGGAAGAAATCAGTCTGTCGCACTTCTTTGGGCTCTGACTTTGACATCCTCGAAGCTCACTACGCTGCTCTGCGTAACGGAGCGTAAACTCAGCCCTAAACAAAAGACTTAGCGGAATATGCATCAAGTCTTAGACCTTAAACTTCATCAAATTCACCGAAGTAAGTTACTTTCTGATATCGGGCTATGTTAAGCAGAGTTACGTTGAGCGACACTACGCTATGTTGCGTAATGTAGTGTAAAGAGAGAAAACAAAGTAAGGTTGAAATTTGTAAGGAACATGGAGACTTGATGCTGCATGCCTCTTTGCCTTGTTCTATCTTCTTGATTCTTGTTGCAAACTTTTGCCCGAATCGTGAATCTTTGCCTTAGGCCGATTCGCAATTTCCACAGTGTTTCAATGGCCCCTCTTTGTTGATGTTTAGACGTCGACAAAGAATATGAAACACCGGATGGGTAAAAGTACCAATAGCATTCATCAATGGTTACTCAAGTGCTGCCCTGTCAATGTAGAAGTGCAGAAATGAGGGAAACAGGAGATAGAAGGGTACGGGAGGAAACTCTTACAGAGGTTAGAGGAAAGAGGTTTGGGGAAGACTCAAGTGAGGTTTGAGGAAGACTCAAATGAGGTTTAGAGAAGACTCAAATGTGTGAGTATAGTTTTTTCACGCATAAGCAATTAGGCCTTCTCCTGCGATTGCATTTGCACGGAGTTATGTCGTCATATCATAGATGAGGGGAGTTGCATAGATGAATTAAGTTGCATCTATATGACCTGGATGAGTTGTGTTTCATCCATTTTGCCAACCCCCAATATTTTTTTTGCATCCACTAGGCGAGTTACATTACGCCGGTTCATGGACTTGATTGTAAAGTAGATGTAGAAAGCGTTTCACATTTTACGTAAGGGAAATAGATGGGATAGCTAAGGAGGGTAGTAAGGGCTAGAGGTAGGATTATGAGGAAAACGGGAATGCACTCCTGAGTGGACAGGCTAACTTAAGTGGCCATCTCAAAATGCTGTTTGTATTTCACCGCTCAGATGAACGCACCTTTGAATGACATCCTTGTAGCAAGTAACCTACAACCAAAGAAGAAAATAGAGGACACCATTGCTCTGTCGAATCACCGGAGAGGTTGTTGAAACAAGTAGCATTTGGGGCAAGACAGAGTAGGCAGGCCTTGAAGGAGGAACCGTAGTAACAGCCTAGGGTCTCAATCTTGATGCTCGGCCCAACATATCATCGCCAAAGAACATCAGACACATCACACCCGACTGGTTATGTAAAGAACCAGCTAGGTGAATCTGTGAAGCCAAAGCCTAAGATTGATGATGAGCAGAGATCCCCAAAGTCATAGTTGATGACAACTTCTTTGGGGCTACGAAAAACAAAACTAACCTCTCAGAAGTGCCACCGCTGAAATGGGTGCAGTGACGGCATCTCCGAGGGGTCAGTAGTATGCCTTTCAGCACATCCAAGGAATTATCAAAATGCCTGTGAGGTAGCAATGTTGGGGTTGTCCCAACATCCCACCCCATTCGTTTTGCAGCTATGCAGAGATGATTACGCTCGCCTGATTTGTATGTTGTCAACCTGTAGGTCTCATTTTTAAGTCCTGGTAGACTGTCATTGTTGGTTTTAAGTCCCAGTAGACCATGGTCCCAGTTTAAAGTCTGGGCGGACTGAAAAATGCTAGTTTTACATAGTAGCGAACGGTGGTAGAACTGAGTTATGGTCTCAGTAGACCGTGCTATGGATGTCAGTTTCATGTCATGATCTAGGGATAGATTTGTGCCGGTTTCACATCTCAGCAGATAGATGCTTACCTGTGCTAGTTTTATGTCATGGCGGACAGCTGGTGCCAGTTTAGCGTCATGGCGAACGCATGCAAGAAATGTCAGTTTTACGTCTTGGCGGACCTATACAACATTTCCAGTTTTACGTCATAGCAGACGATTGCAACTTGCCATTTTTACGTCGTGGCAGATGATCATTGCCAGTTTAGCATCGTGGCGGACGCGTGCAGAAAGTTCCAATTTTACGTCGTGGCGGACGATCATTGCCAGTTTAGTGTCATGGAGGATGCATGAGGGGAATGCCAGTTTTACGTCATAGCGGACGATTGTTGCCAGTTTAGCGTCATAGTGGATGATTGTTGCTAGTTTAGCGGCGTAGTGGATGATTGTTGTCAGTTTAGCGTCGTAGCGGACGATTGTTGCCAGTTTAGCATCGTAGCAGATGATTATTACTATGCCTGATGTTAACACTAGATATGTAGCTAGATGTAGTACCACTTTAGATGTATATGATTCACAGGATTTGGTAACTCATTGCCATTGATATCTGCTAGCTTGAATGCACCATTGCCATACACATCAGCTACCACGAAAGGGCCCTCCCAGTTTGTAGAGAACTTGCCTACTGGTTCACGAACGGCCTTGAGAACCAAGTCTCCCTTCTTGATCGGACGTTGTTGAAGATTATGATGATGCTTCTGCCTCTACTTTTCTTAATACTTTTAGATGGTATTAAGCGTCTATATTCGCTTCTCCTCTACTAAATACAAATTGATGATCCGAGACTCAGTGTGTTGACCATCATTTATAATCATGGAGAGGACCATCCGTAGAGAAGAAACTTGTAATTCGAGGGGCAGCACCACCTCAGATCCATAGACTAGGCTTTATGGTGTACTGTCTGTAGCTGTCCTACATGCGGTACAATACGCCCATAGCACATAGAGGATCTTTTCATGCCATCGTCTTTTGTTGCTATTGAGCATTTGCTTGAGCAAATTGATAATGACTTTATTTGTTACTTAGGCTTGACCATTTTCTTGCAGGTAATAAGATGAGGAAACAGATTTTTTGATACCAAGGCTATCACAAAAGGATTTGGTTTCCAGACTGCTAAATTATGGCCCATTTTCAATCACGATAGTCATCGGGAGACCAAATCTAGTTACAATGTTGTCTAGAATGAAATGATAGATCTGTTGAGACATGAACTTTCGCAAAGGGATGGATTCCACCCAATTCGTGAAGTACTCAGTGATGGTGATTATGAAGCTGTGACCTGCGGAAGATTTTGGTGTGATAGGCCCTATAATGTCTAATCCCCATCGTTGAAAGGGCCATGTTATCTGAGTCGTGTGTAGTTCTGTAGGCGACACATGTATAAGGTTTGTGTAATGCTAACATGTGTCGCATGTTTTAACCTTTGTAAGACAATATTTTTTCATGTATGACCAATAATACCCTAAGCGACAGATTTTAGAGGCCATGGCTCGTGGCGCTACGTGTCCTCCGCATAATCCCTCGTGAACCTTGCCAACTATACATTGTGCTTGGTCTTTGTTAACCCAAGTAAGCAGCACTCCATCAAAATAGCATCTACAAAGGGTACTATCTCCTATGATGACGTACTGCCTAGGTCACTTGCAGATTGCATCTTTTTGTGTGCATGTTAGCTCATGTGATGGTTCTCCATGCAAGAGGTAAGTTTTAATGTTGTCGTACCACTCTGGCATTCTATCCTCAAGGAGTGAAGATATTTGCGCCGCCTGAATGATAGGATTTGTACAATCTGTTATTAAGGCGGGACAAGTGTTGAACAGGTGCGACGACACGTTTAAAGCTAATGTAGCTAGTGCATCGGCTAGCATGTTGTCGTTTCGAGGCACGTGTTGGGCATCGATTATTATGAATTGCTTCAGAAGATCTTTAGCCATATCTCAGTAGGGTTATAAATGTGTAGCCTTTCAGGCATAGACTCCTATGATTTGGTTTATAACAAGCATCAAATCGCCCTTAATTGCCAGGTATTGATCATCAAGCTCTCTAGCTGTCAATAATCCTCTGAGGAGCCCCTCATACTCTGCCACATTGTTCGTATAGGGAAAGGTCAAGAGGTAAGCATGAAGACGTACATCCTCAGGTGATAGCGTAATGACTGTGCCGCCTCTAGTGGTTGAAGCTCTGTCAAAATGTAACATTGCTTCGAGGCCTATTAGGACAGGGCTTAGACTATGTACATGCTCGTCTAGAAATTTGGGCTCTATGGTTGCCTGACTGTCAATAGGAGATGTTATTATTTGATCAGCTATCTCTTCACCTTTTGTAGAAGATTGACCAATGTAATGCAGATCGAATTCTACCATGATAGCTTTCCAATGAGCTATTTTACTACTTTCATACAGATTTTGCGTAATAGCCCTAAGGATGTTATTTTTGTAGATTATGTTGACTTGGCTACGGAAGAGATAGTATCTGCACTTTTTGAGCATAAAAACTAACGCTAAACAATCACGCTCTACTTCGTTATACCTCATTTCATACACACATAGAGCATGACTCAAGTAGTAGATGGGTACTTCTGACCCATCATCCCTCTTTTGACAGAGTAATGCAGCTAAGGCTACGTCTGATGTTGCAAGGTAAATGTAAAATGGTTGATCCCATTGTGGCGGGAATACTGTTGGCAAGCGTTGAAGTTCTTACTTCAAGCTGTCAAATGCATGCTGACAATCATCTGTCCATTCGAAATTAACCCCCTTTTGTAACAGATGCTGCATAGGATGTAATTTATCGGTTAATCTCAAAATCAACCGTCTGATAAACTGTAACCTCCCTTGCAATCCACGTAATTTCTTGAGATTTGTAGGGGTTGTCAATTTAACAATTGCCTTGACTTTATCAGGATCTACTCGTATACCAGTTTCCGATACCACAAATCCCAGCATGCATTCGGTTTTGACTTGGAATACACACTTCTTTGGCTTGAGCCAGAGATCGTATTTAGAGCATATTTTAAGAACTAACTCCAGATCCTCCGAATGATCTTATGACCTTATAGACTTAACAGCTATATCGTCAACATAATCATTCAGTCTCCCTAAGAGGTAATCGCTAAAGATATATGTCATAGCTCGTCGATACGTAGCTATGGCATTTTTTAAACTGAAAGGCATCATGGTGTAACAAAAGGTCCCCCAGGGTGTCATGAATGTCATTGTCAGCTGGTGTTCTGGGTTGATGCGAATTTGATTATAGCTTGAGAAGCCATCCATGAAGGATAAAAGCGCATGCCCAGTAGTTGTATCCACTAATTGATTGATACTCGGTAATGGGAAATTATCCTTGATTGTAGCTTTGTTCAAGTCTTAGAGGTCTATGTNCTCGGTAATGGAAAATTATCCTTGATTGTAGCTTTGTTCAAGTCTTAGAGGTCTATGCAGATGTGTATCCCTCCGGTCTTTTTGGGGACAACAACAATGTTAGATACCCAGTTTGAGTAATCGACCGCACGAATAAAACCAGCCTAGTATAGTTTAGTGATCTCATCATGTACTGCTAGCGCGACTTCTGGCTTAATTTTTCATGCTTTCTGTCTAACTGCTTTGACATGGGGATCTAAAATTATGTTGTGTTGTATTAACCTTGGGTCTAGTCCCGACATATCTTTGTATGACCATGCAAACACTGTGATGTTGTTCAGGAGGACTTGTTTTATGTTGTCATGTGCCTTTTGGTCTACTAAAGAACTAACCTTAAGAGTTTTAGTCTCACATTTATGCGTAACCATAGAGACCTCGTTAAGGTGGCTGATGAGTGGCGAGGTACCCCTACACTCAACCATACGAATACGAGCATGCACGCGTGATCCGGTCGAACTCCGCAGACTAAATGCCTTAAAACCGCAAGAAACACTTAGGGTGAATTGTTCGTTGTCTTCCCAAGCTTGCTTGTAAGTGTCACGGTGTATGGTTAAGCAAGTCTGAGGTATGTGATTTTTTTGGTATTTTTCAATTTATCGTCTATGCTATCAGAGGAAAGGGTTGAGAAACTAAGCTAACTCTAACTAATGTCCTAAGTCTAAATTAACTAGTATCAGCATCTGTTCCCACTTACCGGACACACCTTGAACTATGCAACTGTGGCTTACCAAACACTAATCATTACTGGGATCACTACACATAACGCAAGTGCTCGTACTGAGGCACCTATTTAGCTTAATTGTGATAAGTAGCCGATTCCTTAGCTAGCCGTACACACCCGTGGGTGCTCGTAAGTAAGTTGTACTTATCACACGTTCTAGCCTAGCAATGAGTAGCCGATTCCTTGACTATCCGTACACATTGGACTACCACTGGGATTACCAAGCGCAGAATCCTGGAATACGCTACTGGGTTACCAAGCAGCCAATGCTCATAATCAAGTTGTACTCATGCATTGCGACAAGCAGCCGATTCCTTGACTAGCCGTACACGTCCGTAGATGCTCGTAATCAAGTCGTACTTGTGCATACTAGGAAAGCAATAAATAAAAAATAATAAAACCATGTACTATAAGGTTTATCCAATCAAGTTCGTCTTTATTTCCGTACACAACTTGGGTTCAGGTTACAAGCTGCTCGAATAAAGAGCTGTTCACTCTAGGACTCCTACTGCTGGCACATGGGAAAAATTCTAACTCTGGAGTGATCAATCTACTAGAGCTTCGCTACTTCTAGCCAGGATTGGAAAATGAAGGGAGTGCTACCTCTTATTTATAGATATGGCAGCGGATCTCGCAGGAGAAGATGTGATATCGCGGCACAGTGCATGTCACGTCTCATCAGTGGTCTTCAGTTATGTCTCCAGCTTCCAGATCTAGCGTGCGCATTGATTATTCTGGCCAGTCTAGAGATGTTTCCGAAGTGGCTATAGTTGCGTCATTAAGGGCAAGGTTAGTTTCTACTAGTGTGGGATCAAATTTTCTAATGATTTCCCTATGTGGGCCTGTTAAAACTAGAAGCACAGATAAAGTTTCATCCATTTGCCAATTGTCCTACGAAATTATCAAATATGAAAGTAATTAGAAAAATGCTAAGTTGGATGCGATAAGCATTTAGCGTATAATGCTTGGTTTAGTCTAAAAAGAAAAGGGATGTGATGTGACATTGCTGAGCGTGAGAAGCTAACTGAATTTTGAACATCATGAACATCCTGTAATTAATGCGACCTGATTACGAAGAGATAAGATGCAGTAGTTTAAGGTCGTTTCGGACCGTAATGCATGCGATATCTCTCACAATGAATGCCTTAATTTTCGGGTTCCAGCTCATACTGACACTAGCATTTGGGCAAGTCTCGCTTAAATCAGGCATCAAGTCGGTTAGTTTTGCATATAAGTAGGCAGTTCTTATCAAAAACAGGTTGTTGGCTATCGCAAATTTGAATTCTTGGCTGTCACAGAGAGAGGAAGAAAGAGCAAAAGATTGCACTGCGTTATTTGTGAAGGTGTTCATGTGTGAAGGTGTTCAAGACTGTAACAATGGCGTCAAAGGTGAGAGAAAAGAATATCAAGTTGGTTAAAACTGACGAAGTACAAGGGAGCCTGCAGCGTGCTTCATAGGCCTTGGTCGAAGTGAGAGATGTCACTCCCCTAAATCGATAGGCCATCCCTTACTTACTCGTATTTCTTCCTGTGATATGCTTTTTTTTTGTGTTTATCGTTTTGCGTCATCTACGTAAACTAGAGTTTTAGGATGTAGACCTCATGTTACAACAAGGGTTTATACAATAGTATTGCGTCTATCGCCATTATCTGAGACAAACCTTATACTATTACAAGGGTTTAGGCGATTTTGGCTATATGTCTAAAGCGTAATTTTGTAAATTTTCCTATAGTTTAAGCATGCAATCGGAATCTAGATGGTAACATGTTTATTTTCTATAGAGTATTGAAACACCACAAAATTTCAAGCTTAGTACTTTTCCAACAAGAAGCAGATCCTTGCGACCCACAGATGACCACGGCTACATCTGGTATCAAACATGGCAACTTCGGAGATCAAGATACTTAATTTTCACTAAGTATGCATTCTCAGCGTATACGCCCAAGTTTACATTCTTGGCATATACGCCTAGCGTATATGCTCAAGTTCATATCCACAGCGTATACGCCCAGCGTATACGCCCGACGTTCACAGCATATACGCCCAGCGTACATGACCAGTGTACACACCTCACAAGTGTGTTCAGCTTGTACAACTGATGTGTACGCCTAATATGCAATCCCCCAAGATGACATGGAAATAGCACTGTAGAGTAAGACTTAGTACAAGGCAACAACCATCAGCGTGTACGCCCAGCGTATACACCAAGTAGCCTACACTCAGCGTATACGCTCAGCATCCACAGCGTGTACGCCCAGCACATCTAGCGTATACGCTTAAAGTCTATGCCTACTAGATATAGCATATACACCCAGCAGATATAACATGTTGTACACTTGTAAATTTTATGCTTTTGCACCCGGTCAACACGCCACGTGTTGCCCAACCTAAGTGTAACGTCAAAACCTATATAAAAGCCCCAATTTTTGACTAGATCAAGGTTGGTTGGCAAATTTTTAGAGAAAAATAGAGAGTAGAGACGCTGAGAAATAGAGCAGAGAACCTTGTACGCTGGAAAACCCTGTATGCTGAGCATATAGCCTCTGCGCTGTGCCTAAAGTGTGAACCAGGCCGCGGTCATCCTTGCATTCACCGGGGCTTTTCGTCTGCCTTGTGTCAAAGCCACAACTGTGTTAGACCGGTGCATTGCAACGCTCATTTTAAAATACCATTGTTACATTTTCTTCCTAAAATCTGTTACAGTTTGCATTAATTGTTGCATGTATTCTGTCTACATTCTTTTACGTTTACGCTCCGTTTGCATCAGTTACGCTATTTACGCTCTATTTTATGCCTGTTACGCGGTTCACGTATAACCCAGTGTATAGCACCTCAGTGTACATTTGGGGAAATCCTTACCTGATCTACGTGCAGACCACTCAAGGTACTCTACCTTCGTTCA
Organism: Gnetum montanum; assembly: GCA_015680685.1. Classification (NCBI taxonomy): domain Eukaryota; kingdom Viridiplantae; phylum Streptophyta; class Gnetopsida; order Gnetales; family Gnetaceae; genus Gnetum; species Gnetum montanum. The sequence goes on along the minus strand of MNCI01027795.1, from coordinate 49,847 downwards.
TTCTATCTCACCCTTAGGATAAGGTAGGATCTTTTGTGCATGTCCGGTGATCCCCCAGTTTCTGTTTCCTTCCAGCCAGAGACCGAAGATTTCGGAAGGTATAGAAATTGGCGCTAGAAGGAGGACCTCTGCCTTAAACTTGCTATGCTTCAGAGCTTTCAACGTCTACGCTGTTGAGTACACACCAACCATTTTTGCAAACCTCCTAACGTTTACGCTGCTCAACTTAAAATTCACAGTCTGCAAACTATCCAGTGTCTACGCTGTTGAGTGTCTACGCTGTTCTATTTAAAACTTACCATCTGCAAGTCTCCTAGCGTCTACGCTGTTAACCATACGCTGACTCTGACTGCAAAACCCCCAGCGTCTATGCTACTGAATATACACTGCACGCTTTACGCTGTAGACTTTGTCTATGCTGCACACACAACTCTATTTATGCTTCTTAACATACGTTGTCTGCTATATGCTGTAGATCCTATCTACGCTATACGCTGACCCTGCAGATTTTATGCTGTAGACTTTGCCTATGCTACACACAATACTCCATCTACACTGTCTATGCCACCGCTAAGTTTACGCTGAACATCCTACATTGTAAACTCGTTTACACTGCCATCCATATATGCTACACTCTATATGCTGTAACCCTATTTACGCTGCACGCTGACATTGTACACGCTGCTTAGTGTATACGTTGTACTCTTTACGTCGTAGATTCTCTACGTTGACACTATACGCTGTATATCTATACGTTGTCACTATACGCTATCGTTGAAGCCTATACGCTGAGACCCAGTCTATACGTTCCACGAATGTAGGTTTACGCCACACTAAGTACACTAATTCCATATCCCTTCACTGTGTCATATTCTCAACTGCTCATCATGAACACCGCTACAACCACCCAGATCATAGACCTTGTAGGAACCATGGCTGTTCAACAACCTGTGGCACAACCCACAATGGGGCCCTATCGGTCTCTTAGTTTGCAAGGGAGAAAACCATTGTCCAACACCATAACTCAAGACCAATACAACTTCATATGCGTGAAAATACAAGCTGGCCTAGCTATGGACCGAGCTGAAATTGAAGTTAAAAGGCAATACAAACTTTTCTATAGGGGAGGGCAAGAGTTGATTCCTTCCCCGTACAATATCATCCCTGTTCCAGAGCCTTACTCTGAGTTCATCACACAACTCCTCTTGCAAAGGAGCCAATCTCTAGATCAACCTGAAGTAAATCCTCAACCGGAAGAGGAGGATGAGTTCACTGCCCAATCTAAACATGAAGATTCCTACCATACGCTTAGTCCACAAACCTATGTCAACCCCATGTTTCATCAAGGCACAGGGGAAATCACATCCCTACAACCCCTTAGATTCACCCAAGTGCAAATACCTCTGCCAGAAAGATCCGCACTTGTTCATGTTCCTCCTCCAAGAGACCCGCAAATCAATACGCTCCCTCTCGCTATTCTTCCCACTACAACAGTAGGCCCATCCTCGCAGGTACCACCCCCTCACAATAACGTGGGAGCAACCTTCTCGCCCTAAGTGATTGGGATGCCACATGTGATATCAGCATCTACGTCTGCTCCCTACATTCCCCAGATCCAAATGCTCAGAGCCCCTTCCACCGCTGTAACACAACAAGTTCAGGGGGTTCCTACACAAAACATGACCGGGCAATGGGCAGCGATGGGTGCTCAATCACATCAACCCCCTCACTACAACATTCCACCTCACAAAATTCCACCATTCAATATCCCTCAAGGACAACCATAGCAACAAAAACCCCTTGCTCACAACATGCCGCCCCTAATACGACCCGCTATAAACATTCCACAAGTACAACCGCCAACTACACAGTTTTCAGCCTTCCAACCTACTATTCAACAATCTAACCTCTAAAATGTACTACATCTACAAGCTGTCACCTCACCTACTGCTCAAGACTGGGTAGATGCTAAAAAACTAATGCAGGAACTAACTGACGAGGTCAAATGCCTCAAAACAACTGCCGACGGAGAGTTGAAGGTAGTGGAATTTTACCACGATGACCCCATCAGCTCTTCTGTTCTGCCCTTAACCTTAACCAAAGGTGTATCATTGCCTATGCTAACTAAATAGAATGGGGAGATGGACCCCAATGCTCACCTTATAACATTTAGACTAGAATGTGCATTACTCCAAGTGTGGCCACATGCCATTTTGCGAGTGTTCCCTATGTCCCTCGCAGGGAGAGCACTTGATTGGTACCAGGCCTTGCCGAGAAATTTGATATTTTCCCTAGAGGAGTTGTTACATCAATTCATGACCAGGTTCAAGTATAACTTGAAACCTGAAGCAATACTTGATAGCCTTATACAGGTTAAACAAGCACCTTTGGAACCCGTACAAAAATTCATCCAGAGGTAGAGTGCTACTCTCAATGAGCTACATGCGCCAATCCCACAGACATATTTGCTCACCATTCTAAAGGGGGTTGTTAACAAATTTGTCAAATCCAAGTTATATTATCTCAATGCGCATAACCTTAATCAAGCCTTTGTACAGATTAAAAATATAGAGGAGGCGACCCAAAATAGCCATGATCCTACGTATTTAGCCTCAAAAATCAACATAGTAAGAAAGATAAAGAAAAGGATAAAGAAACTATAGCGGCAATAGCGGAAACACAACAAGCAAATGTGACACAATAAAACAAACCACCGGTGGCCCATACTAATTATACTAAACCTACTCCCGCGGCTGCACCGGAATCGTCCTCATCACAGAACCAAACACCGAACCGTACAAGAAAATTTGAGAGGAAAGAACCCTCCCAATAGACGTCATTACCTATGAAGCCATCCCAGCTATTCGATCAACTCCTGAGCGATAGATTAATGAAACATAAATAGTTGTCCCCCCTAGCGATCCAAAGACATGACCGGTTCTGTCAACTGGTTCAGAACCCAAGCCTAGCAACACCGGATGAGCCTCCAGTACCAAAAGGTTTTAGAATGGACTGCTTTTGCGACTACCACCAACATAACGGGCATGGCACGGATTACTGTTTCACCTTGTAACAAGACATACAAAAAATGATTGACGGAGGCCAAATCACTTTTGATGAGGCCAACCCGGTCCAACCGCAGAACCAGACTATGGGTGTGTGTAAAGACCCTCTGAATACCAAAGAGGCACCGTACATTATTAACACAATCTACCTAGATAACAAACCTAAAACACTGAGCATTAACATTGTCTACTCTGACCATGAGCAAAAAATGCTTAACAAGCCATTTGTAGTGCGTATTCCTCCCACTGTATCAACATCCATGCCTCAATCATCATACGCCCCGCAACAGCCATATGTTGTCCACGTAACCCCCACCGTAGCGACTTCTAACACCCCGACGCATGAAAAACCATACACGGTGCATGTACCTCCAACCGTCACTACCTCGAATCTACCAACCCCTCCTACTCGGCCTGCCCCTTACATAGTCCGAGTGCCACCCACAGTCGTAACAGCGGAGGTCCAACTTCCACCTAAACCAACCCCATACATCGTTAGGATACCCCAAATTCCTAATGATGACCAATCCTTCACCTCGCAAACGCAAAGTAAACCCAGTCCTTATGTCATTAGGGTGCCCATCCACCCTTCTGCTCAACTACATCTGACTCTCCAACTGCAACCCCACCCAACTCCATACATAGTATGAATCTCTAGGTAACCTGAGGCCTCAAAAAACAACCATGCCCCCATGCCACACACGAGAACGCTTAGCGGATAAGCTTATGTGTGAATGCTTGGAGAAGGAGCATCAACGGCTAGTCGTAGGACCTCCTAAACCTACTCCGCTAAATGCAATGCCCATGATGTCACCTAACAATCAACCAAGCACAGGTCATGAGGGTGAACCATCCAGAAAACACGATACGTCTAAAACAATGACTCCGGGCAAAATCGACAAACCAATGATGCATGAAATAAAAATGTTGGGCCTAATGGACCAAGTCATCGTTGATAAACATGCACCCAATAGTAGAGACTTAGCAACAGCCCTAACACAAGTCACACAAGCACTCAAACAAAAGAATACTTCATTGAGCTTATATGACTTAGTTCTAACATCTCAAACACATCGCGAAGCTTTGGTACGCATGCTAACTTCTATCCCAGTAAGTGAGGACTTGCCTCAAAATGAACCTTTGATTCATGTAGTAATGTACTTGCCCCAAGGGACAACTTCCAAACCATTAAGTTTCCACAAAGATAACATCAAGGTGGATAAGAAAATAGGGGAGATAACAATAGCCCCTATGTTCATAACAATACGAGTAAACCAATTCAAGATACATAGGGTCCATGTAGATGATGGAGCTGCCACAAACGTAGTACCATATCCCATCATCGAACAACTAGGGCTTACAGAGCTAATTAGAAGAACTACCACTACATGTTTGAAATCATTCAGTGGATCGTGCATAATAGTCAAAGGCACCGTGACCTTAGACTTTATAGTAGGGAACCAATTCCCCACATTCGCTGACTTTGTGGTGATTGATGAAATGCTAGGATTTAACCTAATATTAGGAAGGCCCTAGTTAGCTCAACTGAAGGCAGTTTCATCCCCTATACACCAAGAGATTCATTTACCTTATGAAAGTGGTGAAATCATCATACACAAAGAGGCTGCTACACCCATCATCTCATCATACATAGATATAGACCAAGGCTCAGACGTTAAGCTTGAAGAGCCTAGACAACATGACATAAATGAACAACAACCGACAAGCGATAATCCTTTAAACACAGAAGAAAATCCACCCAAAACAAAAATACCCGGGCCTAACATTGTGCATACTTAACCTCACCTAGAAACCTCAACTGACACAGAAACCGAAACACATGCAGAAGTGGAAGAAAACACTAACGCAGAAACAATTCCATCAGACATCCCTTGGGCTGAATTACCATTCAATGTGATTAGCAAAGGGGATGCTGAATACCAAATCATTCCCGCTAACTCTATTCCCAACGTAAAAATTTGAAAAATCAAAAAATTACTAAACCAATAAGTAATGAAAAAACAACTGTCTGAAATGATGTTAAACTACAACTAGTCTAGGAAGACGTTAAACTAGCATGTCCACAACGACATAAAACTAGCCACAATTAGAAATGGTTGGTCAATTGAGAAATTCACCCGTGTCATTCGAAATGTCCCTTTCCTACGCTGGGGCCCTAAATGGCCTGAAGCTACGCATATGGCCTGAAATGGCCTTAAACTAATGCGAATATGGCCCGAAATGGTCTTAAACTAGATCATCCACTTATAATTGGTTTTCCTCTCCAATTCTGGCTCACTATTCACATTTACACTTGCATTGCCATGTTTTCAATAACCATTTTCATGATTTTATTTCATTTATCATTATATTCTGACTTATGATTGCATCTGCGCATTACACTTAAACCACAAAAAAACAAACCAAAACATTTTACATTGCCATGTCATGTTTGCAATTAAACTCAAAATCAACAAAAAAAATTTATACATCAAATGATGTACAAGTACAAGAGTTAACTAGTTACATTCATCTCAATTTACAATTCCTGTATAAATTTGAGTAAAAAAAAACTAAACAAAAAAAAGAACTAAACATTTGGGATGGGAGGGTTGTCCCCTTTAGATCCGCTGGCATCATGAGCCCCCGCTCCACTAGGGCCAACTTCTTGGACATCATCATCACCTTGATCCTGAAAATACAAAAGAAACAATCAACATATAGACAAAGGAAAAACTTTCAAATATTATTCAGTGAACCAATGTCATAACAACGAAATTCTTACCACAGGGGATCCTCCTAAGCCAAATTCTAGTCGACGAAGGATTTTCTCTTCTGAGACATTGGTCCAATCGGTCCCATCAAGGCCTAGGTCGACATTAGCCAAGGCCTTCCCCTTGTCAACAGCTGACTAGGTAGGATGATTTAGAGGGAATTCACCCACAGATACCTCCCTAGAAGCTGTCATGATTACCCTTGTAGGCGATTTCATCTCAACAATTGTGTTTTGAGCAAAGGTATCAAAAGCAGAGCGCAAACCCAGACCCTCCACAAACATTTCCAGTTGAAACTTTTCAATGGACACTTCTTTCAACAATTTCTTATAATGATGTTTGTGGTTCTTTTCATCCTGACCCCATTTGCGTACCTTGGAAGCGAAAGCTTTCCAATCTTGACACTTGAGGTTTAGTAGATCTATTTGGGCCTTACGCTCTGCTAGTATCCGTGTCAGTGACACGTGACGATTAAGAAAATTCCAATACCTGGTATACGTGACCTCGGAGGTCCGCCAAGAGCGATCACCACTTAGTTTAGTAGAGGTGAACTCATACCGAGCCTTGAGATCGTCACACTCAACTGACGACTCAGAAACTTCCTTCTCCTTTGCTTGAATCTGCAACCAAAACTGTTGGATGGAATGCCTACAAGTCCAGAGCGATTTGGCATTATGTACAAAACCCTCCGCCACCTCCCCATAAACTGGCCTTGGCACCTGCTCGACTTCTGGGGATAGTGTGGGTAAACTCTCTCTGCTAATTGTCTCAGAAGGATCCCACCTCAGTTTGGCACCTATACACATGAAAAGTACAAATGCTAAAATGACAAAAATAGGGTATGAAACTCTAAAGTTGCAAACAACTTGAAACATATATACCTATCTCAGGGTGGGCTTCCTGCGTTCAACAACTACCTCAACGATATCAGCCACAAAATCCATTTTACGTGGCATCTCTGTCCAAGTAAATGGACCACGAGTGCGAGATGGACTAACCTCCATGGTCCTTTCAGGGGGAACCATTTTCATGGGCACGTCCAACCGCATCGTTCTGGTTTCACTACCTTCATCTAGAAGCGATATAAAAATAAAAAGTAAAACACCATAGAGACAATGGCTCACAAAGAACCAAAAATGAAATAAACTAAAACATACCATGTTCTTTGTCCCCTTCTAGGGATTCGCCTAAGTCTAGCTTTCCCTTAAGGAAGCTGCTGAACATTTCATTGACACCACTCTGGTCATCCACTAGCTCGGTTTCAGTGGTGTCTTCCCTCAGCTCTTCCGTTCCTCCTCCTTGATCTTTCTCCATGTCTTCCTCCTCAGTATTTAGCTCCGTGTTAGCCTCCTCCTCTTGAATGATCATCTCTAATTCCTACCTCCTCACTTCGTGAATCAAGTCTGAAGTCATCAATAGCATGTAAGTGGTCAAAGTAAAATCATGAATAAGATGAAAACAATAAAGCAACAAGGGTACTAAGTTTACTTACCTCGGGAAGGCATCTTGAATTGTATGTGCTTAACTCGGGGCTCGTCCACATTTGAGGCCTCCTCGGTTGAACATTCACGCTTTGCTAGCTTCAACTTAGCCTTGTCAATGGTCTCTTTGATGACCTATTCTACTCTTTTCGCAGTATAAGGCACATCATCTGGCTCCAATCCCAAACTATCACGTGTGTGGATTGAGGTACCAGATGACCCCCCTATCATGATAGATACGGATTCATCAATTCCCTTCGGTGCATCTTGGGACTCGGCAATTTCAAACAAGTGGTTGATCCACGGACGAGATAGTTGACTGCAATCCCATAGAACATACTTGTTGTTTGCACGAACCACCAAAAACTTAGCTAAGCAACGAAGATAACCGACAAAGAATGCAAAGGTAAAGTGAGACTGCGCCTCGACATATCTCTTTGTGAATGCCCGACAACAAAAATTGTGCCCAGTTATAACACATGCTAGTTTCTAGGACAGTTTGCATAATACGTACAACTTCGACCCCAAGACTCCACACATGGGAAAGGGATATAGGGAATATCCATGCCCTAAACAGGGGATATAGTTCATTTACCTCCTCAACCTTTGATTTCCCCTACATAGGGAATTCCTTGGCACCCTTGGCAACGCCCAACCAGTCCTCTAATTCACGAACCATATGGAGCTCTTTATGAGCTCTGTCTAAAACTACATTTATACCATCCGCTGGTACATCAAACAGGTTCGAAAAGAATTCAGACGACAAATGGAAAACTATCTTAACACCCTTAATCAGGGTGCTGTAGTAAGAGACAGACTCATTGAAGGAAGATATGATCCCGATGATTTCTACTCTTGACACATCAGGGCTCGGGATCGTAAAGAGCTCCATAAGATCAGCATTGTCTAAACAACGAACGATGGATGGTGGGGCATGAGTGCACAACCATTTTTGAGCCTTACTGACCTCCCCAAACTTCATTGACAAGGTAGTCTCAGTTCATCCAGTTGTGATAGGGTCCCCACCAGGAGGGACATCAACTGTAGATACAATTTGAAATCATCATATCAGTATAAGCCCCAGTAGTTGAAGCAACGTGTTAACACATTTAGAAAATATAGTCACTTACCTTCAGTTGTGGACTTAGATGTGCTACCCAAATCAGAGTCACGAGGAAAAATTGGTCCCTTATGCGACTAATCTCCATGCAACCATCCATGAGCTTTGCACATAGTGAACGCTCTAGAGAACCATTTGTGGAAGTGGGCGATAGCACCCTTGGTTTGAGCTAATACAGCTCCATGAAGGGTGGGACTTGTCATATAGGTCTCTAGAGCGGTACGAGCTAGAGTAAGCCCATCATCCTCAACGCACTTCTCGTCTGGGTTAACTTTAGGCCTACAAACGAATGGATGTCAAAACAGAAGCAATTGCCAAATGGTGAAAATAAACAACAAACTTAAATGGTCCTACCTATCTACCTGGTACACTGTGGCAAGAGGGTTCTGGAATAGTTTGTGTGCACGCGCGGCTAAAAATAGGATGTTGTTGAGATAGTCCTTCCCTCACAACAATTGAGCCCATATGCATGCTAACGGGCGTGTGGACCTGGGACCATTGGAAGAACCATCCTTAGTTACAAGTGGCCCCTCATCAATGTTTTCCATGAAGACTGCGACACCCTCCACGGCTCCCGGCAACATTGCCTCAAACACGCTCCGTGCCACCAGTTCACTTAGGTGCGACCAGATAACCACTTTGAACCTGTCTAGCATGAAGGCCAGGAATTCACATGCCCCTTCTCTGAACCAAACCCCATTGTTGTCAATAGTTAGATCTGAGGTAGGTTCATCAGCCTCAATGGGGCCAAATCATGTCAATACCCCTACTAGCTCAACCACTAGGAGAAAAGGTTCAGTGTCTCTGCAAGCAACCAAAATGCCATGGTAGATCAGTCATACATGAAAAGCAGATGAAATAACAAACTTCCATCTTGTAGTCCAACACTTAGAAAAAATTACAAACCATTCACGCTCAGCGTATACGCTATAGAAAATCATCAGTGTATATGCTACGAAACCATTTACAGTCAGCGTATACGCCATGGCAAACAGTCAGTGTATACGTCATGGAAAATAGTTAACGTATAAGCTGTGCAGACCACTAGCATACACGTCATGCAAACAGTTTACGCTGAACACTATGCAAATAAGTTTATGCCGAAAACAGTTCACACCATACGCCATGAAAACAGGTCTATGTTGAACCCCACTTGAAAACAATTAACTATTCACCCTTAGTGTATACGCCGTAGAAGCCTTTAGTGTATACGCTGTGTAAACAGTCTACGCTGGACACTATAAATGATCTACGAATAGTCAACGTATACGCTAATAAAATTGTCTATGCCTCATGCGAGTAAAATTTGTTTACGCTGTGCATTGATGAAAACTGATTACGCTAGAAAAAACTTAGGCTACATGCAGTATATGCTCTATGCTCTAGAAAACCCTCCACGCTATGAACTTACACTCAATGTATAGAAACCCTTTACGCTATCTGTCTACACTGACTATCTACGCCAAGAAAATTGTTTACGCTATCTGTCTACGCCGGGCATATATGCCGAAACCCTCTATGCTGATTGTGTACGCTAAGAAACTGGTACAAATGGAAATAACTAACACAGACAGGATCAGAGCCTACCTATGTGACGATCCAGGCCATGATGGAATCCTTGGCCTGGGCAGACATTGCAGCATGGCCTCGCTCTCCTCCGCGAAGGTCAGGTCAGTTCCCTTCTTCCCCTAGCCTTCCACTTCCTTGCCTTTGCGCATCTCAGCGTCCTCTACGCTAGGATTGATAGGTTTATGCTGAGGGTTGAAACTATTTACACCTATGCTAAGCCTCTACACCGAGTTGAAGTCTCTATGCTCATGCTGAGTTGGGACACCTACGCTAATGCTTCGACCTCTACACTCCACGTTTACGCTAGGGTTTGGCCATTTACGCTTACACTCGGGGTTTGGTTGCTTACACTTACTCTAAGGGTTTAGTCGCTTACGCTTACGCCGATTCATCTACACTTACGCTCAAGATTACGCTTACAATTCAACATAGTAACAAATGACTTGCCCCCTTTATATAGTGCTTTGCCGCTGCCACCGTCGCCGCCTTCCGGTTTGCCTCTTTTTGCATTTTTTTACTTATTTTTATCAAAATTTGCTCAAAAGAAATATATATATATATATATTTAAACAAAACGAATATTACTACATCCCGATTCCCCTGTAAACCCAACTTCACATGTTTACACCAAACATTCTAGCGCAAACATTATATGGCCCGGTACGACCTTAAACTACCATGACGGCCCGGTACAGCCTTAAACTGCCATGTCATCCCGGTACGGCCTTAAACTTCCATGACGGCCCGGTACGACCTTAAACTTCCATGACAGCCTGGTACGGCCTTAAACTTCCATGTCGGCCAGGTATGGCCTTAAACTACCATCACGGCCTGGTATGGCCTTAAACTACAAAGTTGGCTCGGTAAGGCCTTAAACTGCCATGTACAAATCCCATTCGGCTTGGTAACGCGTTAAACTACCACCCACGGCCTGGTAAGGCCCTAAACTGCCATGCATCCCAGTGTGATGATAAACCACCATCATGCATGTACATACAATTTAAGTTGCCAAAGAACGTGGAACAATACCCATTAGCTCATTCTGCTCTCTGTTTATTAGCAAGAGCAAGCCTAATGAATTGCTAGCATTTAGCCGCACCATTAATCATTGATGGGCCATACAGAAAAATCGCAAGGGACATCGACATAAATCTCATCCATTTGAATTTATCAACAGACGATGCAGTCATAGCCTCAACACAGCAAACGATAGATAATTACAAAGGTATGGCAAAGCCCCTTGACATAGAAGCTGAAAACATCACCGAAGATCCGTTGACCAAAAACCCCCATCACCATGCCTGATGGGGGAAATTAAAATATTAAAACTAATACATTACTGCAACCCTAACTGGCCAAAGACATAGAGGAAGTGCTTAGAGGCAACATAAAAGCATTCTCTTGGTCATATACGGACATGCCCGGATTGGACCCTCGAATCATCCAACATAATATTATCCTTGATCCAAAATTGAGGCCAGCAAAGCAAAAAGCACAAAAGGTTAAACCTGAGGTGGCATTGGCAGTTCGCAATGAGATCACCAAGCTTTATCAGGCTGGTTTCATTCGGGCTGTCGATTACGCCAAGTGGGTATCCAACATGGTCATTGTCCTGAAGAAGAATGGGAGCATTCGCCTATGCATTGACTTCTAGGATCTAAACGTTGCAACTATAAAAGATGATTTTCCCCTACCCAGCATCAATCAACTTGTCGACTCGACCGCTGGGCATGACATATTATCTTTTATGGATGGCTTCTTGGGATACAACCAAATACGCATTAACCCGGAACATTAGCTTCAGACTACCTTTATGATACTATGGGAAACCTTTTGTTATACAATGATGCCCTTTGGTCTCAAAAATGTTGGGGCCACGTATCAAAGGGCGATGACATTCATCTTTAGCGATTACATGTTACACTCGCTCAATGACTACGTGGACAACATTGTGGTTAAATCAAAGACATCGGAACAACTTATATAGGATCTTGACTTAGTAGTAAAATGTTGTTTAAAATATGAGCTGAGACATAATCCAAAGAAATGTGTCTTCGGCATCAATATAGGCAAAATGCTTGGATTCATAGCCTCAAAAGCATGGATATGAGTAGACCCCGATAAAGTTAAGGCCATAGAAAACCTAAAACCACCTAGCAACCTTATTGAACTTCGAGGTCTACAAGGTAGATTACAGTTCATCAAACATTTCATAGAAAAACTAATAGAGAAATTAAAACCTATGAATCACTTGTTGCGCAAGAACATCCATTTTGAATGGACTCCACAGTGCCAAGAAGCATTTGACAATATCAAAGCGGCACTTTCCTGACTACCCACGGTTTATCCACCTCAAAATGATAAACCATTTTACATCTACTTCACCACTTCGTATTCGTCGATGACGTCTATGCTTTGCCAGAAACAAGATGATGGAACCGAAGTCCCTCTCTATTACTTAAGCCATGCATTAGTTGCCCATGAGAAAAAGTATAATGAGGTGGAGAGGTCATGTTTAGCCCTAGCCTTTTCTCTAAAGAAATGGCGACATTACCTCTTCTGTAATCAAGTTAACATAATCTGCAAGGATAATGTACTCAGAGCCATCACCGAAAATATTTACGAGACAAGTTAGATAGCCCGTTGGAAAGCCATGATAGCCGAGTTTGACCTACATTACATAGCGCAATCATCAGTTAAGGGTCAAGCCATAGCAAATCAAATGACCACATTACCAACGCACGATCAAGCAACGTTAGAGCCAGAATTCCCGGATGAGAATATAAGCGCAATAGACATAGTGCCCAATGACTACGACGCCATTCTAAACTTTGATGGAGCATCCACCTCTTGGGAGGGAAGTGCTACTACTGTCATCACCTATCCCTCTAGGGAGATCAAACCCTTTGCTTATCGTTTCAACTTTCACTGTACCAACAACATAGCAGAGTATGAAGGTCTCCTTAGAGGTCTTGCAGCAACACTATCTTCAGACATCACATGACTAGTGGTCAAAGAAGATTCACAACTGGTTTTGAACCAAGCCACAAACATTTATACATGTAAAGTGCAACATTTACAACCATACTATGACTTGGAAAAACACTTAATTAGGCGATTCAAAAACATCGATGTGCAACACGTCTCTAGAAATGATAATACCATCGTAGATGCACTAGCCACCTCAGCATTAAACATATTGCCCGACATGTTCCACACATTGCCAAGCTCCATAATCTGTTGTGCTAAACCAATAAATGATACTCCTAATACGTTGCCAATCACATCCGTTAGTAAAACACATGCGATAGAATGGTATGATGACATAAAAGAGTACCTTCTACCTGGTGAAACACCACAACATTTAACGAATGCACAAAAAGATGTAGTACGAAAACGTTCTAGGCAGTACGTACTGGTAGGGGACACATTGTGTCGCCAATCCTACGAAGGCATATTGTTAACATGCGTTGGTAGTACTGATGCCCAAACCATCGTGAAACAAGTACATGACGGACTATGCGGAGGAAACATAGCACCAAAAGCCATGGAAACTAAGATAAGATGCTTAGGCTATTATTGGCCACACATGGAGTATGATTGTCTCTCTAAGGCTAAGACATGTAGTACCTTCCAAAGACATAGTAATCTAATCCATGTCCCACCAAATGAGTTGCATACAACACAAATCACATGGCCCTTTCAAAAGTGGGGGTTGGACCTTATTGGACCAATAACGCCTTCATATTCTGCAGGGAATAGTTTCATCATAACCGCAACAGAATACTTCATGAAGTGGGTAGAAGCTATGTCCCTTCGAAAGACCACATCCAAACACGTGTGTAACTTCATCCTCGAAAACATTGTAACCCATTTTGGCGTCCCCATGACAATCATCACTGACAATGGGCCATAATTTAGCAGTGCCGAAACCAAAACTTTCTATGAAAGTCTAGGGATCAAAAACTCATTCTCATCCCCTTACTACCCTTAGAGCAATGGGCAAGTAGAGGCCACCAACAAAACCTTCATTACTATACTTAAAAAGATGCTTACCCAAAGCAAGCGAAGATGGCATGAACAATTGGTATATGCATTGTGGGCATATCGTACTACACATCGGACTTCAACAGGTAAAGTGCCATATAGTCTTGTTTATGGTTCAGAAGTTGTTTTACCTCTGGAATTGTAGGTACCATCTTTAAGGATCACACTTTTTGGACTCCTCGAGGAAGGATAAAACAATGACCTGTGCATCATTGACCTGGACTCGGTGGAAGAGGAGCGCATACGTGCACTCGATCAGATAGAATGGTACCAAAATTAGAAATGGAAATGCCATCGGCATGACATTCATAAGTACCCCATCACAGAATTTGACCTAGTACTTAAAGCTATTCAAGAACACCCAGACAAATTCTCAGCCAACTGGGAAGGGCCTTACTTGGTCACCAAAGCATACGACAATGGAGCATTCAAGTTAGCTGATATCGAAGGGAATGAGCTGGCAAATCCAACCAATCACTCATTCCTGAAACTATTCCATGCCTGAACATAGTCATGATGATAAACTGATATCACACAGCGTCCGCAATGACAATAAACTAGCACTCATCTGACACGATAGTAAACTACCACAGTACCACTCGCCGGAGTCCGCTAAGACTATAAACTGGTTTTCCTCTTCACGGTCTGCTAAGACTAGAAACTGGTAATACACCATCCTCCACGATGCTAAACGGGAAATGTCCAATGGCTCATGACATAAAACTAACCCATGATAGTCCTCTAAGACTATAAACTGGCAAGTTTATCTCTGGTTCTTCAATCAACTCCCACATTCAAACTTCATGAGAATCACTACATCGCTCGCCATCAGACGATCCTACCAACATTGGTGCCATTCATATTCTGTGCCTGAAATCTCTTTCAGTGCCTTTGTTCCATCCGTAGCTATTTAAGTCTAAGCTCACTTATTCATTCATAGTTTTCTTGTCTCCTTGAGGTTGTGTTTGTAGGATGACCCTCAGAGGTTTTCGCACAAGAATGCACTTCGTCACGAGCAGAAAGATGAGATGATGTTCACAGTAAACGTAGCAAGACTAAGTCAAGATGTTCACTAGTACATCCCCATTTCCCGGTACATTTCCTATCCGTTCATCAACACACTCTACTCAGCAACACCTCTGATACACCCAGTACACTCAAAACTTTGAGCATGCTGTTACGCACTGTAACACTTTGACGTAGTTGCAACACAGAACATAGCACCTAAGCATGAGTACAACATCAAAACAAAGCTTCTTCAATAAAAGAGAGAGACCCTTGGCACTTACCATACAAGTCCCAGGCGGGAAGGTAGTTGTCTTGGAACCAAGTGCTCATGTCCAAAACAATCAAGAAACATCCCGTTGCATGGCTTTGGTTATCCGCCAACAGGCTCCTCCTAAACACCAAACCAGGGCCCTATTCCTCCAAAGAATGCAACACATCATCACGTGGCTTTAGTCTCATCAACAAGTCCTCTTGAACACTAACCAAGAGTCTTGTTCAGCCAAAGGACGCACATCGCATGTCTTGATTCCGAGTCTACTAAACAATGGCTATTGACAAGGATCAGCATGACCCGTATACGCACCAAAGCATCCCCTTTACCAACCACAATCCCTTGGTTAGTTACCAGTCCCCAAAATTTGCATTTTCCTACCAGATATAGATTTCTCTCTCCCAATCCTATGTACTATGGAACACGGTGCGATGATGTCTAGTTAGGTGGCAAAAGACAGAGTCTCTATCGAGTTTCTTATGGTGTTTTGCACTTCTTTGTCGACACTTCTCGGGTCGATTCCTCCAAGCGTCAACAAAGAGGGGCCAATGAAACACCACAAAATTTTGAGCTTACTAATTTTCCAACAAGAAGCAGGTCCCTACGACCCACAGATGACCACAGATACATCTGGTATCAAACATGGAAACTTCGGAGATCAAGATACTTAATTTTCACTAAGTATGCATTCTCAGCGTATACACCCAAGTTTACATTCTCAGCATATACGCCCAGTGTATATGCTCAAGTTCATATCCACAGCGTATACACTCAGTGTATACGCCCGACATTCTCAGCGTATACGCGCGACGTTCACAGCGTATACACCCAACATACACAACCAGCGTACACGCCTCACAAGTGCATTCAGCTTGTACGAATGATGTATATGCCCTGCATGTAATCCCCGAAGATGACATGGAAACAACACTACAGAGCAAGACTTGGTACAACGCAACAACCATCAGCGTGTATGCCCAGCAGCCTACGCTCGGCGTATACGCTCAGCATCCACAACGTATACACCCAGCACATCCAGCGTATACGCCTAGAGTCTACGCCTACCAGATACAGTGTATACACCCAGCAGATGTAACATGTTGTACACTTGTAAATTTTATGCTTCTGCACACGGTCGACACGCCACGTGTCACCCAACCCGAGTCTAACGTCAAAACCTGTATAAAAGCCCCAATTTTTGACTAGATCAAGGTTGGTTGGCAAATTTTTAGAGAAAACCAAAGAGTAGAGATGCTGAGAAATAGAGTAGAGAACCTTGTACACTGGACAACCCTGTACGCTATACCTACAGTGTGAACCAGCCTGCGGTCATCCCTGCATTCACCGGGGCTTTTCATCCGCCTTGTGTCAAAGCCACAACTACGTTAGATCGGTGCATTTCAATGCTCATTTTAAAATACCATTGTTACATTTTATTCCTAAAATCTATGACAGTTTGCATTAATTTTTGCATGTATTCTATTTACGTTCTTTTACGTTTATGTTCCGTTTGCATCAGTTACGCTGTTTATGCTCTATTTTATGCCTGTTACGCCATTCACGTATAACCTAGTGTATAGCACCTCAGTGTACGTTTGGGGAAATCCTTGCCTCATTCGCGTAAGGACCACTCAAGGTACTCTACCTTCGTTCATTCTAGCTCGCCCTCATGCGAAGGTAGGGTCTTCTGTGCATGTCCGGTGATCCCCTGGTTTTTGTTTCCTTCCAGCCGGAGACCAACAATTTTGGATGGTACAAGTATCATGGTGAAACCCATCCTAATCATTTTGGACATAGTCGGGGTTTTATGTTGTATAAACCCTATCGTACCCAATGTTCCTCCCCCTTAGACTCAGTTGCAGGGGAAGGCTATATGGTTTCAGAATGGTGCGCTGGAGTTTTTACAATTTTTGCTGCATAACTACAGTATTATTGTGTGGTCACATTTGTCAGGGGATGTGGCTGGAGCTATTTTGGAACATCTATTAGTTGGTTCTATGCAGGGCGTCCTGGCTTTCTTGAAAGATGGGGCTATTGATATTGGTAGTCCTCAAGATCACGAACTTAGCACCAGAGGATTGAGGCGCTTAAGTTGGATTTGGGAGATGCATGGATTTAGCTGTTATCATGCATATAATACTTTGTTCATGGCTCTTCATGTCTCGACTTACTTCCATAATCCACCAGGCACAGTGTATTATTCGGGAGGACCCATTGGCATTCCTATTTTATACATCCATTAATTTCTTTCCCTTAAACATTTTTTGCAATCAACTTTTATTTTGTTCATTTCCATCCCCAACATCAATTTTATCGGTGTTATCGTTGTTTCTTTTTCTCCATCTTCCTTATTTCTTATTCTTTTTTCCATTCTCTTGATACCGAAGCTTTTCCCTCAGTCATGGGATTCCTGGTCCAATTTCTTTAATTTTCTCCTAACCCCTACAACTTGGTTACTCACCAGTATTATATTTCCAGAATCTGCATCAACCATATCACAACTTAGCCAATGGACCTTACACTGAGGCAAGGTATCAACTACATTGTGATTCATTTACCCTTGCTAATATAAGACTATGTTGTGTCTATAGATGACAATCATACACCAATGGATTGGATCTGGATGGAACACTTGGAATGGGCTAGTGCTCGAGTAGTTATGCAAGGAACAAGATCGATGATGTGGTTATGGATGGACAATGGAAGGTGCAATCTTGGCATTGGTAGTAGCAAAATTCTTTTCTCTCTCTCTCTCTCTCTCTCTCTCTCTCTCTCTCTCTCTTCTCTCTTAGCTACCAAATAAAGCTGGATGTCAGATGTGTATAGTTTTCACTCTTGTTGTCATGAACACTAATATTTTCATGTGTTGTAATGATGATCCATTCACATGTCACCCCATTCACCATTAGTATCATTCAAGTAAATAATCCCATACCTTTTCAATATTTTGTAAGGAACTCGAGGATGAGTTTTCATTCAATCATGGGGGTATGATGTGTTTCGATATCGCATACACAATATTGCATCTGCGATATTGCGTCCACCCCTATGATATTCCATATGTGATATCGTAGCCCATTACAATGTCTATAAATAAGAGGTGGCTTTCCCTATTTTAGGCATCTAGACTTAGACCTTAGCCAAAATATAGTAGTTTTACCATCCCAAATTTAGAATAATTTCCATGTGCTTGCAGTAGGAGTCTTAAATTAAACAGATCTTTATTCGAGAAAATTGTACCTAAGCACACATTTGTGTATGGAAATAAAGACGAACTTTCTAATAAACCTTGTAGCATGTGGACTAAGCTAAATAGGAATCAATTATTGTTAAATGTTTAAATGCTTTCCTAGATAATTAAATCTCTCTCAACCCTTGACTCTCCTAGTTAGGTGCATTCAGTACGATCACTTCAAGCACATGCGTAACACTTGGTAACCTAGTAACAAGTAGCGTTTGGTAATCCCAGCAATGTTGCACTAGTTTAGGGTGTGTGCAGCATGTGGGAACAGATACTAGTGCTAGGAAAATTAGAAATTAATTATTAAATAGTTAATGAAAGTTAGTCACTTAGTCTCTTCACCTTCCCCTATTAGCATAAGAAATTAAAAAGATAAAAGATATAAAATTCATACGCCTCAACCTTACTTAACCATACAACCATGACGATACAAGTAAGTGTGGGAAGATAGCGATTGATTAACCTTAAGTGTTCCATTAAGGTGCATAACCACTTAGTCCTTAGAGTTTGACCAGATCACGCATGAGATGCTTGTATTTATATGGTTGAGTGTAGGGATACCTCGCCACTCATCAGATGTGTTACATGATAGGCAATAAAGATCAAGATTACTTCCATCATTGCAACATCCACCTAGATATATTATTGCTTTAAATTGTTTAATTATTTACTATTTTCTTAGTTAATCTTTTCATTTATTACTCTTTATAATTATTTTGATTATGTAGAATGAGTAAAACTAATCGTTAGTGCTTAAGTGTAATTACTTGGTAGCCCAGTAGTGTATCATTTGGTACAACCAGTGACATACACTTGTTAATCCTAGCAATAGTTATATGAAGTCCAAGGCATGTGTGGATGATTATAAATGGATATTCATTACACAAAGGCCAATTTAGAGTTTACTTTCCATTGTTAATTAGCTTAGTTAATAAATCTCTTTATTATCATTAGGAGTAGCTTAGGACTAGGCAATATTAATCATGATATGCCTCACTTTAAACTAAATCATCCATGATAAAGTTACCACTAGTTCAAGTCGAAATATAGCAAACTATAATCAGGGCATAACAATTTAGATGCACAACTAGTCCCATCCATGGAATTTGAGTAGATCATGTATGAATGCTTGTGATTCATATGGTTGAGCATAGGGGTACCTCGCCACTCATCACCTAGGAAAGATTTTATTCATTGCACTTATTATTTTTTGAAATTCTTGAGAAGCCTCCTACCTTGAAGCATGGGTAACATGTCTTTCTAGTGACATGATAAGGCAATAGTTATTGCACTTACTCTTGCCCCTCATTTTTTTAGATCTAGAAGGATATAATACAACCTATCAATAGGATAAAACTAATAGAAGTAACCCAAGAGACTCCACAAAATCCCATGATGTCATACCCTTTACATTCCAACTTGGTTCTTCACTTTTTAGTCTAGGCATAATGATCATAAGTTTATTCTTAGTTGTATGATGAAAAGAATATCATTATGGCCATGGTAACAACCTCTGATTAATGGAATGGATGGATGGATGTTGTGGTCTCATTGTTCAAATAATCAGTTCCTTATGTCTTGATAACATAGAGAAATTTTTACTTTATTGGACTACATCTTGCCTTATTCTTAATGTTTTTTAATAATAGTGAAAATTATTTACAAGTGTTAACAAAGTATGAAAAAGATCTTAAAAATTGGAAAAATATGTAAAGAATGAAAAATGTCCAAAATGAAAAATTATTAAAGAATTGAAAAATGTAAAATAATATTGAAAATTTAAGAAATGGAAAAGTATTTAATAATGAGAAAAAATATATTAAAGAATGTGAAAAGGTATCTCAAAAATTTAAAAATAAAAAATAATTATAAAACAAAAAAATAGAAAAAACACTTATTAATTCTAGAATCAAAACAAGGCATCTCCCCCACAACTGAACTCATGGGTGAGTGTTTGGAAAATGTACTATAGGTATCCTAGATCATAAACTCTAGGTGGTTTAGTTACCATCCTTAGTGATTTAACTTTTAGGTTATTGTCCCATGTAATCTTGATGGTAATAGAATCATGATCATTCAAGTTTTTGTTTTATTTTCCTAGTGGTGAATGATTATGATTTAATAGTTTCATTTTTTGGTTCTTAGATGGATTCATTTTCTTGGGATGGGAATTAATAAGTGAATCAAATTGTTCCATGCATACCTTGGATAGTCTAACATTCTTAGGTGTTAGCCATCAAGTTTCTTCTTGTTTAATGACTCCTACACTCTCTTGTGTGCACAGTTGTTTCTCACATTTGTTGTAGATTGATGTAATGACTATGTTGATATTCTGGAAGGTCATTCCACAACTACACCTTTCTTTTCTAGTAGTAATGCATGGAATCTATTTCATGTGTATGGATTTATGCTTGTTTTTCTTAGAGATTTCAACAGATAAATCTCTCATACTTAACTTAGCATTGATTATGCTAAAGCCATGCCTCCCCATGATAATTGAAAATTCCTTATCTTCATTTTTCACGTTGATTATAAGAAAGTTTGTTGGATAAGATCACCCATTGATAGTTGTCACCACATCCTCTATCTATCTCAAAGGAATGATGAGAAATTGATATGCAAGATCCAACCTTATCTTGCACTCCTTTAAGGGTGGTAGGTTCTATGCTTGATATGTTTCATAAGAGATCAAATTCACCCCAAAACTTGAGTCTAATAGAGCTTTGCATGATAAATTTCCAAGTATCCTTAGATAAATCAAAGGAACTCCTTGATCAATTCTTTTCTTAGGGAGTGGTCCTACCTTTATCCAGTTTGTGACTATTTTTTTAAGCATAATAGTTTGCATGATTATCTTTGATGATGATGGAAGCTTATGGTTGGTAAGAGAATTTGTTGTAGGAGAAGCTAGTATAAATGAAGTCCTAATTCTACTAGCCTTTGCAAGACTTGTCATAAAGAAAGGACATTTCTTTGACTGGCCCTTAGTATTATTGGTAAGATCCTCTATCAATAGACTTATTTCCCTTATAGCTTTCCACTGCTATGATTGTGATGGTAATTCACCTTGCATAGTAGGTAGTGGCACTAGTGGCAAATGAGTTGGATGTTGATTTAAAGAATCATCTGTTGATGGATGCATATATGAGTTTGCATTTATCCTTGGTGGTGTTGGTCTATGGTACTCCATGGGGTATTATTATGAAGTTTGGATAGCAGCATTACCAGGAGACATTGGATGTTGAACATAGTATCCATAAGGATCAGGGTATAGATATGCATATTATTGGGGTGGTGGTGGCATAGCACCTGATTGGGGTTGTTGCCACTGCTAATGGTATTACTCCTATGGCTATGGATAGGCTCCACTAGGATAGTATGTTGGTTGAAGTTTCTACCTATAGTTACCTTAAGGATAAGGTAACCTTATGGGCATTTATTTTTTAACAAATTTGGTACTAAATGCATATGCTCCCATTTTTTTTGTAAATATGACATTACTAGAAAGCATTCCTTGGGATGGTCATACTAACATGCAACACATCCTTCCTCATTGATAGAGCTAGTGTTTGAACACTCAACCATTAAATCCACTTTATCCTTTCGTCCAAAATATTTCTTCTTTTTCTTGTCTTTGCCCTTTCCAAAGGGTTTCTTTGCTCTCTCCTCGAAAATATTTAGAGCTATTGTACATCTTTCATCAACTAAGTCCCACATTTTTGCTACCTGTGCTACTACATCAATGATAAATTTTTGAATTAATAAAGTTTTCTTCTAAATTGCCTAATCAAAGGTCTCATCCTCCTGTGTGTCACAAACTCTTGCATCCCTTTTGTTCATAGATGGATCTCTATTGTACTCTTCAACTGATTCTCTCTTTCATAATTCACCTTCCACCTTGGTCACTTGATCAATTAATTTGTAGATTCAATGGATAATCATTTTAGATAGTTAGCCTTGAAAATAAATCCCAAGGGTCTCTCTAGTCTTTTTTGTAATCCATCTATAATATGCCTTGGTTGCTCTCGCTATGAGAATCCATGCCCTAGGTATATGTGTAGTAGTTAATAGTATCTACCCATTGTTGCATCAAGGGTTTCATGAGTCCCTTACTTTCATCCTTGGATTTTTTTTCTTGAGTTAGACATTAGTGAGTAGGTTTGGTACTTATTTTTGAAGATCTATAGCATGGTACTCCATCTTCTAATTGATTCAAGTTTGAG